>JAOTQY010000050.1:8975170-8998351 GCA_026413445.1 Dolichallabes microphthalmus
CAGAGGTAGGTTTTGGTCTCGTCCTCCTGGGATGGCCTTCATGAGAGCCAGTTTCATTATGGTGCTTGACGGATTTTTACTTTGAACAAACTGCTAACAGCAGCTGCTGTTGGAGATTAATAGTTTAAAAAAAAATATTCAACAACCATGTCACAGTCAAACAACATCTAAAATGATATAATTATTACCTGAAGCTCTTGACCTAAAGTATTCCTAATAAAGTGGTCAGTGAGAAAATTTAAAGGTACTTGGTTAGGACCTGGTTTATATATACAAGTTAATAACTATATTTATATATTTAAGTATATTTAAGTTAAATTAAGTATTTAAGTACTGTTTCATGAATTAGTGTTTTACCTACTGTATATCAACCTGTATACCTTCACTTCTTCTTCAGATGAAGTGCTACCTTCACTTGAGATTCATGAAGAAATAGAAGTCAAGACAAAAGGCTTTAATATTTCACAAGAAACAGCCCCTCGTCAAAAACCCGTGCCAAAGAAAAGAACTAAAATATTTAACCTCCAGAACTCAATTACAGACAGCACCAGCTCTACGTCCACTCAGAGTGTATCTACAAGTTCTGCTGTGTCCACCCAAAGTTTCTCTACAGACTTCAGCACCAAGTCCCCCGTGTCCACCCAGAGTATGTCTACAAGCTCGGACAGCAGGTCTACACTGTCAACTCAGAGCATGTCTACAAACTCAGAAATCAAGTCTATTCCTCCAATTCGCCTCCTCAAACACAGTTCCAGCTGCAGTTCTAGTGACCCCAGTTTTAAGAGACAGATACCTCAACCCCTTAAACCCCTTAGAATGGTTTCCACCAAGACTGGTCCTGAACAAGTTATTGAAGAGAATGCAATAACCCAGGAGCAGATAGAGCAGCCATCCCTTAGTTTAAAAGATGAAGAAACAAAGCCCACTTCACCAGAGTCCTCTTCACTGAACTCTACCTTTCCAAAGTCACGACTGCCAGTCCGATCCTCATTGCTGTTAAACAGTCCAACACAGACAGCTCAAGAGAAGCCAAAAATTCAGCCACGACTAAGTCTGAGTTCTAGCACACAGTCAACAGATGAACAAAAAGCAACAGACCAATTGCATGCAAAGCAAAAATGTGAAAATAGTTTAAATTTGTCGCTATCTGCAGAACCAGAAAAACAGAATATAGCTGAGAGTATCATGAAAGAACCTCTTTCCATTCCTAAAACAAACGTCATGTCCCCATTTGAATCCCTGTTAGTCAAACCATTAAATGGCAGCACTTGCCCTCAGATCTCACCAAAGAGCCCAGAGAAAGAAGAAAGTAAGACATCCAAGAAGGAACATAAAAGTACAGAAGAACAAGCGGGACATCCTTTGAGCTCGTCAGGTACGATCAACAATATTGTTCTGGTTTCAACTATCTGTTATTAGATACGGTGTGTCTTTACTGGTGTTGGATAGAAGACAACTGCAAGCAATGACTCCTAGAAGCTTAATGACAAGCTTCCTTCAGTTTAATAACTTCTTTTAAGTTTTTGCACTACACCATCATTAACAAGGAGGTCAACATTATTTTTAAATTAAACAAATTACAATGTTAAAATTATTTAATTCACACAAGGTTATCTTATCTAATTACGAGGAGCATTTAGGTCAAACCAGGACTTTTGATTGTGCGGAATAAAAGAGCACAGAATGAGAGTAAAAACTACATTTATTTCTCTATATAATTGCTACACTAATGCACTTATCCCTGAGTTTCACTGGTGCTGGGACAAAATCAAGGTAGAAACTGGCCTCAGTATGTCTGAGTCATGATCATATCGCCTGCTTGCGGACATGTGGAAATGGCTTGGAGCAAGGTCAGGACTGTACAGCAGATGTAGCAACACTGTAATTCCCAGCCAAGTTCCAGTGATGTGCAAGTGGTGTCCGTGAATGAGTGTCCCACAGACAGATCTCTTTCACAGATATCTTCTGCAAGTTGGTGAAAAGTTATTTGTTAATTTTCAAATAGTCAGTTGTTCCACTCGCTGAATGATCACAGGAATGACTGCAGTGGGCTCTGAGCCATCATAGCCAGTATCATCATTCACAGACATACAGCCTTTTAAATGTTTGCATCATTCAGATGTTGTACTGTGACTATGAGACTCATCACTGTACTGTGCTTGAAGTCTTCTGTAAATATTAATTGGTTTAACTCCTTGGATCATCCCAGTTTGACTTAAGCACCTTTCATATAATTAGTGTAGAATGAGCATTGCTGTGTGCACCATAGTATGGATTCTTTAGTGATGACAACAAGGCTATTCAACATCCATGCCCATACTGTATGGATGTTTATGAATGTGAATAGCATCAGATCAATTTTTGGTTTTAAACATATGCAAAATAAGACATTTAAGAGTTTTAGTCAGGGTAACTCAAGGTAAATCACATAATCACATAAGGGTAA
This sequence comes from Dolichallabes microphthalmus, assembly GCA_026413445.1. Classification (NCBI taxonomy): domain Eukaryota; kingdom Metazoa; phylum Chordata; class Actinopteri; order Siluriformes; family Clariidae; genus Dolichallabes; species Dolichallabes microphthalmus. Next base: position 8,977,617 of record JAOTQY010000050.1, read on the forward strand.
GAAGATTGTTATGTTTTTGTTATTGACGTTGATTAACTCTGGTATAAGATCAGAGGAGGAAGCATTAGATGTTTAAGGAAGGCTAAAAGGCTGGGAAGACGAGTGAGAATGAGACCTACAACTGGATTCCAACCACTGATAAACAATAAAGAAGAAGAACTGGTTCGGTTATGATGGTGATCAGGAGTGATAGTATTGGGCGATTCATATTTTCTGTTACTGACAGCCAGTACAAAAGGACAACCAAAGATGTCAAGCATTATTATCCTACGATACCCACTGTTGCAATTTAATTCTGAATTCTATGCATTTTAATCTTAAATAGCAGGACATGAACCGAACAGAAAGCAGAGACGTGATCCATTTGTGTATCTGCTCCTTTTTTTTTGATGAATGAATTTACACCTAACTTAAGTAATGTTAACTTTTTTCTACTATTAATCTCTTTGGCATGTCGGTAAAATGCATCAACATTTTTATTTTGGTTGAGAAAAAAAGCTGCACAATAAAATTAAATGGTCACAGTTGATTTGCCTCAGTTGCCAAACTTCAAGCTACTTTTTATAGTACAGGACATTGTATTGTCAGTAGTTACTTTATCAAAAGTGTAGCTTAGCAATTTCAAAATAACAGTAGCATCCCCAACACTGTTCTTCACACACAGTCTATGGTTAAGTAGTTTATGTTCTATATATATATTTTATATATATTTTTTTAAATTCAATATTAATAATACAGTACTGTATTACATTTTCCAGCTCAGCTTGTACATGAAGCCACCGACCCATCTAATAAGATTGATGCTTCCTTTGTGAAACGTGAAAGTGACTATAGGACACGTCCATTCAATATGAAGATAACTAGAAACTCTATCATGAAAACACAAGACTGCAGTGATCCTCTCATGGTGAATTCCCCGAAAGCATCTGAAGAGCAAGGAGACTCCATTGCTAAAGTCCTTGAATGGTTCAGCAGGAGCTCAGAGAGCAGTGGCCAACCTGACTGTGAGGACATTATACAAGACACAGAGGATGATATCAAGATTGAGGATATTGACTTTGAAGATGAGATTACATTCAGACCCATACCAGAGAACAATGTTTACTTGATCATTCCAAGACATAGTGATGAGGATGCTGTTCTGATGAATGACGCATTTCTAAAAGAGAGAGATATAGCAGTAGAGACAAATTTGGATAAAGAAGAAACTTCAATAAGTCCATGTGGAGTTCATGAACCGATTGGTCAGCCTAACCCATTGAGTTTTTCAACTGAATTCAGCCACAGATCACCACTGGACACAACTAATACACTGCAGGACCCTACAAAAACGAGTCTAAAAGAGCTAGAGACAGCCAGCAAAAAAGGAGAAAGCAGAAATGCTGACAAGACAGGAGTTCTTAACAGTACACCCACTCAACATAAACTGGAAGACCTTGAGGAGAGTGAGTCAGCAAAAAGTGCCAGTTTGAGGACACCTTTGGATAGCGGTACCGCTGAGGCACCAAGGACGCTACTGAGCAAACCAAACATAAATTCTGAAAGGAAAAATTATGACCAAAGCATTGTTGGCATGAATGTGCCTGAGCATAAAAATGAACCAAACAAAGTTGATGTAAGTCCAAAATACTCAGTACTTGAAAAAATGGATGAATTACTTGTAGAGGACTTTAAAAATATAGACAAGATGCAGCCCAATGACATCTCATATGAGCACTTAAATAAAAAAGAAGTCAATGACAAGGATAAAGCAGAAGATATGCAACCGCCAATGAATAATGTGAATGGAATGGAAGATATAATGGCTCTGAGTACCACCTCAGACAAAGATGTTGCCAAACCTTTGAGCAACAAATCCTTATCATTACAATATTCTGTGAACAAGATAGAAGACCTGAGCAAAGAAAATGTTGAAGGGAAGGTGTACACTATTGAGGAAGGACGTACGAAGGAGGTTGATCGGAAAATAAAGACAGAGCTAAACGAATCACAGCAAAATTGTCCAACATCAGATGTTGACTCACGGCAACGAAATGCAGTTCCATTAGTAAAGCAAGACACACAGCAACAAGACAACAGAGCAGAAAAGATAAAAGAACTCAAATCATTCTGGGAGAGAGAGCAATTGCAGCCAAATATATATATGAAAGCAACAGCAGCAAATGACTCAAACTCATCTGCGGCATGTACAAAGCTGAATAAGAGGTTCACCAAATCAGAATATGATCTTAGATCCATTGCCACAGAATCAGAGGAACAGACTGCAAATTTCAGAGTTATTCCTCTGCGAGACAAAATAGAGAAGACAGTCACAGCAGAACGTATGGACAGTTCACAGTTCAAGATGCTTCGTGATTTCTGGGCAGGATCTAGCAAGCAATCACCCAATTTTGAAAACATAAATAAAAACCCATTACGGCAGGAAGTTAAACATACAAAACTTCACAAACAGGTGAGTCAGCCTGAAGTGGTGCATGAAAAGTATTCCTTGAACCAAAAGGATTCCCCAAACCAGTCAGACAAAGGGTTTGTAAATGATAGTGGAAATGCACTGTCTCCAAAGACAGACAGAGGGCTCCAGCTCTCTTTACAAGAGAAAACTGCTATCAGACATCCTGATGCTGGTATCACAGCTACCTTGCATACATCTCCAAATGAATCAGACATGCAGACATCAGACCATTGTCCTCAGCAAAAAGATACAGCATCCTCTAAAAGTGCATGGATGGCTAATAAAGAATCACAACTGCAGACTAGAACTAGTAGGAAAGGAACTATACATGGAAGAGGAAATTCGCTTCGACGTGCTACCAGCTTGTTTGCATTACACACAGAAGTTCCAGATAATGATTTACCTTTGCAATCCCAGGACGTAACAACAGAAAAAGTAAAAAAGACTCCAGAAATCACAGAGAGTAAGCATAAAGCCAGTGAGAGAAACACTCCCGAGGATTCTGATTCTCAACTACTTGCCAGGTCTCTTATTCCAGGAGATCACCCGCATTATCTGGATATCACAGGAAATAGAGGCAAGTTCAGTTCGCCCCAAGTTACAGAACAGAGAAGTGATATAGTCTGCACCCCATTTCAGGCAGGTGATAGTGTGAGGTGCTGTTATGAAAAAGCTGACACACTCCAAGACTCCGCAGAGCTTTTCACCAGGAGAGGGAGCTTGGAACCTCGAGCCAGTGCACATGCTAGTGAAGATGTCAACTCTAAGAGCGTACTAAACAGAGATGACTCCTTCTCTGGGACAAGTGCAAACTGTGAGATATTCTTATTTCTTGTTCGCAAAACTTGATGTTTAAAATTAAACACTAACCAAAATTTAATAATGACTGGGTTATAAACATGCCACTTTAGCCCAGATGATGGACTTGTGGATGGGCTTAAATGTCCTATTCTGTATAGAGTTACAGTATATAGTGTGAGAGTAGCATGTTTACCCATTATGATAATAAAATCTTTTTTTTTAATAGTAGTACAAAATATGGAGGGAAATTTAGACTTAAGAAATAAGTTTTACACATTTTAGCAGCTGCAAGAATTTAACATGGATCATATATTAATAATACTATTACTACTACCACTGCTACTACTATTACTACTACTAATAATAATAATCATTTACAGTACAGAAGACTTTTCATAAAGGTAAAATATCTCAAACAGGCAGTGATTTTTCCACATTTGTACAGTATGTGTAATACATGAGTTAGTCCCACCTATTATTGTCATAATAGGGTCCATGATAAAATACAAGGTTTTAGGACTGCACAATTTGATTTAATAAAATGCTTAAATTAAATTTATTATTTATATATTCAAACATACTGTATTTATCTAGGCTAACGCCAAATAATTCTTCATGATCACATGAAGAGGATGCTTGCCAATATTTCATCACCTGAACAGTATTTAAAAAAATTAAACCAGTATTTGAATTATTGACAGACTCTACATAAATTCTAACTATGTGTATATTACCTATAATAAATTGCACCCTTTTACGATTAAATAATTTAGGACCATATTACAGTTTCAATTGGTACAGTATGTGATTAATTGTGCAGCAATACAAGGTTTTGAAATTTGTTCATACAGTTCATACAGAGTTTTTTTTTTTTCCAACTTTTTTGAACCGCATTTTAAAAAATTCTGTTTCCCATGTATGGCAGCCACTGAGGTGAGCCTAGTCCAGGAAGTGCTGAGACGAGCAGCCACTAAGCCTGTATACCATAAAAGCCTTGAAGACATTACTGCACTACCAAGTGAGTGCTATTTGTATTCAATAGTGGCACAAAATACCATGAGTCATGTGGGATTTCCTTTTGTAGATGTAATCTTTTGAAATATATGCCAAAGGATTACAACACAGTCTATATATCTGTAATATCTTCTCACCAATCTGTAGCTACAAGTCTTCTTTTCATTGTCGTGACTCTGTAAATCTCCACCTTTAGTAATATTAAACCCTTTTGTCTGTATGGTGGGTAAAATGTCTCATTGTGTAGTACAGAATCAGCTTGACGTTTTAATATGTTTTGATGTGGTCTCTTTTTTTGTAGGACAAACTAGAAAAAGCAAACGCGTGGATGATTCCATGCCTAGCAGCTATGCAAGTATGAAGTTCTTTTCTTGAGAAAACATTTTGTCATTAGCCAAATATAAATATACAAATATAAAACTAAGATAACCATTTTTATGTTTCATTCTTTTATGCGTACAGTCTCCAGTACACCATCCCCATCCTCGTCTTCCTTCTCAGATAAGGAGCACTTGAGGAAGATCAGCAAATCTGTTCCCTCATTCCTGGAGAATGAGGTATAGTATGATTGTATAGAATTAATTATTATTGCTAATAATAATTATTATTATTAACGCTAAGAGCAATATGCCAATATTGCCAAGGCTAGCTGCGAAGTTTCAAGCAAACAAAAAAAAAAATCCAGATGTGTCGAAATTTTTGTATTTGTACTTATTATGTAGAATGATGGAGATGTGAGTGACTCAGAGTGCAGCTCCCACAGTGGCAAGTACTGGAAATACAGCAGCCCGCAAACTAAACCAAGCAACATCTCACGCATGCCCACTATGTCATCGGTTTGTTTGCTTAATGTTTAAATAAATAAAGTTAATAAATGTGTTTTACATGTGCTGTTGCTACGCTATCAATATATCATAATGTTTCATTGATATTACTCATTTTCCTGGTGCTCAGTTTCTTCACATTTGTTTGATCTCCACAGATGAGCTCGAGCTTCATGAGCCTTTCCAGTGTAGATTTTGCCAATGGTGATGTTCAAGGGACCATCCAATTTTCATTCAATTATGTCCAAAAGTTGAGGGAGTTCCACATCTTTGTGGTTCAGTGCCAAAACCTGGCCGCGGTAGACGTAAAGAGGAATCGATCTGACCCGTGCGTAGCCTGGAACGTTTGTACTACTTCAGTGTCTTTAGTGATATATAAGAGTGTTAAGCGTGATATATACTAGCTTTAATACGAACTCTTATACCCCTACGCATTCATGCAATTATCTAATCAGAAAATCATGTGACATAGAGCAACACAACACATCAGACATCGAGGAACATTGAAACTTGATAGATGAAGGTTAAATAATACTAGGCAATCTTCATCGGTGTAGGTTAGGTAAGCCTGAACCCATTACGGCCTTAGATTCATGTTCTTGGCTGACATGACTGGAACCTCATGTCGTCTTCTGATGGTAACCTGTAACCAATCCAGACTACAAAGACTGAGTACCATACCATTTCAGTTACCATAGCCTTTCTGTCAACTTGAAGTAGTCTGTACACTCTCTTATGAATGAGGTGTTCAAGTTTCTTAAAGATTGTGGTCTGTAGAACAGTAGTAGTAACCAGCCTCTGGCTGAATTTACTCCTTTGGTCGGAGAGCACAATGGGTGTTTTTCACTTTGCTACTCAGAATTGCATCTCCAAGAGATTGCATTGTTGCCATTTGATTGGCTGATTAGATACATGCATAAATGAAGAGATGTGTACCAGTGTTCCTAAAAAAAAAAAGGGCAGTGAGTGTGTACTGTACGTGTACTGTATGTGAATCAAAAATAAATGTTTACCCAAACTTCCTCTGGTTTTAGATATGTTAAAAGTTACCTTATACCTGACACTGCCAATTTGGGAAAAAGGAAAACATCAGTGAAAAAGAAGACCTTGAACCCAACATATAATGAGATTCTAAGGGTAAAGGTTATGAATTAACTTACACATGTACATATACAGTACTGTAAAAAGGTCTTGAGCTACCCATTTCTTTATTCTTAATTTAATTCAATTATGCACCAACCTCAACAGCAACCCCATTTCCCCTTTTGTCTGTTTCAACCCCACAGCATTCAGCATCAACCGTAAACTAATCACTGGTCTGATCATCTGTCATCATTTCCACCTGAGTTTAGTTAGATGTTAAATGATTCATAAGTTCCTCTTAAACTGCTCAAGTATGAGGACTGGATTAAAAATGAGAGCCAATGACAACCTAGAGAACAATTCCTCAAAAGTACATTATGAAATATATGAAAGTCTGGTTCTTTGGATGTAAAGTGTGAAGAAATCAGGGGAGGCTCAAGGCTTTTACACAGAACTATACATTAACTGCAATAGGAGATGCATTTGTGGTGGAATTAAAGTGCACACAATCCAAACAATAAAAACTCAGCTACATATATTTTATACAGAGAAACATAGTCATAAATATTAACCACAGTATTTTACTCTCTTATTTAACCTCATATAGTATAGAGTTCAACTGGAGTACTTAAAAACCCAGATGCTTAACCTGTCTGTTTGGCACAATGACACGTTTGGCCGCAACAGTTTTCTGGGAGAGACAGAGATTGATCTTTCCAAGTGGGACTTTGAAAATCCTCAGATGAACCATTTATCTCTCAAACCACGGGTAAAATATAGCTCTTTACCTTTTTAGGAAATTATAAATATAAATATATTTAAGCACTTTAAATAATTATTTTTATATGCATTTCTTTCTTCAAGAATTCCCAAGATATTAATGTTTTAGAATTTGAATTAATGTTTGAATTTTAGACTGCATTGCTTATTTTTCATTTTATTAAACAGATTATGTAGATAAAATGGTTTTGTCTTATCTCAATATTCTTTCATCCTCCCCTTTCAGACCATAAGCAGTATCCTGTCAACAGATGATAGAGGCGAGATGAGACTGGCCATACGGTTCTTACCTCACTCTTACCTCTGTAAGAGCTGAACCCTTTACAATACGTTTGTTACTCGTGACACTCATTTGTCTACTAAAATTTTCCTGTGGACTATATAGCACGTGTCTAAAATAGATTAAATATAATTTATTTTACATTGATATAAAATTCAGTTTTATTTGTATAGTGTTTATCATAATAGTCACTGTCACAATGCAGTTCAATAGAAAACGAGATCCCTAATGAGCAAGCCAGAGTTACAAACAAAACTTTGCTCAATGGGGACTACATAATCATACTTGTTTGTCCAGGGCATCCCATAGATATTATGCTTGATTTGTTTGAGTTCTAGGCTGGTTCATCAACCAATATTGACTTTTTATTTAGGAATTTGTGCTACTTTAGCGTTTCCGTGGGATTGGACCACACAGGCTAGCCTTTGCTCCCCACAGACATAGATGAGCCTTGGGTACCCCTGATCCTGTCACTAGTTTAATGTATATAATTGATCATCAGTTTTAATGTTATGGGTGATACGAGTACTGTAAGTGTATTAAAAGAATGTTAACTATCAGTGTATTGTGACAGAGTTCTGGGATGAGCTCATCACAGCAGCAGTCCTTTTACTGCCATGTGTGTATGAGATTGTCAAATAAAGTAAATATAGTCATTGAAGAAAATAAACCAGTCCACAAAATGAGAAAATTATTTTTGGGTGCTGATGTGTCTTTTTTTAATTGTCTCTGTTTCAGCAAAGTCAGTCCAAGGATCAGGTGAAATTCACATCTGGGTCAAAGACTGCAAGAACCTTCCTTCTATCCGAGGTTCTGTAAACCCATATGTGAAATGGTAACGTCCTCAAAGAGCATAAAATATTGGCTTATGGCACTGATGCTTTCATCTTCTTACTGTTCTGTTTTATTGTGTAATCATGACTATAGATTTATGTGTAATATATGCAGTTATGCAGGGCCCTGCCAAATGTATTAGTGCATAAAAGATGTAAAAAAAATGCAATCTGTTGCACATCTGCATACTGCAGGGGAATGAATTCCTCCGCAATATTGAGTGTGTGTGTGTTTGTGTGTGTGTGTGTGTGTGTGTGTGTGAGAGAGAGAGAGAGAGAGAGAGTGTGTTTTCCAAGATTCATTTGTGTAAGCGTCGCTCTGGGAGCATAGGACCAAACATGTGCATCCTAATTAAAGCTAAAGTCTATCAAAGCTAATGATTTCTTGAACTTTTTTTTTTTAAATCACACACAGAAAATCACACATTTGTTACTAATAGAATTCATGAATTTGTTGTATTTAGCACAGATTTAAATCAAATGGCCTACTTATGGTGAAGTGTCTTCAAGTGTCTATTTTACAGTAGATGTTACATTTCATTAAACAACTCAAACATTTTTAAGCGTTATCTCAGTTCTATGTCAAGATTAACTCTAATATTAATTCTAAAGCGCCCATCATGTTTTGTCTTTGTTTTTATAGTTGTGCACTGCCAGATACCAGCAAAAAGAGCTGTCAGAAGACACGACTGTTAAAGAAGACAGCAAGTCCTGTGTTTAACCACACAATGGTGTATGATGGATTCAGGACAGAGGACCTGAAGGAGGCCTGTGTGGAGCTCGCAGTGTGGAATCACGACCGACTGGTTGATCATCTGGTTGGAGGACTGAGACTCGGCCTGGGAACAGGTACAGACCTATCACTGGTTTATATGACTTGCTGTTTGATGTGATGTTACTTTAGCATGAACCCTCATGGTCAACAGATTATTAGATTTACATCTGTTTTAAAATAACTAGATTTATTTTGTATGGTAAGATAAAGACTGGCTATGCTCCCAGATCCACTGTGAATGTAAAGCATTAATTGAGGAAAATGCAATAAACAAGAAACGTTTTCTACATATTGGCAAAATATTACATATTTTTTACAATATTGGCTTATCTTAATTCATGTAGTTAAGTACCTGCCTATTATTTTCATATTTGCCAGTCATATTTTCTGATTTTCTTTTTTTGGTTTGTTTGCTTCAAATATGAATGCATTCATGAAGTATTAAGTAGCCTCACATCACCCAATTGAAGAAGAACTGCTCCTAGCTGAGATATTATTATTCACAAACATTAAAACTGGGAGTACTACACCATATACTGTTTTGATGTTGGCTGAATGTTCAAAACTAATAAAAACCTGAGGCAGTTTATATCCTTTCAAACCCGGTGAGGTTATGCTTATTTAGAAATACTGTAGATGATACTACAGCACATCTGAGGAACAACTGCGCTTGACAGCCCTGTTCTGTCTAAACAGGCCATGCTTCCATTTATTAATCTCAGCAAGATTTCTTTAGGTTGTCAAAAGGTTGTGGCGATATTAAGTTAGCAATGTTATGGAAGCTGGGAGAATATTAGTTCATTTTTGAAAGTTAGAATTACTTTAAAGAAATGCCATCGGGAAAATGCCGTCTACATGCTAATGGGATAACAAATGCCCCTAACAATGTTTTTTGTTTTGTTTTAAAATTACTTAGATACTAAATTAACACCAAAACGATGGCACTAGGATGGACCACTAGGGAACGTGCTGATCAAGTTGCAAACATAACACCATATTACAGCTCAGTAATTTGGCAGCTAAGATGCACTTCACAGTAATCTTTCGGGAAGAAAATGAAACAGATAACATTACAATACAAAGTGATATGTGACATGACCTTTATGTGCTATGTACGAGAAGCTGTTGTCACAATGTCAGATTAGAATTCTAAACCAGGGACAATCTGATCATTTGGATTTATGCATATTTTCTCACACATTTCATACTCTTTTCCCAAATTTTCTTTTGATCCTGTAAATCTGCTTTGTTACAATAACCACTGTATATAAATTCAATTGAATTTAATTGTAAATTAAATTAAACCCTGTTAGAAATTTAGGGAGACCATGGATGTGGGTGCAAACGAGGTCAGCATAAATGCTACAAACAAATGTTCAAATGTTTTAAAGTTGTTTACAGTGTTGCATTTGGGTGATTCATTCAATGCTATCTCAACATTTTATCATTCTAATTTCCAAAAACAACATCGTCCTGTTCACAACATCATTGCAAAGCCGTTATCTCCAAATTAAAACGATCATGAATTATCGCTCTGGGATGAATGCTCAAAATGCCCTGGTGGTCCTACACACAAAACTGTATAATCAGTGATAAATATATAGCTTCTGTTTCACATAATTAATGATTTAGTATTTCTACTTTCATAATATTATACTACTACTAATAATAATCATCATCATTATCATCTGGAGTAACTTTAGTAACTCCAGAGTAGAGATTAGTAAGAATCCTTTTACTTCTATCTCTCTCACAGGGGAAAGTTATGGAGAAAAAGTGGACTGGATGGACTCTACTGCTACAGAGATTGCTTTATGGCAAAGGATGATGAATTCACCAAGTGAGTGGGTGGAGGATGTGTTGCCTTTGAGAATGGTGACAACAACTAAAAATACGAGGAAGTAACATTTGAAAATGTTTGAATACAAGTATGAATAGTGTTTGAATTATATTACTCAGCACTTCTAATCATATAGTAACATTAAATCAGTGAGTAAACATTTCACATATTTAAAAGCATTGTCTTGTATTCCTGTAGCTTAGGGTGTGAATGATATTTGAAAATATTCACAGAAGTGTGACTTACTTTGTCATCACACATATTGTTATTTTGATCAAAAGTTCACAAAATAAATTGTTGATTTATTGACTGTTTCTTTATTGTATTCTACACGTTATGCTTCTGACAATAGATGGTGTCATGTTAACAGGACAGATTCATTGATATGACTTTAGAATTGATCCAAACAGGGTCAAGGTCACAACAAGATAAAGTACTTTTTCTCTAAGAGTTTCCTTCTTGTTTAAAGCCTTTTTTTTCTGTAAGGGAAACCGAAGCCTACAAATAGTATAAATGGCAGTGGAGACAGACCCATCCACATATTTGAAACATGCTACTTGTTTTAAAAAGCTGAGCTCACATAGATATTTTATAAAAGGTTAACATTTCTGTCATATGTCTCATTAAGCAGGATTTTTTTTGTGAACTTTTGTCTGGTGGTTTACATCACACAATTATAACATTATGCATGTAATCTGCACTTCGATGGGCTCAGAATCACAGACTAAATATATACAGTATGATATCAAGCTTCCACAGTGTGAAAACCACTACTTAAAATGATGAATGATTATTTGTTGTGTATTAAAAAGTTACAGTAATCCCAATATTTTAATAAAAGAGATTAAGAATTCTTTCGATTGTTTCAATTTGTGATATTGCAAATTCCACTAACTATATTCCCACCTTTTTACAATCCAAATTTTGGGTTTTCACGTCTTTGGTATATCATATTTATATCCTTCTTGTGATTACAAACCCATGGCTTGCTCAGTTCATTGTAAGGTGGTTTCCCCCCGTTATACTGTAAGTGGATGCAGCTGCAAAATAGTGGTTTTATTGAAAGCAGTGGAGCACACAAAGGTGTCAAAAATGAGCAAATAGGTCAGGTATCAACAATATAGCAAAGCCGGAAATCACAAAAACCACAGAATAATAGCTGGGTAACAATACAGGCTTGGCATATCCAAGGAGCAACCTCCGGTTCTGAAAAATGAAGCCAACATAAAAGTGTCAAAACATGCGGCTCCTTGAATGACCAGAAGGAGCTGGCTGAAAAGTTAGCCAATCCTCATAAAGCACCATGTTAAAATGGCCAACTTTACAACAGAAATAAACATGTACAAAAAAAAACAAAACAAAAATGTTTGGTCTCCATATGTAAAGTTCCCGTTTATGACAAGTGTAAATATAAGGTCTTTTATGTATGAATTGTTACATAACTCATCAGTTAAAATTATATTAATTCATAATTTTATACATAATTTGGGGCTTGGGCAATTTGAGTGACAGCTGCAATGCAGTTGACAAAATGCTGGATGTCTGCTATGCATCACAACGCTAACCAGCTTACTAGAATCATGTCCATTACCACAAGAAATGTAGGAGTTGACACAGGGTGACAGGTAGGGTATGGATGATGACCCCCAATCAACTACAATAAAACATTAACATATAAATTAACATTAGCCACATTAGGATTTTAGCTAAACTAAAACTAAGCTAGCTAGCAAACCTCACATACAGACCCAACGCAGGATTTAAATCCTCGCCCCTGAGGTGCTAGGACATATTTCTAACCACTACACCACCGTGCCACCTATAATAATAATAATAATAGTTATTATTATTATTATTATTATTGTATATATTTTTTAAAGAATAAGGTTATGAGCATTTGACATCAGCAGAAGTTTATTCAGCAAAAGGGATCATGCATGTATTGTAAATATGATTGGTGCAGAATTAGAAATACTGTATCTACGGTAAGTTGGCCAGAAATTCCAGATGATCAAGAGGAGAACTGGTTGATTCTGGTTACTGGCGAACTGATTACTGGTTACTGTGCACTTTAATGTTTTCCCTTGTGACAATGTTACAGCCTTTTTCAGCATCTCTTCCAGATTCTTTGTAATCGACTTCTGTGTGACCAAAGATACAAATCCTGTTCAAAATATATGTTTGGTTCAGAAGTGTGTGCAGGTCAGATATGAACATACACCTTGGCATACACCTCGGCTGGATCCCCTGTAGATGGGAAAATCTTCTGTAACTGATTACAAGGACAGGTTATAAGGATCTATGAGTACAAGGTTTGTTAAATCGGATATCAGGGTCAGAACAGACCAAATGTCTATCCAAAACAATATTTGTGAATCAACTCAGAGCGAACAGGCCAAAAAATACCAAAAAGGGTCAAAGAAAGGTAGAATTAAAAACCTTCCTACAAATATAACAAATCAGTGTAAATGTAATAGAAACTGCTATTACAGTATATGTGGGAAATGTACTAAGTTTTTCAGGGTTTGTACATTTGTGGGCTGTTATTATGTTGGCAGGTGTTATGGGGGTCTATGTGATTTATTGACATGACAAACAAAAAGGATGTTTCAAATTTGTATTTCATTGTATCAATTACAAACTATCAGAGAAAGAAAAAATACAGATTGTTTGTATGTTTCAGCGACAGCCTTACACATTTCTCTTTAACCAGAATATAAAGGTCTACTGCCTCATACTGCTATAGTGTAATGACCTGGATCAAAATGGATCAAAGGATGAAAAGAAAACTGGGTAGGGAGCCTCCCTAAAGCAACATTAAAAAAGCTGCAGGAATTTCTGGCAACTCTACATGTACTCTACATAGGACAGCAATCTCCTGTATATGCCATGGGGTAGGGTGAAGAAAAACATCCAAGCTCAGCTTAATTTTGCAAAAACACAATTGAAGTCTCTTAATAGCATGAGGGAAAATGTGTTATGGTCTGATGAAACCAAGGTTTTTGGCCAAATTCCAAAATGTATGTTTGATGCAAAGCACTGCATATCACTAAAAAACAAACAAACAGATGCTGGTGGCAGCATCATGCTGTGGGGCTGTTTTTTTCTTCAGTTGGATCTTGGGTCTTTAGTCAAGGTGGAATGGATTATGAACAGTTCCATAAACAGTGGAACCTTGGACTTTGAGCAACTGTCTGTGAGTGTTTTGCAAGACGAACAAGACGAACTTAATAAACGAGCGAGATCAGAACATTGTTTCTGTTAGTGTGTGTGTGAAATTCATACTGTAGTACACAGCTCCATCCCTCCGCCCTTATCACACAAACACACACCCTAGCCCTAGCACACATCCAAATGAACAAAAAAGTGCTTCATCAGAAAAAGATAAAAAATGTAGAAATATAAAATCTGTGAGGTGACATAAAAAGGGCAGTGCACAGGAGATGCCCTAGCAATCAGACAGATTTGGAGCATTTTTGCAAAGAAGAATGGGTAAATATTGCCAAGTCAAGAGGTGCCAGGCTAGTTTCCTACCCAAAAAGACTGTGCTGTAATAAAATCAAGTTTAAGGGTGTGCATATTTATCCAACTACATTATTTTATAAATGTTTTTTACTTTTGGTTGAAGGTGGAAAAAAGATCTAAAACTATTTATATCCATAGTAGGTGATTATACAAACTCTAAAACTTTAAGATTTTACTGGGGAAAATCAGATTAATACAGTACTGGGGAATGTGCCCAGGTAAAAGGGGTCTAGCAGCAGCCCTGGGTTTCAGGAATATCCAATAAATATATGAAATATACAGTGTTTTGCAAAGGCTTGGGACCAGCACTAGATCCAGTGGCTGTGGTTTGAGCACAAGCTGGAAATCAAACCCAGATCTTCAGCATGGCAGACGAAACACCTACTGTACCACTGAGCCACCAGTGCCCTACAGTATATATCCACAAAGAAAATGAACCACACATATTCTTCTTGTCTGTATTTTTGTTATTGTCTCATTTCTTTTACAACACAATGTACAGTAAAGTTTCTTCACAGTAATTATTAGCAAGCATTTAACAAAAATGTTTATTGCATAATTAATTAACTCCTCAGGTTCCAGAGCATACAAATGAAAGATATTGTCTTAATTACTCTTTGCTAAGTTCTGTTCACTGGTCTGGAAGTTGGAAACAAACAAAAAAAATCTCATCTAATACAGTATGAACATGTGCACCTCCCGTAGATCCAAATTTTCACTACCAGTCCAATACAGCAGACACTCAATAAGCATGTGAGAATGGCGACCCCTGTCACACAGTCTTTATAAACTGAGTGTATTGGTGTAGCTGGAGAAAGAAAATAATGTTGCATTGAATTAAGTGGAAATATTTGAAGATTTACTTAATGGTCACGTTGTTCAGGGTAACAAAAAGTGAATGCTTCCAAAAATGTAGGTATCATGGGAATTTTTTTTTAATTCCTTGTTTAGTATAAACTGAAGAACTATTAGTGTAAAGTCAGATGTAATATTCACCATTTAAGTAAAAGTCAGCTGTTATACTCACCATTTTCAGTTCTGGTTTTGATTGGCCCTGAAGAAATAGTTTGCCCATTGCTTAAGTACTGACTCAGCTGAAGTGCCCTTCTTACATTCTTTATACAGTTCTGCAAATAAACAAACATGCAGGTTTTTGAAAAAACAAGTTGACATTTCACTTGGTTATGAAAATTCATATCTGGACATCAAGACCTTCACCTGTACTTATACAGAGCTGTTTCTCCCCAGATTTCATGAATGCAAGTACACGGATTTGATCATGAGCAGATTTAACATGTTAAACTATTATGTACATAGGAAACAATTTCAAATTTGCAATCTTGCTTATTTAAAGCCTTCACATTACCTCACACTCATAATTATCACATAAACTATTTCACAATAATGCTTCCTGATTTACATTATCGTGGACAGCTAAACACCTGACCATCACATCTATACATTCTGTGGGCATCCCCACACTGTCAGAAAATTGTCTTTAAATGATTTCCTTTTAATGAAATGGAATGTATGGGGCTAGCCCAAATCTGCTCCAGTAGAACAATGTACTTGTAAGTGAGCATAAAGTCTTGTGCATAAAGTCCATAAGTACATGGTCGCCCAAGGTTGGCGTGGAAGAACTTGAGTTGCCTTGAGAATCCTGAACATAACCCCAATGAAATAAAATGGCAGCTGCAAACCAGGCCAACATCAGTTGCACAACATCAGTACATTACCACACTATTGCTACAGTGGCCAGCAGTCCTTTAACTTTTGGCCAAATAGTGTATATTACACATTTGATTGGGTATCAGTGCATCCTTTGCCAATGATCTTTTCAGCTCTCAAAAAAAAAAAAAGAACCGGAATTGGCAATAAGTTGAGTTGGCCTCTGGATAGAGGTCTACCTACTGTAAGCATTGCCAAAGATTTTCCAGATCTTGGACTCTACTTCCAGCTTCTGGTAGACAGCATTCTCCTGGGAGTACATTCTGTCTCAGAATTTTTTATTCTACCCTTTTTATTCTAGCCTATTTTAGCCTTTATTTTTTTTTTAAACAAAAGGTGAAAAGCATACTTAAATAGAGTTGGGGTCAGGTGACTAGCTCTAAATTTTTTTGCCTTGTGTTGTGTTTGCATTCTGTTTTGGGCTAGTATCTATCTGTAATGTGAAGAGCTATCATAAGCATTTAATCTTTCTTTAACTCTAACCAGTGGTTACCCAGTTGTATTTACTGTAAATTCATTAAGAATTGTCTTGGTTGAAGAGCCTGGATAATGATATGCCTACTTCCTACACAGTGTTGCTGGCTAGATGTCGTGAATGTTTTTTTTTTTTTGAAGAAGAAGAATTCTCTTTTAGTTGTCTCACATGTTCTTGCAGGCCTTCTTGGTGTTGTTAAGAATGTATCAAATTGATGTTTTGACCATGTTTAAGTTTCTGCTATCTATAATTTCTCCTCCACCCCAATGATGTCCTTCTTCACTAGCATTAGTACCTCTTTGGACTTAATACTGAGAATTCCAATGATATACTACAAAATGCTAATTAGGGCCCAAGCACTATACTGTAGGACCCTCTTGTGCTGGGGCATCCACTCCTGAGAAGATTAGCAACTGTCTTGTATGCTTTCCATACTTGTGAATAATCTTTGTCACTGTATAACCTTATAAAACACATTACTGTATATTGTAAGACCAAATTCTCATGCCACATCACAGATTAAGAGTGTATGAATAATGCCAGTACTACAAAATGATGTCCAGCAAAATGCTGTCCTAAATGAGGGTCACATTACATATGTTTATTCCGTTGTCAAGCTGCACAACATTCCCGTGTGTGATCTAATCTCTGTGAGGTTTGGTGTGCACATACGCACACATTTTTAAAAATTTTGTTGAACCTTTTTTGAAGGAGCTAAGAACTCCCTAATACTATTTAAAATTGAACTGTACTTTCAAAACTACAGTAACACCCCTGGGATTTAAACTCAAAGCCATCCATTCACTAACCCAGAAAAATACCCACTAATCCACCACTGTCCCAGTTTATTGAATGTAAATAAAACCTCACACGAAACTCAGATGTTTCCACAGTCACAGGGGTGGAACACGGTGTTAATATAGTTACCGGGAGCATGGAGGGACAGGTGGAATTCTCACAGAGTCGGGTGACACAGTGCAGGTAGAATGTAGAGACTGTCACATTCTGGTGCTCCACAAAGTGGAAGGCCTCAAAGGAAAAGCGTGCTTCTTGGGATTCCCCATTTAAATATACCACTGTCTGCCCATCACGTTTGCACCTGCAGTGAAAATAAACTGCCCTTACAATGCTGTTATAAAATCTTCTAGAAAGGTGATTTTTCTTTTTGTTTTCATTTATATCAAACTCACCCAACAAAAAGATCATAATAAACTGTGCTTGTTGGATAAGGGCTTGTTGTAGAAAAGCAGCGGGCAAGCAGGACATTCAACCTTTACAAATTTGGACGAAAAAAAAAGAATGCCACAAAAATTAAGTCAACTTTTGCATTTTTTTACATGCCCGATTGTTTATTGAATCTGAAAAAATTACCTCTTAGTGAGATTTGTTGCCTTAACTTGGACATATATCCGAGTTTTCAGTGGTAGCCCCTTTTCGGGTATTTTTAGAGGCTGTGTATATTGCCGATTCTTTAAAATAAAAACAAAACCATATCTATAACAGTCTCCTGCAGTCGTGCATGCCAATGAAGAATACAGAATAAATTAAACAGCAGTCTTACAGTGAAAAGATTCACATGCAGTGCATTGCTAAAACTTCCTCTGTTCCCTCGGGCAGTTCTGTTCAAGCCTGACCTGCACACAATCACATGACAGGATAGATATTCAATTGTATATCTATAGGTTAATTTACAATACACATAAATTATAACAGTGAGTCTCTACTTACTGCAGCAGGTAGCAGCAGGAGAATTGATATATAAGCTTTGGTTGGTATGTGAATGGCCCTCTGACTGGTTTCCAAGAAACAATGCTTCCAGAAATATTCACAACCTGGACTCTGGAGTCAGAGAATTCGCCTGTGACCATTTCATCTGTAAGCTAAAAAAACACTTGTGTTCATTAGTTAGAAAAAATATCTAAAATAAAACTTCTTTTATAAAGAACAAATTCATTAATAAACAAGAAAATAAACTAAAAATGAGAAGATTATACTGAATATACAAAAGTTGTAAGTTCTGGTTCTACTTTAACTGCCTTTTTTTGAAACCAGTGTAAGATGTATGGGGAAAAGATTGTATTCATAGTTCATACCTCATGAGAATTGTCACAGAGGGACATTTGCTCTGCAGATATTGAGAAATTAAACTTCAGGAGAGGGGTACTGGCTTTCAAGTCTACAATTCCACAGCAGGCTGGAATGTTAAATTTTCCATTGAGGGCTATGAGAGATTCATTATAGCCAGCATAGTAGACTGGACACAGCAGGATGCTTAGATGGATACTATCAGTTCCACATATTACTGTGATGTCCCAGTCAGCTAAGAAAAAGAGACAATTATTTATAATATGTCTGAATGTCTGGAGTGTTTTACGATCATGTGTAATTTCTAACTGATCCGCTGGTAGAAATATACTATGAGGTTCAAGTCAATCGTTCAAGTCAAACTGGGACTTTTTGTTGTTGAGGGTAACACAGTTATGAGAGGAAAACTACTTTTATTTCTCTATATAATCCCCTGCTATACTAAAGCACTTATTGTCAGCTTTGCCATAGTCCTTGGATACTATCAAGGTATAAAGTTATTGACTGATTGAAAGTTAAAATTATATATTACAATTATGTTTGTAAAAATTTGTAAAAGAAAAAAGGACAAAGCTTCCAAAACGTTTGAGAAACCTTTAACTTGAAGGACAGAAATTATTTCTGTGCTAGGACCATATGTAAAATATAAATGCAATTCAAACTGTATTAACAAAACTTGGGCCTTATAAGGAGACATCACATGACATACAAGTACAAACACATGACATACAAGTACAAACACTGTATGCATTACAATTTGCAGTGAGAAAGCCTATCACACAGGCCCTGTAAACATTACAAGTTCTAGTTATTTATTCTATCTTACTATTTTCAATAAAATACAAAAATGTGAAACAAACAGTAAAGCTTGATACTAACCTGCTTGTCTAAAGGTAGTGTGATTACTGCATATAGCAGAGCCTGTCTGAACCTTAGAGTGTACAGTTAGTGTAGTCACACACATTAGCAATGCTTGCCACATAATCCTGAAAACACATGTTTTTCATGGTGGTCATTAGTTAATCAACCAGATTAATAAACCAGTCTTGAGCAGAACTAGAGCAGATGTGTTACTAGTTCTCTTTAGTTGAGCCAGTATGGTCAGGGCAACAAATATGTCTAAAACACTTTTTAAAAAATCTAATCATTTAATGAAAAAAAAATACCACAAAGTGCATTTGCTAGGTTTCTATGCTACTGTATATTACGTAAAAATATTTAGAGCATGTCAATATCTTACCTTAAAATCTATTAGACATATGGCTGTTAGTTTCACCTTTGCTTAATAGCAGTTTTCCACCTACAGAGTGAGCCTACAGTATTTATTAGCACTGCCTTTGAGGTGAAGGGTGTGAAAACACAAAAGCAAGTGCAATATGAAACCTTTCAGTGATGCCATCTAAAGCAGGACCCATATTTAAACTGTACAGGGAAAACATATGGCATTCAACTTTTTTATAGAATTATCTTGTTTAAGCTTGTCTGCAGTAATTACATTCCTGCATTGGACTGTAATTAAGGTTCATCATTACGATCCTCTGAAAAGTTCAATCAATGTGTGGTGTGCTATCATTCCTCCATATTTGTTCTGTACTGGCTTGGAAAGTTTTGCTCTATGTTGCCTGTCTCCATCTTGTGGCACTAGATATTTCTTGAACAGCCTCTTGTGCTTTTTCCTTGACATAGACTACGAACCATACACAACTTTTTAACTTACATTTGATTATACACAGAAAAGTCATGGTACATTTAGCACCATTCTAAAAATAGAATATTGTAATGAGAACAGCACGGAATTCCAGCAAAAAAGTTATATCAAAGTCATGTTTTAGTAACTATTAATACTTAGGCTTACACCTAAAATACCTACAGTACACATTACTGTGAACAGGAGTATATGTTGTCTGTATAGCTTTTCTTTAATTCATCGCTCCTGCTAAACAAAGCATATACCTCTTTTGTGAGAAAGCAGGCCTGTTCTTGGATATACTTTCCACTGTCCCAACGGATATTAATGGTGTCCTCTTTTGGCTTCAATGTATGTTGACAGATAGTATTATTAATTTCTAAGCAGTGAATGGGAATGGGAATGTAGGTGTGACAGAAGAGTTCAAGGTGGAGGTGGGTCTGCATCAAGGATCGGCTCTAAGCCCCTTTTTGTTAGCTCTGGTGATGGACAGGATGACAGATGAGGTTAGACAGGAGTCTCCATGGACTATGATGTTTGCAGATGACATTGT
>JAOTQY010000050.1:8999299-9012976 GCA_026413445.1 Dolichallabes microphthalmus
CCTTCAGACATATTTTGCCGGGCGAGCGAACGCGCACCGCCCCCCTGGTCGCATGCTCTGAACGCGCGCACTAACACCTTTAAAAAAACTATAAACGATTGCTGAGCAGCTAATAAACATGGGTCAATTATGCCAAGATAAGTGACAATGTAAGCCTTGTACAGTATAACAATTGCACATGTATTTTATCTATTTTGAACTTGGTGTTGTTTGACCTTATTGGTTTAGAAATTGATATTTCAATAAACAGTAAACTTGGCTGATTTCGTTATTATTTTGTTGACAAGTGGGGCTTAAAAATTTGCTCACCCCCTTGAGTGGGGAATGACAGAAAAAGTTTGAGAACCACTGTAGTATAGTATAGTCCAAATTCTGTTTGCAGATATCCAAATGCTTTTGTTCATGCTCTTCTGTGAAGTGTTTCGGCATCCATTTTTGCTCGCACAGCAGTTACAAGTTACCCAATGAATTGAACACATTCATTTCATGATTGGGAGGATAGGAAAGCTCTGATAAGATCAACAGAAGTTTTACTGTTAGTTAGTTTAAAATTATGCATAAATTATTATCATTTTTGACTTACTCTCGTAGAAAGCTGAGAAAAAAAGGGTCGGTTGGCAACCCTATTCTGAACTCTCTAATCAAAATGACATTCCCACCTGCAGATTTTTTTGTTTTTCATAACAGTTTTTGTAAACTCTAGACATGCTTAAAATCGGCAGTTTCTGAAATACTTAAAAGTCTTAAAAGTTATTCACTTGTGTCTGCATAACCTCAGTGTATTGCTGTCATATAACTGTCTAACTGGATAACTGCATGACTGAGGAGGTGTACAGATGTTCCTATTAAAGTGCCCAATTTTATACAACAGTGTTAATTACATTCATGGTAGTAGATAGTACAGCATGTTATTCAGTACAGTAGCGTCTATTTTTAGTCAGCCTCTTAGCTTGACTTGTTACTTCTCTCTCCCTCATTGTGGAGTTCTAGACAGTTCTTCCCATTCTTATCCAAACAGCAGTCAGGGAGTGTTTCAAGAACTTGGCTCACAGCCTGAATAAATATACGGCATGCTCCTGTAGCTCTTTAGAAATAAAAGAGCTTGCTGTTAGACACACTGTACTATTACATTCACATTATTATAAGAAAAGATTTGAATTGTGTTTGCATGGAAGCAGAAGTGGTATACGTTTCTGTGGTAATGTCATACAGTAATTTATCACCAAAACACATACACTGATATTGCGGAGTGGTTTAAAATCTATTGAAAATGTTTTATCTACTTTTAAATGTTTATTTCGATATTGTTAGTGCCTTCATGAAATAGCCTTAAATATAACGTGAGGTCACTTCTAGAAGACGTTCACTTTTTCTTCCGTTTGTGGTATGAAGTAAGCGTGATAGAAACCCGCGTTTCTGATTGGGCGGAGGAGTTTTCGATTCTCGATTCTGATTGGCTGCATCCCACCCTCCATGTTCTGGACTGTTCTATGGGCGTTAGTAACGGAATTCAGCAGGCGGTATAAAAGATGCGGCTGCGCGCGCAGTCAGTAAATTTGCTGAAGACGTCGTGCGTGGCAGTGACAGCGGGAGCAAGCATCTGACAAGAGGCGAACTCTGAAGCGTATTATCAGGTAAGGACAGCTGTCAGTTAATACTTTTAAAAAATCGCCTCGAACTAGGTTTGTGCAACCGAAAGGTCTGCTCATGTGTACGTTAATGCGTAAACACTTTTGAATTAAGGTAGTTTGCAGGAGTTTAAACTTTATAGAGATGTACGTCTTACATTTCATAAGAATTTTCTAAAACTAATTTTTTTCATGACTGAAGTGTGTGATAGTTTTGCACTGGGAGTATTGAGTCTGCGTGAGTTTGTGCCAAAACACACAGAATGTTCTAGCAGGCATTCATGATTGTTTCGAAATCCGCCCATACAAGGCATTCAGAACACTCCCATATGCTGTTATGTAACTTAATGTTTGCAGAAATGATTCTCGTCGGTACTAAAGAAGGACTTTAGAAAGGAAGCAGTCTTTTTACTTCGAAGTGAAACTATGCCAATGTGGCAGCGGGAACATTTTGTTTGCCTTTTTTAATTTCCTTGTCCCTGTTATCAGCGTCATCGTCAACTTTTATGCCATACTGTGATGTAATAATAAATCTTCATTTGATTACAAGATAATCATTAGGTGGATGTACGCGGATAACCTCTAGTTTATTATAAGAAACAACTATACATAGCCATTTCAACTCTGGCCTTCATGTATGTAAAATAAAGATGAATTATTTCTGTGACTGCTGATGACTATTTAGGCCACACAGACAGCTGAGGTCTGTTAAGAGATCAACTGAACAGGTGCTGGATAATGAAAGTAAGCACAAGTTCCAGTGAGTGAAAAAAGACAATTAGCTCACTCTCTGATGCTATACAGTGAGGAGGGGGAGCAAGACTGATTTTATAGTGGAGGAAAATATATATTGAACAAATTAGTAAACGTTTTAAAATATTTGCAGGAAGCAGAAACCATGTCAAAGGGACCAGCAGTTGGGATTGACCTTGGCACCACATACTCTTGTGTCGGTGTGTTTCAGCATGGCAAAGTTGAAATCATTGCCAATGACCAGGGTAATCGGACCACGCCCAGTTATGTTGCCTTCACCGACACAGAGCGACTAATTGGAGACGCCGCCAAAAATCAAGTTGCTCTGAATCCTACCAACACAGTGTTTGGTAAGCTTGTAACTTTGTCACTAATTTTATAAGGGATGTCAAGTTCCAGTCAAATTGGAACAATTGATTCTCAAGAACACAGTTATGAGAGTAAAACAGATCTATCTATCAATTCAGAGTCAGCCATAAATGTATACACACTTCAGGAAAAGAAAAATAGTATGATGAATATTATATTATATTAATATAAAAAATATTATATTATCATGCATCAATATTATGGAAGGTATGCTTCACATTTAAAATGCAGGCCTCCCAGGAACTCCTTTAGTGGACCAAACAGGTAGAAATCAGTTGTTGCCATGTCAGGAATGCATGAGGGATGTGGTAACTAACAGCCAGGTTCCTGTAATATACAAGAAACCTGTGAAAACTTAAAAAAAATAAAAATAGGATAATTGCAATAGTGTAGCAGGGGATTATGTAGAGATGGTTATGGGAGGAAAACTGTGTTCTGTTATTCTGCACAAGCAAAAGTACCACTTTCAATTGAATGCCCCTCATGTGTGTGAATTGACACTTCATTTGGACCTTGTGTACGTCTTCATCCTGGGTTCCATGTGCAGATGCAAAAAGGCTGATTGGACGACGATTTGATGATGCGGTCGTTCAGTCTGATATGAAACACTGGCCCTTCAAAGTAATCAACGATTCCTCACGCCCTAAAGTTCAAGTTGAATACAAAGGAGAGATCAAAGCATTTTTTCCAGAGGAGATCTCCTCAATGGTGCTTGTAAAGATGAAAGAAATTGCAGAGGCTTATCTTGGAAAGGTGAGAATGAACTATTCTTTGGTGTTATTGCTTTGGTTATAAAATAAAAAATTTTGGTTATAAAATGTTAAATGTATCTTCCCTTTCTTTATTGGCTTAGGGTCACATAGCATGTACTGGAGTTGTTAGCCTGTGTGTATCATGTAAACATTAGCAATGCATACACATGTTTTGACTGTACATGAACCATTTGTCCTTGACTTTAAGGTTTTAGATAAGATTGTTTTAACTACTCCAATATTTTCCCTCATAGCCAGTCACAAATGCAGTCATTACAGTACCTGCATATTTCAATGACTCTCAGCGACAAGCTACAAAAGATGCAGGGACCATTTCTGGATTAAACATCCTTCGGATCATTAACGAACCAACTGCAGCCGCCATCGCTTATGGCCTGGACAAAAAAGTGAGTCTGCTGGCAATACATCATAGCAGTAATGCAAAACTAATCGTAATAAAAGAAAAAGGACATACACACACAGGTGCATCTCAATAAATTAGAATATAATAGAATAGTTTATTTATTTAGTCTTCTGACTAATGCATAATACCTCTTTCGCAGGTTGGAGCAGAAAAAAATGTCCTGATCTTTGATCTCGGTGGTGGAACGTTTGATGTGTCCATCCTTACCATTGAAGATGGTATTTTTGAGGTGAAGTCCACAGCTGGTGACACCCATCTAGGTGGCGAGGATTTTGACAATCGTATGGTCAATCATTTTATCACAGAGTTTAAGCGCAAACACAAAAAGGACATCAGCGACAACAAAAGGGCTGTACGACGACTGCGTACAGCTTGCGAACGAGCGAAGCGCACTCTGTCCTCTAGTACTCAGGCCAGTATTGAGATTGACTCTCTCTATGAGGGTGTTGACTTCTATACCTCAATCACCAGGGCTCGCTTTGAAGAGCTGAACGCTGACCTGTTCCGTGGTACCTTGGACCCTGTTGAAAAAGCTCTTCGTGATGCTAAGTTGGACAAAGCTCAAGTCCATGACATTGTCCTGGTGGGAGGTTCCACTCGAATCCCAAAGATTCAGAAGCTCTTACAGGACTTTTTTAATGGAAAGGAACTCAACAAGAGCATCAATCCTGATGAGGCTGTTGCTTACGGTGCAGGTAGAGCAGAATAATTTTCTGTTCTTTGTCATGTTGAGTTGCACACAACTTACCGATACTGATTTATTTTGCTCCACAGCTGTTCAGGCAGCCATCTTATCAGGAGACAAATCAGAAAATGTTCAGGATCTGCTTCTGTTGGACGTCACTCCTCTGTCGCTGGGTATTGAGACAGCTGGTGGAGTAATGACTGTTCTAATCAAACGCAACACTACCATCCCGACCAAGCAAACGCAGACATTCACCACTTATTCAGACAATCAACCTGGTGTGCTCATTCAGGTGAGAATGTCTAACTGGTGATCAGACTGATCTTAAACCAGTGGAAAAATCTGTACAAGAGGTTCTTACTTGTTGCTTGCTTATTCTCTGCCAGGTGTACGAGGGTGAAAGAGCCATGACTAAGGACAACAACCTGCTTGGAAAGTTTGAGTTGACAGGCATTCCTCCTGCACCACGGGGCGTTCCTCAGATTGAGGTTACATTTGACATTGACGCCAACGGTATTATGAATGTTTCTGCAGTGGACAAGAGCACGGGCAAGGAGAACAAGATTACCATCACAAATGACAAAGGTAGCATAACGGTCATGAGACACATACAATAAATTAAAAATAAATCTAAAGTTGATTTATTTCAGTAATTCAATTAAAAAAGTGAAACTTGTATGAATTCATTATACATGCTGATGTATTTCAAGTGTTTATTTCTTTTCATTTTGATTATGGCTTATAGCTAATGAAAATCCAGTATTGTGATATATAATGAAAAAGTTACATATTGGAGACTCTTGGTATCACACTCAAATTAGCTAATTACCTCAAAACACCTGAAGTTTTCTGAGCCTTTAAATGGTAACAGGGATAACTGCGGCCTTGAGAGGATTGAGAAACGAAGCCCATTTAAGAATGTGGTGGATATTTACAAGAAGTGGACTGCAGCTGGAGTCAGTGCTTCAGGAGCCACCACGCACAGTCATTTCCAGGACATTGGCTAGAACTGTTGAATTTCTTGTGTCAAGCCACCCTTGAGCCAGAGACAATTTTTCTGTAGTCCAACATTTCTGTGTTTTATTTTTTTTAGTCTTAAGAAATAACATTTTCTGAGATACAGAATGTTGGGTTTCCAGTAGCTGTAAGCCATAGTCATCAAAATGAAAAGATATAAACACTTTTGAATGAATCTATATAATAGAAGATTGAATTGATTCAATTGAATTACCAAAATAAACTTTTCAATTATGTTCCTATTATTTATATATATATATATATATTACACATACACTTTTTTAAAATTTTAATAAATAGTCGATTAAAATTTCCATAAATTTGTTTTCAGGACGACTCAGCAAGGAGGACATTGAGCGAATGGTCCAAGAAGCAGAGAAATACAAAGCAGAGGATGATGTCCAGCGAGACAAGGTTTCCGCGAAGAATGGCCTTGAGTCTTACGCCTTCAACATGAAGTCCACTGTTGAGGATGAGAAACTGAAAGGAAAGATCAGTGATGAGGACAAGCAGAAGATCCTGGATAAGTGCAATGAGGTTATCAGCTGGCTGGACAAGAACCAGGTACAGGAAACCTTGCATTCTGACTTGCTTTACAATTCCAGTGTGTAATTAACAAACATTAATAGTTTAATAATTGTTGTATACCAAAATTAAAATATCACCATGTTGAAATGGATGATTGTAATGTTTTCAATTAATAGCACATAAATGATGCAATTGTTAAAATGTATTGATTATATCCTATGTCTAGTGCAAAAACTCATGAATCTAAGTAGTGGTCCCTGTGCTGCTTCTTTAATTTATCCTCACCATCTTTGTAGACTGCTGAGAAGGAAGAGTTTGAGCATCAGCAAAAGGAGCTGGAGAAGGTGTGCAACCCCATTATCACTAAGCTGTACCAGGGTGCAGGTGGCATGCCGGGTGGGATGCCCGGGGGATTCCCAGGGAGCGGTGCTGCAGGTGCTGGAGGAGGGTCTTCAGGACCAACTATTGAGGAAGTTGACTAAACTGTAACTTTTCCAGTTTCAGCTTAATGCAGTTTTTCCTTTGGAGGCATGTTTCCAAAGACGTTTACCTCTGTGTTTAAGATGCTGCTTTTCTTAAACTTATTTCTAATAACCAATCCACCTGTCAGTTCACATATGCATGTTTATGCATATTTTTTCTGTTTGTCGCACATTCAAATGAAACTTGCCAATAAATAACTAAGTTCTGACTACCTATATAGTATTTGTCTGTGTTGACTTTTGAATTTCTTTAGTTTTTTTTTTTTTTTTTTTATATTGGACTTTTTAACCTAATTTTTAAATGAATCCATAATACAGTATAACCAGGCCAAAGTACTATGTTCTAAGATTGTTTCATTGTGAATTAAAGTAGAGCAAGTTGTTTTTGTCCCAACCACTTGTTTATTATTAATCGTGAGGTAAACAAAGCAATTAAAATGTAAGTATCCTGGACCACATTGTGGATCCAGTCAGTCTGGATGATGAGCAGATCTAGGATGACTCAGCGTGACATGGGACCTATTGGTGCATGCATCCGGTAAGCACACATGTAGAATATACCTGCAAAAGAAGGACAAGATACTTTTCCAGCAACTATTTTATTATATCTGTCCAAACATATTTAGAATATTTATCAAATATGCTATACCTGAAAAGAAAGTAAGCACCACTGACACCCAACCCAATATATATGACCAGGCGAATCTCCAGTTTCCGTATCTCTTCCCATAGTAATTCACAGTCACCCCAGTGTATATAGCCATTGCCAGAAGCACAAAAAAGGCTAAAAAAAACAGTTATGAATGAACATACAAGCTTTTATGCATGTGTTAAAAGCAGAGTAGACATGCTATAATTGAGGTATGATGATGCATGCATACAGTATGCATGAAGGCAAACTCACATGACATGAAATAGAGAATTCCAGCAGCAAATGTTTTGTCAAAACCTCCAAAAGAAGTGTTAATGAAAGCCATGATGCCTATAATCAGGCCAAAGAAGCATGCCAAGACGGCCAGGATCATGAATGCACGGGTGGCATCCCAGTAAACTGTATAAGGGAAACAAATGTGTATGTGTTGTACTATGTGAATAAACATTTTAAATAACTGCCACCTACTGTAAGTCTCACCAATGCTGTCAGTGTACATCATGCATTTTCCAGGCACGCAGTAGCGCCACAGGCCTTGGTGCATGTAACTGCTGGCCTGGCGATACTGCATCCAGTAATCTGTAGCTGTGGAGACTACCAGCAGTATATTTCCAACTCCAGCACAGAGCAATCCACCTCCCATAAAGCTGTACATTGTCCTCCTGTAGGTGATGAAATGTTTTCATGTATAAGTCCTACTTCTTTTTTATGTATGCAAATAGGCCCTTATATTCAAGCAATTTCACTTACAGTAGCAAATGTTTAATATTTCTGAATCATTCAGTACTGAATATATAATACATGATCTACACATTAGCAATTTAAGAAGAAACATTTCTATGAAAAAAACATTTTTGTTACTTCCAAAAAACTTTCCAAACGTACCTTTTTGTATTCCCAAAGTACTTTGTTAAATTCAGTACTTTAAGGTTCAGTTATACCAGGACAGACAGCTCTTGCACTAACATAGACAGATGTGTTTCTGTCCTGTTCAGGCACCAGGGGATGACAACACTGAAGGACAATAGAGCTGCCAGAGATGCAGACAATTGCTGAAAGGAATTTGCTGAAAATACAAAACCATTTAGCACGAGATACAGAGGCCCACACTAATACTGATGACAAAGTACTTTTAATTGACAATTTTAAAACTTGATTGTTATATTTAATTTGTTTCAGTAAAGCTATGAACTGGTGGAACTGTAAAATGTAATAAAATTTGCAATGTTAAATTTCTACAGCCATGATGATCAGTTATTCTACAGTATAACTCACCCTTTTCTCACCCGTTTCATTTTCAGTGATCATGTGGGCTTTTATATACAGTACTGTATACAGTACTGGGCAAAAGTCTTGAGCCAACCCTCAATTCTTCATATTTTGCTTCCAAAGGGCCAGACTTTCTTGTATTTTAATGTAGACTTGAATAATTCTCCAGGGTAACTGAACTTTTTTTTTTAGTTGAATTCTTTTGTCAAGTTTTTGTCTCTTATTTTCAGTCCAGTTCCTGTACCTGACCAGTTTCAGAGGAATGTTTTTGTTAAGCTACACAGAGCTAAGCTAGGTTAAGCATGCCTAACCTAAGGCATGAACCAGTGAGAAACAGGTGCAGATAATGACAGATGATCACGCTAGTGATTAGTATACTGGTGATGCTGAATGCTGCGAGGTTGGAACAGGCAAGAGGGGAAATGAGGTTGCTGCTGAGGTTGTTACATTAACAACCAATATTTTAAAATTGTCTCTTTGCTCTTTTCTGGATACTGATAAATTTTATTACCCTCCCTCAAATTTGATGATAATTTCATTCATTACTACATCTT
The DNA here is from genome assembly GCA_026413445.1 of Dolichallabes microphthalmus. Lineage (NCBI taxonomy): Eukaryota > Metazoa > Chordata > Actinopteri > Siluriformes > Clariidae > Dolichallabes > Dolichallabes microphthalmus. The sequence continues at coordinate 9,008,413 of JAOTQY010000050.1, forward strand.
CTATACCGCTTACCCTGTACAGGGTCGCTGGGGGCCTGGAGCCTATCTCAGGAGACTTGAGGTGGAGTATAGGGTTCTAATCCATTGCAGGACACACACACACACACTACAGGCAGTTTGGGAATGTCAATTAACCTAATTTGCATGTCTTTGTACTGTGGGAGGAAATCAGAGTACCCGGAGAACTGGAAATTGAACCCTCGACCCTGGAGGTACGAGGCCACACTGCTAACCACTTTGCCACCGTGTGACCATGATAATTTCTCTAAAAACATCAGATGGCTGTAGTGGTGAAGAGAACTAAACTTAGTAATATTTTATTTCTATGACATTGGAAATAAACTCACGTAAAGTTCATTTGCATTACTAGACCAAATGTTAAAGTGGCAACAAACACAGAAACATTCAACTGTGTACTTGCTCCATATTTCTGGTCCAAGAAGCTGGTGTGGTAGCATGCAGTGGCCACTTTGGGACCACAAATATAGAGCATGTTGTGTACAGTATAGTCTACAAAAATTGGTAAAACCTTTCCATCGAGTTTCCATCATGCATGAGAAGCACTGATCGTCATGTCCATCAACACCATCTCTTACTGAACACTGGCAAACACGGCTCAGCAGAAATAAACAATAGAAGAGTTACGCAACCTGGGGCCGCTACTGTATGCGAATCAGACCCTGTGACCACATTTTGCCTAAAGCTACCAGCCAGGATAAAGGGCACCAGAAATGATGTTGTCATCAATGGAAATGTGGTAAGCAAGCAGGAATCTGTGCTAAGCTAAAAGCTAACCCTAGCTGTCCAGTTGTACAATTAATTCTCCTCTCCAGTGATTGTGCCTTTAACTGTTCACTCGACAAGCTTATTATGCTGAGTTTTAATTTCTATAGGAACATTGATCAAGCACAGACTTCCGGACAGCAATTCGGCTAGCCGGGTTAACTGCACATCATGCCATCATGATAGCAGCATTGTTTGGTAAGATTCATCGCAGTGGTCTATGCGTTTTCACAAATACGAAACGGGACATAAATGCTGTTGTGCTCACATACTGTAATACTGTTCATTGCTGATGCTGGCCATTTTATCTTCCCAGGGAATAAACTACATGTTCATTGTCATGGTGTGCATTCCACCTGGCACTAACACAATGTAAGCATGAAATTAACTCTATGGGGCTTTCATTAACTTACAGGAAGCACAGTTTTTTCATTGTTGCTAGTAGCTTCAACAACGGAAATTGGAAATCGGTGCTGCCAAAATTCCACCAGCATGTTGATCTCAGGACTTGTGGAACAAATACTTTGGACCCTATTTACAGTACATGAACGTTCACAGTGCTTACAAGGCTGCACTACCATGTTGACTACACAGATCACATCTCTGTTATGCTAATTCCAGCACACAGACTACTTTTGAAACATGCCAAACTGGTTCTAGGCGAGGATCTGGTCTGAGAACATCATGTCTGCAACTTTGGCACAAAGTCACAACCGGACTGGAATATTTTCGTAGAGGCTGCTACATATCACAATACCAAAGCTATGGAAAAATACACAGCATACGTGCATAAATCATGTGACGTCCTTAAAGACAATCACCGCACATGCAAAGCAGAAACTGTGGATGACAGATAGTCAACTCTAGCAACTACTGTACATTGAAATAATCCATGATCACTTTCTACACAGTAAGGACAAGTGATAAATTACTAAGCATGATGGATGATTCCTTGCACCCAGATGCATTGAATAATTTTTCCATGTCAATCAAAGAAAATAACAACATTGCCAGTAGTGAAGTCCACCCCAAATTCCACTGACCAAGTACTTTGTCTGCCTGCAGTATGCAAGAAGAGTTACAGTAACCCACAGAAAGCTGCATGTCCTCACAACCTATTTGGATGAATGCGCAAGGAATGTACTACTGTAAGCCATCCCCGACATCCCTATGCCTCAACATGACAACCACCATCCCTGTGTAAAGAAAACATCTGTGTAGACATGTCTGACTACATACATTTCAGTGCTTTGAGGAGCTAATCATGAAAGATAAAAATACACTATTCTGACCACACTGGACCTGGTTTAGACAAACAGGGGTTCTAGCACCACCACACTGAACACCGGGGCACCTCATGGCTCTGTGCTTAATCCACTCCTGTTTAGCCTGAAGACTTATAACTGATGCAAATTACAGCACAAACTACTGACAAATGTACATTTACAATTAGACCAGACCTCTTTGCCTTTAATCAACATGGAGAGCTGCAGAGAGTTGCTGAGACAGGGACCTCGACTACATTAAATTATAAAAGTCTCATAGTTTCTAAGGAGCCCATATTTCTTTTTTATCTTAAAGCTAGGTAAGTTCAATTCAAAGTATAGTAGATTTCAAAACATTGTTGAAACATCTATCTATCTATCTATCTATCTATCTATCTATCTATCTATCTATCTATCTATCTAAAAACATGCCCATTTATATGTGGAAAATACTTGCTATTTGAGTAGTTTTATGGCTACACGAGAATGACAATCAATATAATGTATTTTTACACTTCAAACCTCAAAACATGCTTAAAATTATGTGGGTTCCCCTGGTGCCCCCAAAACTCCTCAGGCTATTACCTCCACAAGTCCTCTGAGTGTGCTGTGGTGTGTGGCACCAGGACATGAGCAGCAGACCTTGTTGCTGTTTTGCTGTATTGTAAGTTGCTAGGTGGGGCTTCCATGGATCAGACTTGTTTGTCTGTTGCATACCAAGGATGCTTGATGGAGTGAGATCTGGGGAATTTGGTGGCTGGATCAACAACGCAAGATCAAGCTTCAACAACACATTGTAAACAAAAGTAAACTGTATTAATGCAGCATTTTGTTCACAATCTGCTTAGATGTGATATGAATCTTTATGTTAACTTGCCGTATATTTCTGTCTGGTTGTCTAATGCCTCATTTGTTGCGTTTTTCCCACAGATTTTTTAAACCTAAGCCTTACACTTTGGTTCGGTGTTAACATCATCAGCGAAAATAACGACAACAAATATTCGATGACATCATATTTGACGAAGACAAGACTAAAACTTAATGAAAATGAAGCTTTGAAAACTATGATTTTCATGAAAGATGGGTGGGAAAAACACAACAAATGCGTCATTAGAATACCAGACACAGAAATGTATGAAAAGGCAAGTTAACAAAAAGATTCATATCACATCTAAGCAGATTGTAAACACAATGCTGCATTAATAAAATTAACTTTTAAATGTGTAGCATTGTTTAAGCTTGATCTTGCATAGTAATGTTATCGACTGTATCCATCTGCGTCTAACATTAGTTCAATGTTATACAGTGTTTTAATTTACCTTGCTAATGTTAAACCCCGAGAGGCATCACAGTTTACACTGAAATTAAATTTAAATGCAATTCTTACATCCTTTATAGCATCAGAAATACTACTACTTTGCAGACTGCGGCTACTAGCCAAAGTAAGCTTCGTGTGAGACTTTTATTTTATTTTATTTTTTTACAGGTGCACTAGTAATAAACAGAGTACTCTACAGTCATAGTGAAACCCTGTTGTGTTCAATGTATTGTACCTGTTTATTAGACAAATCAAGTTTTATTATTAATGAAATTGTCACTTGAAAATGAAATATTGGAATTTAAGATATGGCCTAACAGCATGTGATTTAATTACTTTACTATTACACGCAAAAAGAATTTTTGATTGTTGTTTATGAATTTTAGACTGAAAACAGATTACAACTAAAAATCTTTAAAAGACTAAAATGTGACTAAAACTAATGTGACTAAGACTTAAGCTAAATCAGAATAAGCTGCCAAAATGAACACTGCTTTGGTACCCACAGGCATAAATGAGCCCTTTGTGCTCAGTTAACCAGTAACTGAATGTACTGTAATTGATAATGAGTGTTAATCTTATTTGGTGTTGATGTAATGTTTGAACAGTGTGCTTAAACAAGGTGCAACTTTAGCCATAGAAATTATCTTAGTTAAAATCAGTCAAAACTTTAATAATGTTTTGTAATAGTAGATAAAGTAGATATAGTTTCTTATAAGTGTTTAGCCCTAACATTTTTTGCACATATTCATTTGAATTATAGTACCTGTTATGTTATATTGTAATATATTAGTCAAAAGAGTTTAAACTGTACCTATTCAATTTTGGACATCACAAGAAAATGTGTGGAATGCACATAAAATACTCTAAAAAAATTATGCAAAAAAAAAAAATCTAAAGCCCTAACTGGTCCATTTAACAAACTGCACTAATGTGCAGAATAAATTATTACTTCTAAGTTTAAGTACATGCAGCTACCTTTATACTTACTGATCAGTGCCTGTTTCCATCTTCATCACTCTCCTTAAGTCAAATTGGTCAACTGCTTTGCATTAGAAGAACAATAAAGTGTGAAAGAAAAGTTAACATTATGATCCTTTTCGTGATAAAAGTTAATGAGACGCAAACGCTTTTGCTTTCGTGCAGTTTTTTTATTACCACCAGTAGAGGGAGACAGCGTTATACTATCCAATAGAAC
>JAOTQY010000050.1:9348238-9360646 GCA_026413445.1 Dolichallabes microphthalmus
AAATATTGACATTTGCCATCTCCACATCATTGCATTCAGTTTTTATTCACAATTTGTTTAGTGTCCCAACTTTTTTGTAATCCGGTTTGTAATAAAAACAATTATTATTATTTTTTTTTAATCTGTATTTTTTTTGCCAGGTTTAAAATTTTCATAACATATTTATGATTACGTATTTAAATTAAAAATGTAATTTACAGATTTCATGAGTATAAATGAATTAAAAGGTCCATGCTCTGCTTTATCCCCAGGCATGAGTTTGACTCAGAACACATTCCAGACCTCACTAAGGATACGTATATTCAAGACATTCATTCTGTAGGGTCCCTGTGCAAGCTCTATTTAAGGGAGCTTCCAAACCCCCTGCTCACCTACCAGCTTTATGACAAATTCTCAGTAAGTGTAAAGAGATAAACCCTTTACGTCATAGTCATCTAGTGCATTACGAATGTTTTAACTTGCATGTATGTATGTATGTATGTATGTATTGTTATAGGAAGCTGTATCAGGAGCTACAGATGATGAAAGACTGGTCAAAATCCATGACGTCATTCAGCAATTGCCTCCTCCACACTACAGGTTTGTTTGGCCACACCGCCATCTGGTGACAAAGAGAAGTACTGCATTGACTTTTTACATACACTGCAAATGAATGACTGTTTTGGTTTTTAAAAAAGCCTGTTCCTTGTTTTCCTCCAGAACTCTTGAATTCCTTATGAGGCACTTGGCTCGTATGGCGACCTTTAGTTACATCACGAACATGCATTGCAAGAACTTGGCAATTGTTTGGGCTCCCAATCTCCTCAGGTGGTAGGCTCTTAGGCTGTGTGCATAAATAGATTTGAATGTGAAGCTTTATCTTAATATTTTTTTCATCATAATTTACTGCACTAGTTAATATGACAAAGTACAAACTATGGTCTATGAACTGTAAATATCGAAATAGAATAAGAACTGAAAAACATGTTCGCAAAGATGTGTTGGTTTTTCCATGAATTAGCCTAATTTATTTTACAGCATGTTTCTAAAACTTTATAATGAACTATATCGAGTTTTTCAGGTATAAATATTAGAACCTGCAATACAGTTAATTGTGTTAGGTTATGTTGGGTAGCACGGGCTATTACTCTGATGATGTTAATAATTATGTGATTATCATAAGCATTCATTACTTTTTAAAACATTAGTCATGTCAGAAATATAGACTGTCATAACACTGCCTCTACTGTAGAGTCTTGTACAGTGGCCACTATGCATGATGAATACATCGCTTCATGCTCTTCCCTTCTTCCTCTGATACACCCATCACTCTGGAATAGGGTCAATCCAGCCCTATCAGATCACATGATTTTTTCCCCCATTGCTCCAAATACCCAAATTAATGCTCCCTTAGCAAATTGGTGCCCTTTTTTCATTTTGTCTCACAAACAAGAATTCAATGCTGTGAGTTCTTGTCACATTGTGTGCATGGAAATGCTCCTACTTTTAATACTGATAATACTATCAAAAAGCCTTCTGACTAATCTGATTTTAGAATGTAACAACACTGTGGTACAGGATAAGGTTTATTATTATTGTTCATGGTTTGTTTAAATATGGTACTAGATAACATTGGTTAGGAAAACCTCAGTATTAAATGTTGTATTGTAATCTACAGGTTTGTAACATGGTATACAGTATCATGCCTTTTTCTTCTAGTTAATACTTTGGACATGGTGTTATGTCTGAAATTGGGTTATCAAATGCTTTGAACATGCTCATAAATATACTGTATCTAAAACCTAAACCGTTCACTGTGATTATAGGTCAAAACAAATAGAGTCTGCCTGCTTCAGTGGCACTTCTGCTTTCATGGAGGTACGAATTCAGTCAGTGGTAGTGGAGTTCATCCTCAATCACGTTGATGTCCTCTTCAGCCCCAAACTCAGCACTCTGATCCGTGAAAGCTCAGGTAAGCAAAGGAAAACTCAAAGCTCACACATAGTTGTTCAGTGACACGTTGCAAATCAGGGCTTTTTCTTCAATATGCATTTATAGGCCATAGCACTTTGTCCCGGCCCAAGTCTCTGCTCGTTTGCTCGCCATCCACAAAGCTGCTGTCTTTAGAAGAGGCACAAGCCCGTACTCAGGCCCAGCTCGCCTCCCCTGTCTCTCCTGAGAGCAAGTACATCGAGGTGGGAGAGGGTCCTGCCGCCCTGCAGGGGAAGTTTCACACAGTCATCGAGTTTCCCATGGAAAGGTGTTTTCATTTTCTGTATTATTGCTGGAATGAGTATTCTCTTCAGGTGAAATATTTAACAATAAGTCCATTTAGTAATGACTTGATGCTGTAATAGTGCAGTTTTAACATAGGATTCTTAATGTCTAAAGTTAACGAATTTTAGATTTCTACCTGTGTGAGTACTGATCGTTCTCAGTTTTCAATACTTTATGATTTTGGTTTGTCTCCTTCTTTGTTAGTTAATTTGTTATCATTAGTTTTAGTTTATTATCTATGTATGTCACTTGTGTTTTACTATTTGCTATTTAATGACACTATGCATACCCATATCTCCAGTTTATGTTATCACTCATTACACGTTCTTGTTTCTCGGTTTCTTTTTTTATATGTAGTAATGTTGTGTTTGTTTGTTTATTTCTTTTCATCGGGTTGTGTATTACAGTTACACAATATGCCCTAAAAGTTAATGGACAACTGACACCCATATACAAGTATTCTCTTAATTATTAAGAGACACAAAGTTGGAAGCAAACAACTGTAAAGTATGTCTTTGTTTGCTGTAGCACTACAATTTTCCATACTGAGACTTTACGAAAACATGGAAACATGTTTCACATGTAACCCTGTGCACTAAGCGACGTCCATAAAGACATGGTAGGTGTGAAAGAACTCAAGTGACCTGCCGAGACCTGACCTCAATCCAGTTGATTTATTTACCATAAATAATATTCTATGTCCTAATAGAAAGAAGGCCCAGACAAAGATGAAAAAATCTCCTGTGGCAAGCTGGCGTTCATTCTTCAATATGACAAAATCCTCAACCACAGCCAAGCGCAAGCTGCTCCGTCATCCCAGTGAGCCCAATAACATGAAGACCTCAAATGCACTCCCAGGTACTGCTTTCACTGTCTATGTAGACATCAGGAATTCACTATTTGATACTGTTTTCAATCATTTAAGTTAAAGATAAACTAGGTTAAAATCAGACTACGGCCTACCAGTCATCTCCATTGACGTAAATAAATCTTTGTCAAATCCATTATGTAATGTGCCAGAGAATTAGTGCATTAAAAAAAATCACAGACAGTATAACAGTTTAACAGTGAATGTGGAGGGTTTAAGAGAAAGTGGAATGCAAAATATTTGGAATGGAATTAGGATTGTGTCAAAAACAAATTGAAAAAAACAAAGCATTAAACAAATAAAATTAACTGCAGAACAAGACGAGGGTGTTTTCAGTTCACTTTACATTTTTTCAGTTTTGCTGTTGAGTTTTTCAGTTTGGATTCTTAGTTTTTCAGTTTTGTTGCCGATTTTATCACGCTACCATGCGCATAGGTGCTGCAGGTTTGCTTCCTCATTGGCCGGCTGCTGGTGGGTGGGGCTTACTGAACTTTATCCTCATTGGCCAGCTTAAAATCCTTTTAGAATAATTTTGACATTCCCCCTTCCTGTTTTATGATAGTTATGCTATAATCACTGCTAGTTTCTGCTAGAGAGGAAGTGTGTATCAGCATTAGGTGTACGTGAATTACGGTTGTAGTGGAAAATAATTCACTGTCATAAGGAATATTAAACTCTCAGGCATAATCAGGCATGTATTTGGCTTCTTTTTATTGGATTAAATACTTGTGGAGTCATCCCTTTATAATATCATAGGATTTAATCTACACAAAATGTGCAGAATATGGATATATACACCCTCACTGGCCACTTTATTGGGTACCCCTTGTTAGTACTTGTGTTTTTTTTTTTTTTAAGATATGGACATGATAGCATCATGGAGTTGCTGCAGATTTGTTGGCTACACATCCATGATGCCAATCCTCTTTTCCACCACATTCCAAAGGTGCTCTATTGAACTGAGATCTGGTGACTGTAGTGGCCAGTGAACTCAAGTTCAAGAAACCAGTTTGAGATGATTTTAGCTTTGTGATATGGCACATTATCCTGTGGTCATAAATGGATGGACATGATCAGCAACAATACTCAGGTAGCTTGTGGCATTTAGCCATTAGAACCCAAGTGCACAGATGTGCCGGCAACACAACATAGTTGATGTGAATGGCAATGTTAAAAAAATACATGTGTTTACAGTATATGGAAGCCTTGCTGGTATCGGTTAACGGGGAGGCTTCAGACTGCAAACTGGGCTTTTGAATTTTCGGATATGTCAGGTAGACCGCAAGTTATCATTACTTTTATAATTATAAATTGTGCATTCAGAGAGGCTCTTCAGCATACATTGGTTGTAATGCTGTGTTATTTCAGTTACTGTTGCCTTTCTATCAGCTTGAACCATTTGGCCATTCTCTGACCTCTGGCATCAACAAAGCATTTTTTGCCAAAACACCTGCAGTCAATGAATATTTTCTCTTTTTTCACACTATTCTCTGTAAGCCCTAGAGATGTGAAATAGAGTGTGTGAAAATCCTAATAGAGCAGTAGTTTCATAAACACTCAGACCAGCCTGTCTGGCTCCAAAAACCACGCCATTTACAAAACCACTTACAGTAAGTCACCTTTCTACCTTATTCTGATGCTTGGTTTGTACTTCAGCAGATTGTCTTGACCATGGCTACATGCCTACATGCATTGAGTTGCTGCCATGTGATCAGCTGATTGGCCATTTGTGTTAACTAATGAGGTGGTCAGTGAGTGTATATTATATTATGTTATGTTGATTTATGGAGATTAGTACATTTGTCTTGAGAGTCTCAGAGAAGTTTAAATCAGCTGTCAGTGAGGACTGTAACACCCACCCATGCAGTATGCTTGTGCCAGAAGGGACTGGCGCTGAAACTGAAAAATAGAATGTTTGAGACTCTCTGATCTCAAATTACTGATCTCCATAAATTAACATAATATAATATAAAACTGAGAAACAAATGTGAAAAACTGAAGAAGAAAAAATCCCTTTATTTAACTACTGTTCGTTTCTTAGTTTGTATTTATTTTTATTCACTTTCAATCTATTTATTTTTGTTTAAATCCTTAATTGAGGTCAATCTTTTTTTTTTTTTACACAAATCTAATTCCATACTGTGTGCATATAACTCCCAATAAGAGTAAAATAAGATTATAAAGCAAAATTCAATCTATCATTTTGTTGGAATTAGTGCAGACTTATAAAGTGACTACGCTGTCTTTACTAAAAGTAAATGACATGTTTTTAGGTTCATGGCTTAGAAATTGAGAAACCTTTGGGTGATAATAGCTCTTAGTGTAAGTGTTAAGATCGAGCTAATAAATCAGAATACTGAATTTGAACCTGGGCTATCTACAACAACAGCATGAAGGTGGTCATTACTATTTTTGGAATTTTAAGTGAATTTTAATTGAAAGAATTTTCAACCAGTATTGTTTTAGGTGCATAGTAAACATGTACTGAATTAATTATTGGAGGTTCTGATTGATTTGTTTTTCTAGGTGGTAGAGGAGATAGTGGAACACTACGATCATCTAAAAGTGAAGAATCTTTGTCGTCAAATAATCTTGAGGGTAGCGTGCTGTTTTCATCTAGTTAAATGTTTCTATCTCTAATGTGTGTGTTCTATATTGAGTAAATAAATATGTTGCTTACTTCAGGTGGATCAGCAATGTATCAAGCACGCAGGCCTCGCTCTACTAGCGTCGCCATGTCCACTTCCTTCAACGAAGAGCTGCTTAATAAGCGAGTCCACAAAGACTTGCAGTTAAGCCAAAAAGACAGGAAAAACACAGCTTTGTCCACCACTTGTGTGCCTGCTCTCATATCGACCCCACACTCTGCTGATGCAGATATTGGCAAGGCTTCTCTCGACTTTGACCCAATTTTGTTTCAGTGCAGTACAACTCCAACTGAAGCTTCTGTGTCTGAAGAAAGAAAAAGAGGCAGCAGATGGAAGGCTGGAGGCAGTTCCAGTGAATCAGAAACCTTTAAGAAAGTAATTCCTAAAGGAACATCTGATGCAATCCTAACAGTTTCAGAGGACGCAAAACTTAAGCACTCAGTGACGGCAAAATTTGCAACAACTACTACAGTTAAAGAAGAACTGAAGCCCTCACAGACTGCTCCTGTGGGTCTCACTCAAAGAACAGAAATTGCTTTAGAGATGAAAACTTTGTCTGTGCCGCCCACTGAAGTGATACCAACCTTGGTCAAACCCAGTGAGTCAACATGGAGACAAGATTGTCAAAACAAGCCTTCCTCTTTACCCCAGACAGAGGCTGCAGGCCTTGACGAAACTCACAGTGAGGAAACAAGAAGTGTGAAACAAACAGAATCAGGTTAGTCCAAGTGTGTGTTTGCCATTTAACATTTATAAAACGTTTTTACCCTCACATTATCCTACATGTTAAAAAACTATTCTTAGTGACTGATGGTGTACACACTTTTACTACATCTTTGTTTTCAGAAGCTTGCTATATCTATGAAAAATCCTATTAATTTTTTCTCCTTATTTATAGGTGCTGTGACCTTTGATTGCACTCCAGGGCTAGTAAGATCAGTGTCGCTCATAACCTCCCAGCCAGCTGTAAAAAGTGCTGCCCGTATGCTGGCTCTGGCTTTGGCCGAATCTGCGCAACAAGCCACCTGTTTGAGGAAACGAGGGAGTTCAGAACCACCAACTCCTGTTTCCCCAAGTCACATTCTGGACCCACTCTCCATACTGCAGTGGCCTCAAAAACTTCCTTTACCAGCTCAGACATCATCTACCACTAGAGGACAATGCTGTGGGACCTGCAAAACATTTGGAAAACCTTCAAGTGTCATCTCTACGGGAAGTTACACCGATGCCGGTAGCCTGCAGAGCACTTGTGCATGTCATGGCAGCGAAAGTGGACTTAGTTACTCTGATGGAGGTGATGTTTCTGCTGAAAGTCATGAAACAAATCTGCAGCCCCTGGACATACCTACTGTTAAAAGTTTAGATACTAAGCAGGATGCTGAAAGCCATATACAAATGAAAGAAAATGTCCGCCATGTTGGAGTTGGTACAGATGGTGGAAGCCCAGAACAAAGTTCAGAGATGGAGTCATACAGGAACATTGCCTCTCCCACACAGTCAGAGACATCACACCATACAACAAACAGTCAGTCGGCCAGAGCTTCTCTTCTCAACAAGCAAGCTGCCAATGCTTCCAACTTCCGTGTGATATTAGCTGAAGCGTCTATGCCAGCTTCAGTGCATGACGTTCTTCCACAATCTCCAGATTCTCCTATGACTTCCTCTTACCAGTGCAGCCCCAAAGATGAAATTTTAAGGCCATCAGAGCAAACTTACTGGTCGGGTCCATTTGGACAGACCAGTTCTTTTCATCCTGATTACATGCAGTACCAAGGTAAGGTCTTCTCCAAGGACCATTACAACACCCTGGCACCAAGGTCCCTCCACCAGTCCATTAAATACAAGAGTCACAAAAGGAATGAACACTCTCCCAGCTTTGTTTACAGATATGATGGCCCAAGATACCCACCTATGGATGGTGCATCTGTGTATCCCACAATTCGTAGGGTACGCTCCATGCATGCACCACCAGAGGACACGTTTTTCTTCCCACATCCATCTTACCAGAACAATACTTACCACAGACAGGTTCTCTCTGATATCCGCCAAGTGAGGCCATATTTTGAGGATGGTAAAGTTCAATATAGGTACAAGCCCTATTTAGGAGCCCAGTATAACAACCTGGATCCGTGTAGAGTAAGCGGCCATGGATACAGCCACTCTTACACTCTCCTCAGGCGGCCTACCTACCCTGCTAGAGTGATGAGAAACCCTGAAAACTATCACAACCCCCTATTAAACATGCCCTATAGCAGGGAAAGAAGTTTTGTAAAGCAAGGCACTGGTCATTTTCCACGAACTCGAAATGTTGGTCCATATGAGGGTTTTGATGCTGGATTATCAGATCGACATTTCAATCCATCTATTAGGCAAGGAAATATAGAAAAGAAGAGACTGCAAGATTTTGCCCCCCAGTCCCATCTTCAAAAGGAGAGCCAGAGGGGCCAAGAAACATTGCACACCAGGAATAAATCTGATTCAGCCAAAGATCTGCTTATTTCTACTGAAGGGGCAGATGGGAAATACAGGGTTACCATGGTGTCCCATTACTCTCCTGAACACGCACTTCCTGAACCTAATGCCCCCCTTCCCATCCAGACAGAAAAACAGAGAACTGGGCACAGTACCAAACCTGTCTTGATGCTAAAGCAAAGTCGGTCTATGCATAACTACACACAGCACACACTAGAACCGCAACCGCGTAAGCTAACTCTACATAAAGAATACAGCTGCCCTGATTTTAAAAATACAGATTCGTCAGAGCACAGCAGTGCCCGACTTCACAGCCAGGATAAGCTGATTAGGATGCACAGCAGCCATCCTAAAGAAGACTTTCAATATGCTTGGATTAAGGGTTGTGCTTTGGAACGATCATCGAGGTCACAGAGCATGAAAAGTCATCGACAACCCAGACAGGCCAAAATGACTCTGGAGCATGATCATAGATTTTCACATCCCAGTCAAAGCAGGCCAAGGACTCGTAGCATGTTTGCACCATCTCGTACCGATTACATGGATAGTTATGTGTCTTTGCAGCCCAAGGTACAAGGAATTTTCCCGAATTATGGCTGCATGCCCCCTCATGGTAACCGGCTATACTCTACAGCTATGGGCACAGGACGCTTTCTTCACTCTGAGATTAGGCCTGAGACAGAAATATATGCTGAATAATAGCTACTTTAGATGTGTATGGAAAAAATACAATGTTATTTTATTGTTCAGAGTCTATTACTGTATATTAAAGAAAGGAAAGCATAAGGTATTTTAATATGGTATAAATTTACTTGTACATTATTCTATATTACTACACGTCAGATACAGTAATACTATTAGTCATAGATCCTGGAGACATCACAATAACCAAAAGTCAACAAACATTTTTACTAACTATGAAGTATAAATTATTTGTAATAGATAAAATGTTATTCTTCAGCTTGAATTTCATGACGATAAAATAAATCTTCTGAAATAAATTTTAACATTACACTTAAATGCATACAGTACTTGATCTTACTCTACAAGGTATTAATTAACCGGTATTTAGATTCATATTTCGTCATAGCACCAAATGGCATTCAAGGAACTGTTTCTCAGATTCTTAATTTATATTTTTGTAATGTCTTTTTTGTGTCTTTTTATATAGTAACTTCTCTGATGAATGCTGTCTACACATCTTCTGTCATAAAATAGCATAACAGACACAGGCCCTGATTTACTAAGATCTAAAATAATTGCGGTAAATTGGTGTATGCAATGAAATTCATCGCACGAATATTTATTGTGTATTGGAGGTGATTTCCCCCCAAAAAAAGATATTGTGTAAAAGAACATGTAAGGTCATGTTGTAGTCAACCCTCAAAGATTTCTTAAAGAATAAACTGAATTTGAAAATACACTAATCAGCCATTACGCTCATCTTCATTACCGCTTCATCCTGTATTCAGGGTCGCGGGGGCCTGGAGCCTATTCCAGGATACAGGGCACGAGGCGGGGTACACCCTGGACAGGGTGCTAATCCATTGCAGGACACACAGACTTGCACACACTCATTCAGACACGGGCAATTTGAGAACTAATCAGCCATTACATTACAAAGTAAAAAGATATGCCTAGTATTGTGTATGCCTAGTCACTTGTGTTGCTAGGGCAGCTCTGCCTCTTCAGGGTATGGCTCCACAAGACCTCTGAGGGTGTCCTGCGGGTTCTGGCACCAGGACGTTGGCAGTAGTTTCTTTGGATGCTGTGAGGCCTCATTTTTACCCATGCATCCCATGGGTGCTTAATCAAATAAGGATCTTGGAGGCCGGGTAGGTAGCCTTGGGTGTTTTGCCTGCTGGGTCCTATGAGTGAGATGCCGTGGTGCACTGCCTGATCTGGTGGCTTTCCACCGTGGCCAGCATTGATTTGCCAATTTGTGATGTATTGACTTTTTTGTGGGATCAGAGCCAGACAGGAGTCTTTTTATCCCCTGCGGCATGGGTGAGCCTTGGGTACCCATCATCCTGTTACTACTTTACTGGTGTACAGTATATTTGGTGATCAGTGTTATTCATTTCTATTGTCAGTGGTCATAATGTTATGACTGATTGGTGCATGATGAAGACTATTGAGATGGATTGAAATGCAGTATAAAAAAATGCAAAAAACAAAATACAATATAAATGAAAGAATAGAATTAGTGTCAAGATGGAAATAACATTTTTTGTCTTTGGCATCAAAATGTGTTCTGAATATCTCAGATCAAGATTGACATTGATAATATCGTAATTAAAAAAAACTTTGGATCATTTTCTGAAACATAATTGTACAGAAAATGAATGAATGAATAATTGTACTAAGCAATATTCATTTGTGCAAAAAATCGCTGTGTCTATTGTGAATTTCAGGTTAATGTGCAAAATAATTGAAATGCACTGACACTGCCAAGTATATTCCATATATTCCACCTCAAGGTATAAGGTCCCCCCAAAAAAAACGATTTAGTCAAACTTACAAAATGGACAAGACAATTTTGCTTGTGTGATCAGTCCACTCTAGATTCCTAGTCACATTCTTTGTTGTCAAAGGTATACACATTCTACTGTAGTTAAACTGGGTTTTATTTGTTCTTTTACGCTTATTTATGTTTATTCAAGAATGGAGGTCAAAGCGTCCAAAAAACACACCCAAACTTGACCAAAACTTGCTCCATTTCTTAAGTCATTCTTTTTTTTTTTCCTTTTTTTTTTTAAGTGTTGCATCAAAGTTGTCAAATGGAAGCAAAATTTGCTTTAACAAAAACAGGTTTGTCTCAATCGAAGCAGCAGTTGCTGCATCAGCTGGAATGTACAGTATATAAGTCTTGTAGTGTTGAACATATTTTATTTAATACTGTTTATATGTATGTAGTGAGTGAATAGGCAAGCACTTTATAATTAGACCCAGTCTGTGAAACAACCAGAGACTATAAGATAAAGATAATGAATAACTTTGTTATGCAACGTAGAGTTAACGGAATTAAGAATGAGGGATCCTGTAACCAAAAATCAGGGTCATGCAGTTGAATCGACCATTAAATGGTTACGAAATGGGAATATAATGTAAAGTCATATATTTATTTAAATCAACGCAGTCATTATTGTGTAGTTGTGCTAAGGGTTTTCATGTTGTCTACTCGTTTTTATGTTGTACTATTGCGTTCATTAAAGTTGTCTATTCAAAATGATAAGAACTGTGTCCTTATTTACCTTAACATCTGTTTGACAAAACTACACTTGACTTTTAATCATCGTTAATGATAATTGTTTTATTGCTTTTTTGTCAATCTTTTACAGTCTAGTCTTTAATCAAGACTTTTTTTATGCCAATGGGACTGGTTTGAGAATTTTGGAAGTTGCTTCCCTCCTGAGATTTTCTTTAACAGCAGCTTCGTGAGTTTAAACAGAACGATGGTAAAATAAATGCCTTGTTAAGGAGAAAGTTCAGAAAATCGCTATGAGTTCAAACTAACAGGAAGGCTATGGTATCTTAAATAATGATTATTTTTAATGTTAAATACATAATGTACAGTAGATAATGTGAACAAGAAACCTTGGATGAACACAATCTTAATAAGAAATAATAACAGCAGTAGCATGTTGGTTTGTAATATCCATGTGATATTACAATGTATACCAGGGTAATAAAGTATACATTTTTACTGGAAAGTTGGTTGGAAATGGGACCATCCACAACGGCAAAAATACAGATAAAGCCTAAAGCAAATGTGGAGAATCAAATTGAATCCTTCAGGTCCGGAGGGCGAGAGGAGTCCGAGGAACCAGGCTGGATGTTCCATGGTTTACACCATCTACTATACAGTATATACAGGGTGTCCCAAAAGATTTGACATCATGTGAAATATAAATATCTGAGTAACTACATGCCCTAGGTAAACGAAATTAAATAGGCTTCATGTTGAAAAATAAAAGAATTATAAAAATCCCAACAACATATTCAGATGGATATAGATTTTTATAACCGATTTCATAATACTTAGGAAATGTTCAATAAGTTCAAGTTCAAAGGCTTTTATTGTCATTTCAACCATATACAGTTAGTACACAGTGAAACGAAATAACGTTCCTCCAGGACCAAGGTGCTACATGCAACATAAAT
>JAOTQY010000050.1:9366328-9381096 GCA_026413445.1 Dolichallabes microphthalmus
GTCCAATGTCTAGATGGGTCGCATGTGCCTGCGGTACTAGAATTGGTACATGACATGACACTACCAGCTGAATTGGTGTAGTAAAATGCCAAGTACACAAAGCTGATGGGTCGTTTGTGTCATGGTTATTAAAGTGGCAGATGAAGCTGGAAAATTTGCGTTGGGTCCACATGCACCATGGGTATGGTAAAAAAAAAAAAAAAAAACATCCCTGCTAAATTTGCTTTTGTCAGATGTATGTTGTGCATAATGTCTGCTGAATAAATGTTATTTAAAGTGTGTGCAGAGTATGGAAGTGATGCCACTTTATATGGAAAAGATGACTTTGCACGAGAGGAAACCACTCAGCCCTAGTGATACATGCATGTGATAGCCTTTATGTCTATAATGAATAAATATGCGTAAATACCCTAAAGATGATACCGATATTTTATATAATCTCTGAGTTGCTATATGTTGTGCGTCTTTAATTATATATTTGCATAAGCATCTAGTGAAAATGCATGGTCGAGTGCGTACAGTATGCACTCGCAGGGTAGGAATTATTCCTCATAACTTGGCTATATTGAGTTCTTTTCACCTGCCCCTGGAGCAGAGGATTTTGTTAGCTAAAAAGAGCAACAGAAGGTGATCTTGGCTGTGTTACTCCTGATTACAAGGTAGTGGTCTTTGTGGCTTATCTGAGAAAGGGAAGTAAACTACTGTATAGTTTTCTGTAGTAATTATAAGGCATGATTGCCACTTATTGTGAATCATTACTAATTGTGAATCATTGCTAATTGATCCTCCTCACTTGTCAGGGTACCATTTGTATCTTCAACGGGCAACAAATAAAAAAAAAAAAACCTCATGTCCTACAACTCTCTTACTGTTTTCATATCTTTGAATATCAATTAACATGCAGTAAGGTGTGCTACACACCTATACCTATTCCCTAAATTAATAACAAAGGGGAAATGTAGAAAGTCTGGCAGTAAAAGTGATTAAGGCCAAATTAATCGCCTTCAGGGGGGAAATGTAGAATTGTTTTTTTTATTTCAATTATATATCATTTAGCACAAGTATGCTAATCAAACCAATTATATATCACATATCATAAGTATCTCTATCAAATCTACATGCAAAGAGAAGAAGGTTAGGCCCTTGGGCCCAAAATGTTCTTATGGAAGTAAGTTGAGAATACAGTAGATAGAGGAATTTAATCCAGATGACAAATAAGCTCAAGGTACAAATCTTATAATTATTAAGACCAAATCGTCTGCTCAAAACTGCTGTGCTGTGCACAAAACAGGGGAAAGGTGCACAGATGGACTAACTTCCCCTTTTAGAAAGTGTGCATGGTGCTGTAATTACAGCAAATGGATAATTATTCAATCACTCATCAGAATTGTTATCATAATCACAGGTGAGGTGCCATTAAGGCTGATAGGGCTGTCAGGATGAGTAGTAATAAGTAGGACTGTTACTGCTAGAAATAAATAAGACCATCAGTCAAAGCTATAGACGTAAAAGAATTCTCATCGAAAGGAATCTGTTTGAGTAACGTAAGACACATAAAGCAGAGAATAATAGAATAAGCTTCCCTCTATATAGTGTATAAAACTCCAAATGATCTTAAAATAGTTATTAGAGCATAAGCATATGATAAGGGTCATGATGTCTAACCCATTACCCGTTTCTTTCAACCATGACAGTTAAATATGCAGTATGCTATAAACATAATACTGTAATTAACACATAATAGAATCAGAACTAGTGATTACATAATCTGTTTAGAAGCCTTGGGACGGCGATCCATGCTCAGGTGCACTGGCACAATATCCGAGCGAGGAGTTGTTTTATTATGGGGTGCACTGGCTGTAAGCCCGTCACCACAAAGGTTAGAAGAAATATTGGAGCGACATGAATTGATCTGACACAGAAAATCTGGTCAAAAAGAGGAACTTGCCAAATCACTCATCAAAATCAGGAAATTAAGTGGGCAAGTGGGCCTAAACTTAGGGAGCTAAATAAATTTACATATTATGATCAGACGAAGAATTGAGGAGGATCAAAACAGTGGTGCTTACTGTAGATATATAAACCCATGCATGTTTCGGTATACACACACATCGGTATTCTAGAAGTTTGTCAGGTTACATTGCATTGGCTGTTAAAGCAGCAATGTATGATGTACAGTACACACACATACACCCACCCAGTGATATGCTGGAATCTACTCCTACTACTACTACTACTACAGGATAGGCTAGATCCCAACTCACATGGCGTGTCTCAATGCTGTTCACTGGTCCTGTGCTAGCCATGCTGAAACAAAGTCTCAGACATCCTCACTGTCATCACAAGAGACTGACTTTCACAGCAAATAACATCACGCAGTATTGATTAAAAGTCAGTATCAGTCAGTGGTTTAACATGATACAACAACACAAATGTGGACATTGTGGCTCGGGGTTACTTGATTAATTACATCATGAAGCCTAGCTTCAAGGAAGACGTGTGAAAGCTATCACTTGTTCAGTCACTGTTACATGTTCCTGAATTAGAGATGGTGAGGTTGAGATCTAAGGTTGAGGTTTTTATTAAAGGAACCTATACAGAAAGATTTTTAGTTTACAGGTAATGATAATCTTAGTAAGAGGTAAGAAATAATATATTAGAGATTTATCAGTTATAGATTCACATCAGTAAATCTACAGTATATCAGGATAACTGAAAAATAAAAGAATCAAGAAATCAAGGCCAGACTGCAACACAATTGAAATGCTATGGCGGGACGAATGGTCCAAAATGATGTGAGAGTCAGGAATGATGTGAATGATTACTTCAAGTTATCATTCAAGTTACATCACAGATCCGCTAAAGGTGGACCTACGAGTTATTGAAACATCAGGGAACTTACTATGTTTTTTATTTATTTATTTATTTATTTATTTATTTATTTGGCTTCATGTTCAATAAATTCAGTAATAGTGAAAGAAGTACAGTATGTTGCTTGTTGTAAGTTGTTTGTTCTATTTGCCTTATTTGCCTAATACTACAGTATAACCCACTATGATCAGATGTTTTTTATACACAAAAACAATTAATAGCGGGGTCACTGTAAAAAACAAAGGTGTTAACATAAAAATGTTTAGTAACAAGTTGCACAGAAGTTAATTAAACTTTTTTAAAATATATATATTTCACATTGCTGTTTAGTTGACATAATGTATACCCAGTTCAAAATCTTAAGTTGACTCAACTTAATTCAACTATTTAAGTCAGCTCAAGTAGTATTGGTTGTGGACTCAACTACTAATTACATTTCTCTAGGGTTGAAAAAAGTAAGTTGTCTCGAGTTGTAACCAACTGATGTAGTTGGTTCAAGTGATTGTTTTTTTACAAAAATAAGTTGGCCTATGATGAGCATTAGCGACTCTAAAACCAACCTAACACGGCAATTTTATATCACTTGACTTACCGAGTACCGAAGCAGCACTACTCCTTAATTGTTAAACACTGGTTTTTCCCTCAAACTATAGTTAGCTAATTGCTCACGTGGCCATGTGTGCTTGTGTGGAGCAAAAGTCAAGGCAAAAGTGGGGATTTTTATTTTTTAAATTTTTTTTCTATAAAAGAATCCAAAACAACATTTAAAGAACTGAACGCAAAAAAGAACACAAAGGATCTTCTCACATTTGCCAAAAAATATATTGATTATCCCCAAGACTTTTGGGCAAATATTCTGTGGACTGATGAGACAAATGTTTAACTTTTTGGAAGGTAGGTGTCCCATTGCAGCGTTTCATAAAAGGAACATCACACCGAAAGTCAAACATGATGGTGGTAGTGTGATGGTCTGGGGCTTTTTTGTAGCTTCAGGATCTAACAACTTGTCATAGTTGATGGAACCATAAATTCTGCCCTCTACCAGAAAATCCTAAAGGAGTATGGGCATCAGTTCGTGACGCGCATAATAATAATAATAATAATAATAATAATAATAATAATAATAATAATAATGAAGTGCACTTAGATTATACTGGAGGACAATGTTTAAAAAACACCAGCAAGCCCACCTCCATATAAAGAAAAAAAAAAGGTTTTGGAATGGCTAAGTCATAGTCCAAACTTAATTGAGATCCTTAAACAGGCCATTTATGCTTTAAATCCCTCCAAATTAAAAATTCTTCTACAGTGATGTCAAAGACTCAGTTGACAGTTGACAGTTATTGCAAATACTTTATTGCAGTTGCTATCGCCAAGGGTGGCACAAACAGTTATTGACATTAGGGGGCATTACAGAGCCCTTGGAGCAGATAGGGTTAAGAGCCTTGCTCCAGGGAAAAACAGTGGCAACCAGTGCCAGTGCTGGACCTGAACCCCCGACCTTCCGTTCAGTAACCCAGTATTCCACAACCTACAAATGCTGATGCTGTTCTAAATAAATTAACTAAAGAATTATAAAAGTCAAATAAGAATGCTTTCAAAAATTCATATTTGTAGTTTATTTTTATTAATTTACAAAATAAAAAGTGAACGAACAAAAAAATTATTCAAATGAAATAAATCTAAATCTAAAATGACTATCCGTTACTTCTAATTAACATAAATTTTTACTTTTCCAAAGTCAGGTGCATGATAAACCAGTGGCACCAAGCAGTTCGGTTTCATATGTAGGTTGAAATAGAGTTCTTACATGAAACAGAAACAGCTGTGTAGGAGGCTTTAAACCGGGTAAGGAATAGAAAAACACTGCTACTAAGGTGAGGTTGTGGAAAAGAGTTTCATGTCACAGGTCATACAACAGGCAAGGCTGAGCAAAGCAACAAGATACAAGGTAGTTTTATGCACTTACTGCATCAGCAAGCTCTCTCCCAGGCAACAATTTCAAACAGAATGAGGTTTCAAGATGTGCTGTTCAAGCTTTTTTGAAGAAGCACAAAGAAACAGGCAATGTTAAGAATCTAGACTCAGTGGTTGGCCAAGGAAACTTAATGCAGCAGATGAAAGGCACATCATGTTTACTTCCCTTTGACATTGGAAGATGTCCAGCAGTGCCATCAACAAAGAACTGGTGACCCAGATGCACCCATCTCCTGAATTTCTACTGTTATCTTTTTTGTTATCCTCCTATTCATTTACAGTATGTTATGATTTGCTGTTGCTGTACAGTATGTCTTCCTAAGAGCATGAAACAGGCTCAAATAGCAGACACTATAATTATGTTGGCTTCCTTTGTTAGGTCTGATGCCTTTATTTAATTTGACATTACCATTTTATGCATAGTCTCCATGTTAGTGAATACAATCTATCCTTATTTTGGGATACATATTGTAGGTGGATAATCACCTAGCCAGTGACAACAGTATGTAGAATAGTTTATAAAGTTTAAAGTTGCTTAAAGGTAAACAGTGGGATTAGTTTCCAGTTTAATCATAATTATGTGACCACCCTGGGTGCAGTGCTGGTTCCGCTGTCGTGACCCCTCGATGAGAGCAGCCAAAAGACTAACAGAAACATGTGTTAATTTATACATGATTTAATTATTAAGAATATTCCATGTAGTATCCTTGTTTTCATTTATTGTGTTTTTCCTGTTCATTGTTCTTCCTTTTTTCTTAGCCTTTGGTATTATTTTTTATGAGGTTGAGTGTGTCCCCTGCATATACACACCAGCATAAAAACTGGATGTTTTCAACTTTAGACTATCTATGCCCAGGCTACCTTTTATGAGTGCAATAATCCGTCTTTTTCATAATACCCTGGCTGCTGGTCTTATGATTCCTGGGCCATCTCACTTCTGATTTAAAGTAGAAATGAGATACAGTTTTTTTTTTTTTAACAATACTGATGCTTTAGGACAAGTTTTGCTGTAATCATAAACACTGCACTCTTATTCATGATATGCTTACTGTATGTAATACAGTATCTATTGTTTCTAATGCTATACAACAGCATAAGAAGGTTTGCACAAAACTTCCTCTTCCCAATAGTTTATTTATCCATTAGGGCCAAGCACCTGATTCATGAAAGCGACATTATTCTGTTAAGTGGTTATTATGGCTTTATTGTAATATATATTTAATTTTTTAAAGATGTATTAACAAATTAAGTATAGTTTAAGTAAGTACAAGTACAAATTAAGTAAGTTTGTTAACATTATTAACAAAAGAAGTATCAGTTACCTGGAATAATTTGAGAGATGAAACAGCAGAGGGCGCCTTAGTACTGGAGGAACTGGATGCTTCCTAATGAAACTGTTAGACATACTGTATATGTTCCTTAGCCTATTATGTACATCTAACGCATTTTATTTATCTTACATGATTTTATTTTCATTTTAAAAATATATCTCCATTTTGACTTTTGCAGCAGGACACACCACAATCTATACAGGGAGCCGACCTAATAGATTAGCGGTAGCCTGTTGCTTTTTTATAAAAATGTTGAATGAGACAACCAGAATTGCTAATAAATTTATACATAGTTCCTATCAAAATACATGTAACACTAGCAATGTAACTGTGGGAACTGTTGGTTGACATTATAGCAAACATTATCCAGGTGAATCTCACCTCCCCTGGCAGGTGGCAGAAGTGAAATAAAAAGCTAATTACATAATTAACTGTGTTTCTGTAAAGCCTGGATAACCGCCAGGAGTGGTAAGACTTACCTGGATAGCATCTTGAGTGTGTGCACAGGCATGCTGAGTCCTTTCAGTGACGTAAGATGCAGCTTTTGCTATAAATGCCTCTGTCATACTGCCATCTGTTCCTGGAACTTTCTCAGCAAGTTCTCACCGGTTGGGTGTTGGTTCTGATTGAGAATGAACTCTCGCTGCTTATCCAGTTTTCATAGAATCTGTTTTCTACACTTCCAGGAGTGGCCTTCCATGAGAAGGAGATGCTCCTCGGTAGAAGTTTGGCATTTACTGTAGCATCATCCAGTGAACTAGTCTCTGCTGAGATAAGACGTGCCTTTCCTTTGTGACAAATGAACAGTTTGTGCAATCAGATGGCTGCCTTCCGGTCTAACATAATACAAGGAAGACTGCAGACTCATGGAGTACTGCCAGGTTAATACTTTTCTTTTCTTTTTTGTGTATATAGTTTGTTCAGATGTCCTTAGGTCAATGTCAATCCAGCTTCCAATGTCCACCAATGATTGCAAGGTCAGACTATTTCTAAGAGTATTAAGTCTTTTAGCTGAAGTAATTGCTGAGAAAAAGGCTTTTTTTTTGGGTTGAGAAACCCCTTTTCAATTAAACGAATAATCTTGTAAGGAAAGGGCTTAGGAATGAAATCCATTTTGAGCTCTTGTCTCTAACAGCAAAACTCTGACAGTAGTACCTACTCCAAGGCAAATCACAGGTTTATATTAATGCCTTTGTTTAAATAATTGTTTTTATTATTATAGTACTGGCTCATTCTTAGGTTCTTGCACAATAGCTATTATAAATGATGGAATAATGGTCGAAGTTGAAAAACAGTCATATTTCATAATGTGTACATATATAACTGTTGAAATGGTTAAAAATTATATAAGGAGAAAATGAGATTACATTTATAGTGGGAAGTCCTGACATTGTAAGTCTTACATTTCTAACCGACATTCGTTCCTTCAACACAAAGGGAATGGCTATGGATGGAAAATTCCTCTCTTTTGTTTTATTAAATCTGAATGAGAAAACTGATATGCTGTCAGGAAATGGCAGTTTAGAGCCATTATGTGATAATTGTAACTAATTCATTTTGTGGACGATACACAGCATACAACGTAACTCGTAATGTGTAATGTAATGTGTGATTGTTTTTCACGTATTAAAAATTGGCAAGCTGCTACAAAATAAGGAAAATCAAACTCTTTGGGTATACTGTTAAAAGATTATTGTTATGGAATCAGTTTTGGAGCGGTAACAGTAATTCATCTTAACACTCACCTCTCTCACTCATTCTCTATAGCGTTATCCTGTACAGGGTTACATGAGTCCTGAAGCCTATTGATATCATTCTAGGTGGAAAATACCTTGGACAGGGTCGCAGGACACACACGCACACACACTGTCGCACACTCACTTACACACTATGGGCAATTTGGAAACAGGAAACATAGCGGAGTGAACAGTAACTGTAACAGACAGAAAATTGCCCTTAACAAGTCCAGTTACTGAAGTGCAGACTTTAGTGGTAGCTAAAGTGGTAGACATTTTTAGGGGTACGTTTTTAGCTTTAAAGGTTCCATATTTTATTATTTCCTCACCAAGCTAACAAAAGTCTTAGAGGTCCCCTAAAGTGTGTGCTCTCGTGTTACTGTTCCAGTTAAAATACGGTACTTGCAGATAATACTTTTTTTTTCATATCTTCTCATCCAAATGCACTACTTCTTCGGTGTATACGGTATGTACTGTAAATGATATACTGCTGAATTAACCGAGCCAGAGAACAGCGGAGCTGGGCAACAATCTGAAGGAGGGTCATAAGAGGGGAAAATATCATGGCTTGTTTAAGCTCTGGCTAATACAAACATGAAAAAGAAGACAAAACAAGCAGGATTTTTTTTTGTGTACCCATTGGGCTAAAAATGGCCAAACAGTATATTTTATTAATCATCCTGTAGGTCCTACTTAGAATCTATTTACAGGTAATTATTCGATCACCTGTTAGTAAAACCAATGTTTCTGCACTAATTGTTAAAGGATGTTATATTGCTTTGAAAAAAAAACCCCCGAAGTGTCTGGAAATGACAGTACGCCTTTTGGCTTGAAAGAAAGTTAACAATGATTAACATTAAAAACAATAAACATTAAAAACCTATATAAATAGTTTTATAAGAAGAACAAGGTGTAATTTGTACATTACACAGTAACATTCGTTCTTTACTTATGCCAGCTTGTTAGAAAGCCAAGGTCAGAGCGCATGGTGCCTCTAGAGTGGAAAGGGTCTTGCAAGTGCCCAACTGTGGTATCTACTGTAGGTGGACATGCCAGCATTCTGACTAGTAACCCAGAGCTGATCATAAGGAACTCATACGCCAATACGTTCTCCTTATAATCTTGGAGAATCTGCCACATTCCACATTAGAATTTCTTTATAATGTCTCACTCTAACTACAAGTTACACTAGTGCAGCATCAAAAAGGAGTTAATTTACTCATTCCCAACAAGTGTCTTCCTTCTTAGAAAATGAATTAAATTACACAAGGCTCAACATGTTCCTGCTTTTTGATGGTGTTGATGAAATGGTTATCTGTGAAATTTGATAAAGCAATTAAATAAAACATTACGCTTGACCAACTTGATTTAACTTGAAAGCACGTTTAATTGGGGTATATGTGAAAAGACGGCTTTAATCTTCCACAAAGCAAAATCTCAAGAGGACTGATTTTTAAGGAATGTGTAGTTACAAACCAATGCATAATAATAAATGTGGCATCGAGCAGGAGTCTGAAACCCAATATATCACTGTCCTCCTATAGCCTTGTTCTCATATGTATGTCTAGGTCCAGGGAATCTGCTACCAAACAATGTGTTACAACTAGAGTGGACACACAGGATAATGCTGGTCGGCCGCTTCAACATTTTGGGAGCTCTCAGTGTGTTTGTACTATTGATTTGTCAAAGAGAAGAGACAGAAACAGAAGAGGGCTTTTTGTGTCACACATACTTGCCTTGGACATGCATCAAAGTGAGCAAATGATCACTGTGCCTGCACAATATGCAATATATTTTTTTTTCAGCAAGAAGAGGAAAAAGGGGAGAAAAGATGCACTGCGGTTAAAGGCAGATACATACGGAAGAACTGTGAGATTGATTCATCCTGTGAATTGATGGTTTCAGATTTTGAATCATGACACATAAAAGCAGTAGAGAAATAACTGGTAGCTTCTGTTTGTCTCTCTTAGTCTTTTTTCCCCCTTCTTCCAGTATTAACCATGTTCGTTCAGGTTCCCTCTGTGGATTTAGCATGCAATCAAAAGCAAAGCTTCTCTACTGCTTTAGCCTCAGGCCTCACATTTGTCCTTCATCATTAAATCATGACACAAAAGCTGTTTAACTTCCTGACCCTTCTCATACCTTTTACAAAATAAATAATCCATTAAAATGTGATACCTTCATGCACTAAAACATGCCACAAATAGAAGTGCAATTTAAGGCTAAAAAGTAATTCCCATATACAGTATGAAAATAAATCTGAAGTCCTCAATCCCCTGCCTTCCTAATCTTTAATATAGACAACAGGTTCCCTGTAATATTCCTACACTGAGTAGCATTCTGTGCTTAGACCCGAAGATAATAAAGCAATAGAAAGAGAATCATAAAACAAACTGTATCAATAGAAAGCCATTGAGTCTAAATATGCCACAGTTCACATTCCTAGAGCTGCAGATTATTTGGTTAAAAAAGAAAATGAGAGTGTTATTGAGTCAGGGGAGACGAATACAGTATACTCATAAAATCTCTGGGCTGGTCTGAGTCAAATTAATGCTCTTGTGCCTGAATGAGCAGAGCCCTGCGCAAAAAATCTGGTGGAAAGACTTTCCAGAAGAGTAGAGGTTATTATAGTAGCAAGGAGGGGGGGGCAAGTCTGCGCTGGAATAAGCAAATACATGTACAGTATGAGTGTCTGTATGTTAGAGTGAGGGTCAAATGTTCACATACTGTACATTTGGCCATACTGTATGATGTGGTCTCTAGAATCAGCTTTATGCTGTGTTTTTATGCTTCGAGAGACTTTAATAAAGAATAAGTACTGTGACAGTTGCACTGATGTACAGTATACAGTAATTGAAGCTATGCAAAGCTTACAATGTCACCTTGCACGTCCAGGACCCAGGTTTGAGTTTGCACGCTCTCCCTGTGCTTGGTGTTTTTCACCGGGTGCTCTGGTTTCCTTCCACAGTCCAAAGACCTGCAGATTGGGCTACTTGGCATTCCTAAATTTCCCATAGTTTGTGAATGAGTTTGTGTATGTCCTGCAATGGATTGACACAGCGTCCAGGCTGTAACACCTAAATTGTCCTGAGTTTCCTGGGATAAGCTCTAGGCCCCCACAACCCTGTATACAGGATAAAGCAGTATAGATAATAAGTAAGTTAGTGAGTAAGTAATAATACTACAAGAGGTGTTCAAGTCAAACACCTGATCAGACATATTTGAAGGTAGATACATCAGTTGATCCTCCATGTAAGACGATTCCCTCGGTGTGCGGACATTTAGTCTGAGTATGAGTCATACTCAAGTATGAGTCCACAGAGTGTAGAAGATTTGGGTTTGGGATTTTACCCACAGTATACACAAGCACTCCCTCAACATCAAGTATGCATCAGGCTCTCCCTATACTTCCTTTGGCAATATTACACCCTTCACCACCCCCATGTAACTCATTTTCAGGACATAGTACGGTGGTGAGACTCTTCTGCTGCAGTGGTGCAAACATTTTTAAAGAAGAATGTGCATCCATCATCTGGTCAAGATGGCTCGGAGCCGAATGGGGTTGTTCCTGTGAACATTCAGCAATAAAACTCCTGATCCTTCAGAGTTGATGGATAACTTGTCGCCAATTTGAGGAAGACACATCTGTCTGTGGGAACTGTACACACAATCATTCATTAACAAATTGGAAGTTATTGCCACATCTCTTGTACAGCCCTGACCTTGCTCCAAGCCATTTACACATGTTTGGGCTATTAAATGAGTTCCTGGGAGGCCAGAATTTTAAACATGAAACAGGCAGTCCGATCCTGTCTCCAGTATACTGAGAAAACCTACTATTTGATTGTATCCAAGTACTAGTGAAACACTGCATTAGTGTACCAGGGGATTATATAGAGAAATAAAGAGATTTTTTTTATTCCTGTCACTGTGTTCTGTTTTTCTGCACAATCAGATGTCCTGGTTTGACATGAATGACCCATTGTATTATTAAATCTTGCTGGTAAATCTGTAACTAAAAGTTTAGTCTAACATCTACAGTATGCACAGAAATCTACAGTATGCACAGTTTAATTATATCCTTCCTTCCTTCCTTCCTTTCTTCTTTCCTTCCTTCCCTTCCCTTCCCTTCCCTTCCCTTCACTTACTTACTTAATCAAACACTTAAGTCATGGCTGAAGTTCACACTAATTCATTCCACTATAGTTTTACCAGGGTGTAGAAAATGTGCACAGCCTTGAGCTCAGATGCCATGGTCAAGTCATGGTCAAGTCAGAATAACCCTGTGGTGGTACTGTAGACGTTAGACTTTCTTAGTAATAACATTAAATTGGTGGCTGTGGTCGGTTCATTTTTCTTTTGATTTTCTTTTAATGGAAGTTTCCGTGTCTTCTGGGTTATTCTTTTTTTATTAACATCAATATTTTTCCCCTTATGAATCAGACTATGGATCATAGTCTTCAGATGATCACCTAATCATTAGGTGTATGTGTTTCAAGCATTTCCTTGTTTATATTTCCTTTTCTGTTGCATATTGATTTCCCTGAGTTCATTTGTGTCTTGACCCCTGCCATAGACTTTATCTGTAATTATTTTGAGAGACATTTTTCCATCTAAGTGTGTGCACAATAGATAAAGCATGAGGTGCTGCAGGATAGCCATCTGACTGTTTTACCGTAGTAAAGGCATAGCCTTACCATAGAAAAACCCATCATTCCACCTTATGTGACCGTATACGGTCCTCTACCCCTCTTTCTGTCTCTCTGCATTGACCCCATTTGAGTTAACAGATTGATTTATCTGTCATGCCACTATGGCGTTTTGGCCCTTTAGGTTTATTGTAAGTTTACCATCAAATCATATCGAAGGGGAGAAGGAGATTCTCCTCATTATTAAAGAAATGTGGGGCTCATCTAAATAATTTTTCTGGGGAAAGCGACTAGTTTCTGAGCCCTGTGAAAACAGACGCCCACATAGTGAGCATGACCGGATGCTGTGGGAGCACGAAGTGGGAGTTCTCTTGCCCGCGGCCTCTGATGACCCACCTGAGTGTTGTTTTCCATCTGCCTGCATAGTCACTGTAAATGCAAGGAGGTGAAAAACAGATTTGATTCATTGCCAGCACTGATAACAAAATGAGGCTTTTTTTTTGTAATTGAAAATCAAGGTAAGACCTTGAGAAGTGAAAAAAAGAAAAGAAAACATTCAATAGTGAGTCAGGCTACATTTAAAAGCCTCTCAGCCTCTCAAATCAGACAAAAGGTCAATAATAATACTTGGGCTAACGTTAGCAGCAAATCTTGCGGATAGAATTCTGAGCAGCTAACGGATTTGCCATGGCTTATATAAACAGTTAACATTTATATAAGGTGGTAAATTATCTGGCAACAATCTGTACATGGAAGGAAGAAAAATAACATCTTAACATCATTCCTACTGCATCCGTATTTTTTATAACCTAAACTATTTTTTAGATCAAACGAGAAGTACATTTGTATAAGGATTCTACTATTGTATAATGATAATTAGAGGGCTGTGATGTCTAGAGTAACATTTTTCCATTTGTTCTGCAAGCATGAAAAACCTGAACTACAGATGAGCTTAATTAAAGTTATATTTGTCATGTGGGTGTGCATGGGCTTGAACTACTGTCGGGCCTTAAACCTACGCACAAGACATAAAAAAATACACTGCTATAACACAAAACAGTAGTTCCTATAACACGTAAAATCTCTATTGTAAGTAGCTATTGTTTAGTGAAAGACATGGTTGCATCCAAATTAAGGAGCTGTTATATTCTTGAAACACAATAATACAATTGATTTGGAGCAAAATAGGTCACTATTCAAAACATACAGAACCATTGGCCAAAATGCCTGACTGTCTAAATATGACACTGCATTCCTGATTAAAAACAGCTGTTTGTTAAAAGTGCCAAAGTATTGGCACTAAGCAAAGAAAACAAGGAAGGAGATTTCTAAAGTTAATCAAACGTTAAGAACTGCTCAATGCATTATTAAAAACTGGAGAGCATTTCACAGTTGCTTAGTGGTAAGCACTGTCGCCTTGCACCTCCAGGGTCCAGACTCGACTCCTGGCCAGGTTCGATTCCCGCCTCTGTGTGCATGGAGTTTGGATGTTCTCCCTGTGCTTGGTGGGTTTCCTCCAGGTTCTCCGGGTTCCTCCGATAGTCCCAAGAAATGCAGATTAGGCTAATTGCCATTACCAAATTGCTGCATGAATGAGTGTGTGAGTCTGTGTATGTGTGTGCCCCATGGTGGATTGGCACCCTCTTCAGGGTGCATAACAACCCTGCGTTGTGCCCTAAGTTCCCTTTCAAAAGCTACACTCGATGCTGCGTGAAAACGCTATGGGAACATCTTTCTGTGTTGCCGGTTGTGTGCCAAATTTTGGCATATATAACCTCGGTCAGGTGACGTCATCTGATGAAGTGCACCTGCAGGTTACCCCCCTGCATCCCCCCAACCACCCACCCCCCATCTATCCGAAGTTTTAGAACTCTTGCCCCTTTCGGAGAAACTTCCAGGTGTATCTCCTTGGGTATTAAGGACTGTATAAAGAGGCTACAGGATCCAGTTCGCAGCTGCTGAAATGCCATTACAAAGCATCAAAAAGGTATTTGAAGCTGCTGGTGCCACTGGAGTCCCGCAAACCTCAAGGTGTAGGATCCTTTAGAGGCTTGCAGTTGTGCATAAACCTACTATTCGGCCATTCCTAACAAATGCTCACAAGCAGAAATGGTTGCAGTGGGTCCAGGCATACATGAAGACTCATTTTCAAACAGTCTTGTTTACTGATGAGTGTCGTGCAACCCTGGATGGTCCAGATGAAT
>JAOTQY010000050.1:9382680-9395721 GCA_026413445.1 Dolichallabes microphthalmus
GTTGTTCCTCTGCAATTAACATGCCGACGTTAAACCGTTATTGTTGCACTATGGTTCCACTTTTTCTCTGATGTTATAATTTAATTTACTTGTATTAATGATCCATTTCTTTGGGTGTGTTTGTTTAGTTTTGAGCGTACCCTTTTCATTGTCAATAAAGAAAAGCATGAATTTTATGAATAACTTTCCTATTATTTTCCACTAATTTCCTCCCGTCATTGTGCCCCACCTGTCATGTCTGTATTCCCCACTAGTGGGGCGTGCCCCACACTTTGAGAACCACTGGTCTAACTGTATGTGGACCAACTAAAATAGTTTTATTTTCTGAATTTAGTATAAAGAAGCTAAGAGGGACCTACAGGAGTGTTCTTTACTGTACATATTCCTCAAATTTATTAAGCTGGTCATTTTCTTCTGGCTTTACTGAAACATTTAGCTCACACCAGCATAACATTTAATATATTAATGTTATATACAGCATAACATTTAATTTTGATTTTCACTTGTGGTTCATTTTAGGTCACCTCTCTCTGTCTTTCTCTCTCTGTCTCACTCGCTTTACTGTATATTATTTATGTATATGAATATATGCACTTGACAACACTGTTCTTGCAAAAAAACAGAACTGACTTTTGTGTCTTTTGTTGTTGTCACTTAATTACTCACTGCGAGATGTTATTTCATAGTTTATATAAAAAGAATTTAGATTATAGAAAACATTTTTGTCCAAAAGTTTGATATTTAACATATAGTATATATGTACTGTATTTGTACTGTATATGTAGAGGGCTATTGAGACAAGCAAAATGCCATTCAAACGTATAAAATTCTTTAAAACTCATTGGATCTGACTGATCAGTCATTCAATCCATGCCTGCTTGATTGTTTCCTGAAGGTCATGTACAGAAATTTGCACAGAAATTCACAATTTACCAATTAACTTGAGAATTGAGTAAATGGTTAGTACTAATTTAAGAGAATGAACAATATGATGATGAATAGGTTCTATTACAATCTGATTAACCACTACCGAATCTAGAATGGACACAACTGATGTTCTCAGAGGGTCTTTCATAATGTGACTAAAGAAGAGATGGCATGGTGGCTTAGTGGTTAGCACCGTCACCTTGTACTGTACCTCCGGGTTCCGGGTTTGATTTCCACATCGGGGTCTGTGTGCATAGAATTTCTATGGCTAGGAAACTAGCAGTTCCCAGTATTGTGTTTGATCCAACATGGGACAAATCCCCATGTATTCCGTGAGCGTTATTGTGTTAAGGCCATCCCATCGTGGCCCATGTCCAAACAACTGGAGCCTCTGAGTTCCAATAGCCATAATTTTTAGTGAGGGCTAAAGTGGTCTGTTTTTCTGTCCCTCCAGTGTCCTCACAAGGAGACCCTGTGTAAGATACGAGCGAGTAGCTTTGACAATCATTGTTCACTCAGCTAAATAGTGGCAATGGGAGAGCTCTGTGGCTACAGAGACAAAACTGAAGTCTACTTCTCAGATATCATTCGAAAAACTGCCTTAAGAATCAGAGAATGTACCATTTCCAGAATCAGTTATGTCAAGTGTTTGTAGAACAAGTGGAGTGTAGCAAAGGTGCTTGGTTTTAGTGATTGTGTCATAGTGCTAGTCAGACATGATTAACAGAGCTTAATTCTCAACTGCTCCAGCTTATTTTAATTCACTGTTGAACTTATTTCCTTTTTATTTGCTTTTTACGCATGTTATTTCCCTTCCACAATGAATAATAATCATCCATTTAATGCAGAATTCTGCAATCTAATTTATAGATTTTTTTTTAAATATATATATAACTGTGACGGAATTGACAGAATGGGTGTAGACACAGGTTTAGGATGCATTTCTTTTCATCCAACAAGAGCAACAAAAAAAATCTAAATGATCTGTAATATAAAATGTCAGCTGAGCATTTTTAAGGATTACATTTTTTCCCCCCTTAAAGAAAGTTGCTGAGCATTCTGTACTTGGGAAGAAACGACAGATTGAGAACTGATAATCAAAGGCAAAATATGAGTCATGGAAATCTGTTTTAATAGAACTTAATTAGTAGAGTTCTGTCTCCATGGAGAGCATATCAGATATCACCTAACCCCATCAAGCAGCCAGATAATTAAAGTCCAATAAAGATATGGCATACACAGACAAGAAAAAAAAAAAGTTGGGGTTAAGAACAATGCAGGAGAGCGATTTGGCTAGTGATTGTACTCAAATTCATTTAGGAACTAATTAGCTATTAAGCTAAAAAAAAAAAAAAAAAAACACATGCATGGGAAGATAAAGGATTAATACGTATGAGTACTGTAATGAATGCACATGGTAAAGCTTAAACAAAAGACCAAACAAGTGCTAAATGGTGAGATTTTATGACTAAGCATTAGATATGAGGTGATTTTAGAAAGTAGTGTTTGTTTAGAGTATTGTTTAAAGACTGAGCTACAAAGACAATGTATTAGCTGTTAAACAAGCAAAAATCAGCAAGGATTGATAGAATGTTCATGTCTGAAAAATATAACCATATCACAAAACCAAACTGAGAAAAAGATGCCCAGAAATGATGTGGTGATTATTCCTTACAAGACATAATGTCACACTGATCATTTGTCATAGATGTGCCAAATGCTTTTGACGTGAAATTTGAAGTACAGCTGGTGAAATTACCTCGTCCGATTGCCTGTTTGCCCTCGAGATATTTCTTGCATTGTGTACAAGTGCCTGTCAAGCATCCGAGTTCCCATTCTGTGGGCACACGTACACAAACCCAGAGTCCTGTTCACCAAATTACCGTCTCCTATTCTTCCATTCGCCTGATGACTCAACACTACAGCATGCTGAGACACTTTCCTACTGACAGCACGATCAACTATGAGAAAGATCAAGCTCACATATACCCGCTGACAACGATTAAACTATTTCAATGCTGCTTACTCTGGGTTGTGAATGGAGAGCTAGAGAACATCTCTAATCCAATCTTCTCCAGCAAGATGCAGGCTTTAAATCAGCCTCTCCTTTACTTTAAACCGAGCCAATGGCTCTTCAGATGTTTTGAATTCGATATGGCTGGGTTGCTTAATTTTTATTCATATTTATTCCTGAGTGCTTGTGCTTGGACCTGATGGAATATAAAAGAGCACACAGAATGTTGGCTTCTCACACTGCTATGTTAAAAACCTGGCGGATGAGCCTGTGAATTCAAATAATAAAACACGACAGGGCATTGGAACATAATAATGTAACACACCATGGTTAAGTACAGTACTATCCAGCATGTCTCCAAGTGGTATATCACGGACATTAACCACTCGTTTCTTACATTTTTAAGTCTGCAAAATGTCGAACATATGGCTTTTAAATAGTAGAAAAAATTTACTGTTCTAAAGTGCAGGAGACTCCACCTTAAAAACAGAAATATGGAAAACATACTTTTAGATATTCAACTGCATCTCCAATATGTACATAAATAAAAAAAACATGGAGGAAAAAGAACAATCCATACTTAAAAAAAACAAGCCAAATAGATTTTTTCCCCTATTGTGACCTCATATAAAAAGGTACCCTCCCCTGGGTTGTTGCTCAGCTCTTCTCTGGAGGGGTGGGGCTCAGCAGTAGTTTCATTTACATAGACATTGAAAAGGCGTGCTTAGAGGAAACGTGAAACGTGAAAAGTTTCCTCTGAGCACCATCATCTGTTGGGTGATTAGATGGAGAATTAACTGACACATTTTGGGGAGCGCTGAGACCTGTGATTAATTTGTTAAAGAAATAGTCAAATTTGAGACCTTTAAATGTAAAATGTCTTTTTATAGAATATTTCACCATGTGAAAAGTATTATCACCATTCCTTTTCCTCTCCTGCTTTTGGCTGCTCCCTTAGGGGTCGCCACAGCGGACCATTTGTCTCCATCTACAGTAATAGCGTCATGTCAACAATTATTACAACAAAAAAACTTTTTTATTTGTTTAGTAGTCTTAGATGTGAAGTGCCTACCATACATGTTGCTGTAATTGCCTGCTTAAGAAATATATACAGTATGTATGTTTATTTATTAATTAAATAAAAAAAATCTAAGAAATTCCTTCACCTGGTGCATTGATGTGAAATATAAATATTGTGACGTGGTCACAGGTACTATAATAAAAACTATCCATTTTATACTACACAAGCAATATGTGCATTAATATACACACCTCTGCCTTTGATTGCAGACAATGAATCCACTTCTTCTGCCTAAACAGTATGGAGAATTCAACAATGTGGTCATACAAGCAGTCAACTCCCTGAGTTAAACCTGACACATACAGTATTTAACAAGCCTCAACTAATTCATCCTCAAAATAATCGTGGACATCTTTCTTCATTTAATTTTTTTATTTTTTGCTTTTAATGTTGAATTCATGACCATCGTTTTTCCATCAGTTTGGTTGCCAACACTTTTGAATGAGCTGATTAAACAAAAGCACCAGGAATTGGTGATGTGTAATCATAGTTTTCCTTAAATAGATTACTGGTTTTGGATAAATAATTTGCTGGAGTTTCAAAGCTTAGCTTCCAGAAATGATGATGATGGTGTTAAGCCTTAAAATTAAAGTGGTTATGAAAACTGCACATGCAAGACAAGTGTCAGAGATGAGATGATGGTTTAGGCAATAACATTGCTTTGACAAGTACAGCTGATAGCAGCTTTGAGACTTGGAGGTAATCACCTCTTTAGAGATGTAAGGCATGAGAAGTGTCATAACATTTGTATGTTACGGAATTAGATTTTTTTTTAAGTTAAATACACCACTCATTACACCTTGAATATCAGATCAGGTTTGCTGATGTTGAAGTGACAGGACGCTTCATGTCCCACAGTGCTCTCATTCAAGTGGTTACACAATCTCAAGTCTACCCAGTTCTTAATCTGTTTGCAGTGGATAACCTTACTGTACCTGCAGGCTGGAGACTTCTTCCTAAGCACTGCTGCTGTAATCATACACATGCTAAGCTATATACTCACCCCAGGACCTTTATTCACAATATGTTGTACTAGATAATACACTGGATGCACTTACTGTACTGTACTGTACTGTAGTACTCCTTACTGTACTTTACCTCTTCCTTAGCATTATGAATTAAACATGTGGTGTAAAAAAGAGCTCAAATACTGTCTCAACGTGAATATATCTATTTTTTATTAAGACAAGTACTGCTCCATTTGTTTAAAAACGTAATTTTATGATCAAATACAAACCGGAGATGGGAACAAGTAGATATCTCCCGTTACACTGAAACACAAGCTACAGAGATGTGACAAAATTCAGACATAAAAACTGATCTGAACAATGAACAACTTTGCACTGGGTGATTTTTATATTAGGTGATCTAAAATGCTGAATTATAACCTCGAACTTCACTTTTAGATCACATTTTCACAAGCCTGCTATCATGTATGACAACGATGAGGATGACGATCCAGCTATACAAAGTAATCTCCACATTTAAAACAGTGCACTGTGTGTTAGGGTTTGGATGTAACGTCTTGAGAGCTAAAATGCATGATGGGTCTTTCTCAATTAATTAAATGTGTTCATAAATTCTGAAGTTCTTCTGCTGTGGGGTCAGAATCTTGCACTCTACCTGAGATGCAATCAACTGAATTTACACACAGACCTGAGACAGAAGAATTTTAAGATGATAGTGACATTGGGAAACCAGCTGGTTTTTACAATGCTATATCTTCTACCATTTACATTTCGTACTTTGTGGCAGACTTTTATAGCTCTAATTTCTCACATTTCCCAGATCCTTTTAATATACAAAGCATGTGATATATAACAAACATAACTTATGGTGCACTGAAAGCTTCTCATCAGTGTCCTTTATATCAGGGACTGTAATGTAGATAGACAGACACTGATGGGCTTCAGTGCAACATCTTCTTTAGTGTTGGAGGAATAAAACAGGGGTGGACTGATGATAAACTTCTTAGCTAGCCCACCAGGCAAGTAAAGCTCTGATGTGCTGCATGTTCTGGTTGCCTTGAAGCCTAAGTGTCTAGAATAAAAAAGTGGTAGCTAACATAAAACATACTGTAGACAAACATGGCAGCTAACATAAGACATATAAAACCTCATATTTAACCAAAAAAAATTAATAAACATGATGGCGAACACAAAACATAAAAAACTTACTAGCTAACAATATAGCTATTGTGAGCTAGCTAGATAATGAAGTTTAATACAGAATAAAGAAAGTATATTATCATGATGTACTTTGCTCAACAAAGTCAGCAAATTTCTGTACAGTATGTTGGTCTGCCTCGAGTTTTTATTTTTTCATTATTTCTTTAACCATAATGTGAACATTACTGTACAAACATTGAGTTACTGTATACAGTGGTACCTCGGCATGTTTGCTTTAAGAATGTTTGACTGAAATTGGCATGCAAAGTATTTTTGGCATACGAGCCACCAATCTAAGCCGTACTGAAGACCAGTTTGCGGCTACGCGCGTGTGTGTGTGTGTGTGTGGGGGGGGGGGGTGGCGGTCGTTGGTGTCGTTCAAAACTTTTTGCGTCAATGGCAAGCCAAGTAAAACAAGTTTACGTATCTTTTGTGAGGTTTTTTGCATTTTGTGCAAGGAGCAAGGTGTTCCTTTTTTCAATCAGCCGGTGCCAAGAGGAATCATAAATTATGGTTAAGAGAGGTTTAATGTCTATTTATTTCATTCTGTAATATGTTCATTTACATGTCTTTTCTAAATGTTTTGATTTTTTTTTTATATGCAAAAACATGATAATAGTGTTGGAAATTGGTAATATTGGTAATATTTCTTGGGTGGTTGGAACAGATCATCTGCATTTAACATTATTTCCGATGGGAAAATGCATTTCACAATACGAAATTTCACTTAAGGACTTAAATTAAATTTGTATACCAAGGTACCACTGTATGGAGCCTTTGCTATAGAATTGCTTGGTTTCCACATACCTTGGAGCTCCTTATGCTGAAAAGCATTTGTGCATGCTAATAAATCTGTGTTTTAAAAAACAAACAACCAGATTGCACCTCTGCCGATGTGGTATTTAGATATGTAGCACTCGCTAGAGCAACAAAGTGCGCCACACCACCTTCAAGCACTTTTATTTGCAATAAACATACCAAATGTAAAAATCTGAAATATCTCTTCTTTTCTTCTATGTATTTATAGTTAAAGCTATTGGATACTACATCTACTTATCCTATGATTGTCCACCCCTGTGAGATATCGGAATACATATTTCCAGTCTGCTCTTCA
The DNA here is from genome assembly GCA_026413445.1 of Dolichallabes microphthalmus. NCBI lineage: Eukaryota > Metazoa > Chordata > Actinopteri > Siluriformes > Clariidae > Dolichallabes > Dolichallabes microphthalmus. The sequence continues at coordinate 9,389,985 of JAOTQY010000050.1, forward strand.
CTTCCTCAGCAATGCAGGCTAGTCAATTGACATGAAAACATTTATACGTTCAAATAAAACCAGAAAACACTGTACAAAACAACGGCAAGGTCAATGATCAAAGGCAAAGATTGACACTGGCAGACTATGAGAGGAGACATAAATATCATAATAATATATTACCATTTGTAAAATTGCCACAATAATTTCCAGCTTTAAAATCCTGTTAAATAAACTCAACCATTTTTTAAATTTTATATAAAAAAGACCTTCTACATCCCATAATATTAATAATAATAATAATAATAATAATAATAATAATAATAATAATAATAATAACTCTACAATCAATAAAATAATATGCAGCCATGAGAATGCCAATGTGAACAACTTCTCCAATACTGCTCTATGTTACTTCATATATTCTATACTAAAGACTCATCCTATGCGGGACAATAAACAACATCATGGAGTCAAAAAAGAAAAAAAAAAGAAAGAAAAAAAAGAAAAAATATATAAGGCCCCCACAGTGAGACATGAACAACAGAATACTAAGTTACGGATAAAGAATTTAGTTTTAAACATATTAAGCTGGTAGGAGGCCCACACACACATACACATACACACGTGTCAAACGGCTCAGAAAATACAGAATGAATCTAAATTTACAACTGTATATTACAGCTATGTTTTTTTCACGGGAGAACATATTATCTAAGCACTAGCAGTAACCGGTTTTCAGTGCTGAGACCTGGCGCCAGCATGAGAGGAATTGACTAGAGCTGCTTTGTAGTCTGAAGCATGTCCAGAGGTGCCAACGCGTGCAGCGTAGCTGTAGCATTTATGATTTTTTGACCTCTTGCTATGGTGATATGGGAGCCATCTGAAAAATGATGCTTTTCCGCTTTCTCAGATAAAGCAGCGGTCAGACCAAGCGAGAATAAAATTCGCTGGACAAAAAGGTCAGTCCACTGAAGGGGAAATGACGTGAGAGGTGAAAGACATTACCCGGGATTTTACCTCGTGCTGACTTTATCTACGCGAACTTTTGTCCTGTGAATTCACAAGCCTCGACCCTGTCAGCCAATAAAAATCAACATGGTGGTCTCTTGAGCTGGAAAAAAATGTGAAGCAGCTGTTTATTACTTAAGTCACAGTGGGTTGTTTTTCATTTCCATATTGGTTCTGGTCAGTTTCTATGTACTAGCCAGCTTTTCTTATCGCACAACAGCTACTGTAGCAACAAGGAAGGATGAAGTCTAACATGTGCTTTCTCTAAGACATCTAAAGCCAGTCGATTGTGTCTTTTTGGTTGTTTTTTTTGTGTGTCTGACCTACTGGTCAGACTGCCTAACACACTCAGATGAAAGTGCATCCTACGCTCTTCCACATACGCAAGCTCACAAATGCGCGATTTGCTAATGTCTCTGTGATTGACAGGAGAGTGAGAGTATGCCGTCCCTCCCAACCAAACAAGTTCTAGTTCTGCTTTCTTAGATGGCTTTGGCATTGTTGGGATTGTAACTTAAAATCTTCAGATGAGAGTGAATGCTTTTTTCTTGCACCACACAAAGCCATCAACACAATCATAATTTGTGATCAAATAGATAAATTTCAGGAGTTTGAAAATTGGCATCTCTGCACATCTCTCTTTCTATAAGTGGTATCTGTTAGAGCCACGGTTAGTTTTACTATTAGCTTTGGCATTAATTCTTAATGCGTGATTGCAATTGTCATCGAACTACCCGGTGGCCATTTATGACACGGTGAAAATGAATGAAAACTAGCACAAGCAGGATATCTGCACATACAGAAAAGCTATTAAATAATGCAAGATCACTAAAGAGCTGCAACAGACCTTAGCTCAGGTTTGTCACAACAATGTCACCCACCTCAAAACCTAATATGCAGGGTGGGGGAAATTGGTTGGGGCTTGGGTGGGGGGGAGTTGAAGAAAAGGAACTGATAAATCACTTTGAACCGACCCGTTAAAAAGATGTAAACAGTTCTTGTGAGGCTGAAATGTCATCATTTGTAATACCCCAAATGGAGTTTGTTCTGCTTGGCTGGCGGAACAGCGTGAGCGTTGCAGTGTGTGTGTGTGTGTGTGTGTGTGTGTGTGTGTGTGTGTGTTTGGTGTGCGGGCGTCGGAGAAGCGTGGTCTGATTGGGCCTGCTAAGAGAGCCAGCAGAACGCCAGCAAGTCGTGGGTGCAGGAACAAGAAGTAGGTGCTTTCGAAATAAATAGAACAAGGCACAATTTTTTTTCCACGAATGTTGAAAAAACTGAACAAAACTGGCACCGGTGGGAGGCGTCGGGAGGTGTCGGATAGTGAAGCTCGCTGCAGAAACGTGAGCTCTCTTTGAGCTCCTCCATCCTACACCTCTTCAGTCTCGATGGCAGCGTTGCTCCTCTTTCCTCTCCTGTCCTCTTTGTTAAATTACTTTTCTAAATCCAGTCTGACAACCATAAACCCCCCACAACCCCTACAACCCCCATCCCCTTCCCTTCCCTTTCCAAACTCTCACTTCTTGTCCAGCAGGGAGAGACGCTAACAGAGTCAGAGTTAGATATAATATTCCTTTTTGTCGTCCGTGTTGGTTTGCCCTCCCTCGGCGTTGATGATGGCTGTGTCGGCGTCCGCTGCGTCGTCTGCTCCTTTGGCTTCATGGGTAAAATAGGTACCTGAAATCGAGATAGTATATATATACAGTGTATATATCATCTTTTATACCACTTTCACATATCAAATACATATATAGGATAAACACCTTGAGCTCGCCTTCATTTTTTCATATTTAATTACATTTATTTGTGTTGGTTAAAATACAGTTTTACTATGACAGACTGCAAAATGCCCAAAGATACAATTTTAAAATTGGTTGTTTATATAAGCTCAGCAGCAATCTCATTTCCCCTCTCATTTGGTCCAAGTGTTCAGCATCACGAGCACTCTAATCATCACCTGTCATCATCTCCATCTCTTTCTCACCTGTTTTCGTCATTTATGGCCTTAGGTTAGATTTTTTTTAATACTCGAATGATTCATAGGTCACTGTGTGGCTTAACAAGCAAAAAACATTACTCTGAATCGGCTCAGGTACAGGGACTGGACTGAAAATAAAAGACAAATACCTGCCAAAATTGAAATCCCAAATTGAAATCCTTCAGGAAGTCTGTACCTCAAGACTACATTTAAAATACAAGAAAGTCTTTTGAAGCAAAATATGAAGAAATGAGGGTCGGCTCAAGATTATCGCACAGTACTGTATAAGGAAACCGAAATACAAACTTTGCACAATAAATTGTATGCCTGATGTACCTTTATGTCTGGCGAAGTAGCGTCCCAAAACGATGAGCAGACAGAGCATGGCGAATACAACCACCGCGACGACTCCGCCGATGACGGCATGGTCGATTTTCTGTGCCGCCCCATCTGCTCTGGAATCTGCGTAAGAAGAGAAATGAATAAAACCAAATGCAGACTGCTGTGTTGTTCCTGTTTTGCTGATGCCTGGGTTAGCATGGATTTTGAATTATTTTACATACAGGCTTTTCAGTATTCCTGAAACAGCTTGAACATTAGTTGTTAGAAAGAAGAAAAGGCTTTCAGACATTTTATTTTATAAAAATTTTCATCAGGTAAAAAAAAAAAAAAGTAAACATGCTGTACATTGTGCTGTAAAAAAAATTGCATCTGCTACAATGATGCACAACCTAAAGTTCACACACAGCCTCTTGGTCTGCTCCCCTCTGTTCATCTGTTCAGTAATATTTAATGGATGTCATTTTCTAATAATAAAATTATTTTCCCCCATTCAGTGAACTAATTTTCCTTGATTTATGGTCTTTTAACAGGCTTGCTCCTCGGAGTTCACTTGTTGCTGGTGTACTAAACCCAAACCTTAAGCAGTACTTACAACCAGTGCACTAATCAAATTTACTATTCAAATCAAACAAATGTTTTAAAATTCCATCAGTTTCCTTTTTTTTTTTGTGGAACTCATTTTACACTTGGCTTAAGCAAAAATGTGAGTCTGGAGCAACCAGTATCCAAGCAACTAACCATAATCGAGGGGAGAGGGTTTGACAATCAGCCTGTAAGTGCATCTGGCACATGCACAGGGACACTCGTCAAACCAAAACAGCACCACTTACATTCTTTTGTTGACCCCACTTTAAAAAAAAAATCTAATTTCTGCAATCCAAAGTGCTGTTTTCATGCATTCAAAAGTGGAAACTTACTAGCGCAATTTGATGGCACATTTACATTTTTCGTTTCTCACATACTGGAGAGTTTTGTCTTTCACGGCAGAATTTCTAGATTTTGAGAAGGTCTATGATTGCTGCTTTTTTTTGTTTTGTTTTTTGTTTTATTTAAAATATAAATTAATGGAATTCCATTCCCGTATTTTTTTTATGTCTGTTTGCATTTTAGCAATGATTTTCCACATAAAAAATATATATTTAATAAGTAAATACCTTTATTTAGCAAGTAAATAAGTGATATAAATAGATATCACACAGTATATACTGTACTGTATGTGGTGTATTATAAGATGCTTTTCTGATTACTACAGTTGTAAAAGAAACAATTATTTGCTTTCCTGTCACCTAGAACCAGTCTGGACATTCTCCCACTCTCTCATCAACAAGGCATTTCTGCCTGCAGAACCGCCTCTCACTTTTATTTTTCCCCACCTTGTGTAGACTATAGTTTATTGGGCATAAAAATCTTAAGAGAGCAGCACTTTCTAAAATATCTCACACCAACAACCTGTTGCTGCATGTACAGTAAAGCATGTAAAGTCACTGAGGTCATATTTTCCCCCTTTCTGATGTTTGTTCCAGTGAGTAAGGATATGATAGACAATGGGTATACAGTGGTGGCCAAAAGTATTAAGACGCCATATGCCATGTAGAGTATTATAGTTCTTACTGTGAACAAAACATATGATGTCACTAATTAGTTCTTGCCTATCTGGCTGAAGAGTTGTGCTAATTAAAAATCAAGATAGAACAAATACAAGGCAGGAATTTCACTTGTTGCAGAATTCTCAAGTGAAGTGAACTTCTTAAACGTACATGATCTTAACCAACAAGCAGGCGGGGATTGAGCACAGAGTACTGCAGAGGTCTTTCATATTCTATGCCTAGCCAGATCCAGCAGGTTTTGAAAAATGAGGGACTTCATATTAAGTATTGATTGTTATACGACAATTTCATTGCATGGAATGAATTATTCTTACTATCTTTATTGTCATTATTTTCAAAAACTTGAAAGTATCATTAGAACATTGTATTTTACTTTGTCTATAAAAAGCGAAATACAATATTCTATAATAAGTTTTATCCACTATTGTAATATTCCAGTATAATGAAGATTTAATAGTAACATTTATCAAAAGAGCTTCATCTGATAGATGTAATTCTGATAGAGAGTTTAAAGTGGATAGAATGCATATTTACTTAAAAAATTAATGTACTTTCATGTAATTTAAAAATTGGTTTGCAACAGACAGCATGGCAAATTGATCATGTACTACTGTACAATCACATTCTTTGCATCATCATGCTATTACCTACTGTAGGAACCTGTAATGTTCAACCAAGTGTAATAAACTTCACAGCATGTAGGCTTAAGTAATAGTTTCTTTACAGAAACTGAATAAATCTCAGTTCTGACCTTGTGAATAAATATTGTTCATACTGACCTTTTTGGTAAATGTTTTTTACCATTATTCTTTGGTACCTCCCC
>JAOTQY010000050.1:9407419-9423073 GCA_026413445.1 Dolichallabes microphthalmus
CTGGTCCAGTCCATGAGGAGGAGATGCACTGCAGTACTTCAAGCAGCTGGTGGCCACACCACATACTGACTGGTACTATAGATTTTGAGCCTCCCTTCATTCAGGGACACATTGTGAAACATTTTTAGTTTATGTCTTATGGCGTTGACTCATTTAGTGTTCATACAAATATTTATACATTAAGTTTACAGAAAGTAGTTGAAAGTCAGAGGACGTTTCTTTTTTTGCTGAGTATTTATGGTCCTACATAGAAGATATATCCGATAGACCTTTGTGCGACTTGAATGAAAAAGGCAGGCCGGAATTCATACAATTTTTTGCCTCTGCGCATGCGTAGATCTCTCACTTACATCTGTCAGCACCAGCAGCATGGGACTTTCGTAGCTGTGCTAGCAATAGTTGCTACATCAGCCAAAGTGAGGTGCTCTACTTTCTTCTTGAAATTTTGTTAAAATCAAATTTGAATTTTAACTAATTAATCTTTGAAATAAATGAGTGGTTGCACAAAAAATATGTTTAAAACAAGACAGTGAGCAATTTGTGCATGTGTACCATTTCAAAAGAAAGACACATATCCACACATCGGAGTCTAAAAAGTCACCTGTAAAAATCTATTCTGAAATGTGAATCCGACCTGAACAAAAAATCTGAATTGACCAATGTGGCGTGAAATGTAAACGCAGCTTCAGGACACATAACTTTGAATTGCTGTTCAATTAAACCTTGGTTCCTGGCATGGACATGACTTTTAAGCACAGTTCTCAAATTTCGGCTGAAAAAGCTGAAAGTTATCCAAATTTATCCATTGCACAGCTACAGTACGTTTGATGTGCCTGGGCTCAGTGTCCTTTTTGAACACAGATTTGTAGGCAGTTCCCTTTAATTATTTCATTGATTTGATGCACCAGTTCATCAGATGATACTGTACATTGTTCTTGGGGTTAAATGTCTCACAATTTTTTCCTTCTAAATGTACATTAAAACCCTCCTGAAGGGTTTTTCTTTATCTGAACACATGAGGCTGCAAATATTATTCAAGTCTGGCAGTGTGGATTTTGGAACAGGGGAGTCTTCCTTGGACGGCAGCCATTTCAGTTTGTGGCGATGTACATCTCATTCGAATACAGCACTGTGGCACAGTGGCACTTGTGTCGCAGCAGCTTCCAGTTGATGGCAGGTCTGTGCCTTAATGGTTCACTTGGTTGTTCCTGAGCATCCAAACCAGTTTCCACTCAGCTGAGGGTGACATTTTGGGTCTTCGTCCAAACCTTGACAAAGTGGCTACACCTCACAATAACTTCTACTTGCACTATGTACAACTGTTTGAATTGATCCTGGAACCTGAGGTTGATGACATTCCTGAATCTACAGTACTATCCTATTTCTCAGATCTGCACTAAACTGCTCCTTGGACTTTCCCATTGTTCTGTGTGTTGGTCAATCCAGTGAGTGCTGCCAAACAGACCCTTTTTATGTTGGCACAGAGAAGCTACCAGCTGTAGTTGATCATTATCACTAACAGGAAATTGGGAGGCCTCAGGCTTGGCAAAATAAAATGCATTTCTGCACTGAATTCATAATCTAAGTGTGCGTATGTACATTTTTGACTCTGTGGCGTATATTATACGTTCAACCATTCTTTCTCAGAAAAAGGAAAAAGGAAAGAAATAATTGAAAGCCCAATATTTCCATGACCTTAAGTTTACTGATGAGGCACCTTCTGACCATCACTGAATTTCTCACAGGGCTGGACAGTTCTGCTTCAAAAAATCCTGATAAAATTAGGACTTTTGCACAGGCTACAATAAAGATGTGCATGGGCAAATACTGAAAAAGGCATCGTGGTGATGCAATAGAAAAGCCTTTGCACTGTTGTCTGGCGTTTGGCGCCTGACAATTCCACAGTCTTTTGTACTCCAGAACCATGGAAGCCTAATTGGGTGGAGGGTTTTAAATATAATTTTTGTGACTAATTACAATACATGACGCCACGAGCCTCAAAATAGTACAAAATAACAAAGCCAATGATAGTAGACTGCACTGACTCAACTTTAAAAAAGAAAAGAAAAAAAAAACATAAAGAATGTAAGCTGTCTAGACTGTAGCATTCATTTTTAATGCACCTACTTTACCTGAGGCACTAAACATGTTCGGAGCTGGATAGAAAATGAGTTTAAAAATGAGCCCTGTGAGTTGTGCGTCCCTATTGGTCCTTTCAAATTGTTCAGAGTCTAAAAGTAAACCTAAAGTATTTTTAAGCATTTCATTGATAATGCAAAAATGATAAAAAGACCCTCCAAGACCGCACAGCATTTATCGTGCAAATGTCACCAGTGAAGAGTCTCTGATTAGATATTATCCTTTATTTCGACTTCTGAATCTTACTGCTGAAGAAAATACACAATGGCAGTGCTGGGCCTGGTCCACTTATACAGTAATAGCACAGCATCTACCACATGTCAGTGTCACTGCTGTGCAAAGAATGATCCCCCACCCAAACATATCCTCGTCCTGGGTCCATTGCAGTGTCCTGTAACCTGGGTAGAACGTAGGTGGCATGTTTTATACACCGTCATATGGAATGCAGTGAGTAACTGTCCACAATCTGTGTCCATTCTTTATAGGATTCCCATGTAAACTTAACATGTAGCATTTGGACACTTGGTTTCACAGTTTTTCCCATTTTTAAAGTGGATAATTCAAATGAACTAATACTACTACCTACCCTAGCACTTAGAAAGCATACTTCAATTTCTGCCTTGGGTCTGCGTGCATGAACTTGGCATGTTCTCCCCACGTTTGGTGGGTTTCCTCTGGGTGTTCAGAGTCGTCCACAGGCCAAAGATATGCAGATTAGACTAATTGGCATTCCAAAATTGCCATATGTGGGTGTACACTGCCTTGTGCCCAAAGTCTCCTGGTATTAGAACCCTATTCATGATAAGTGATATAGAAGATGAATTAATAAATACATAAATTAATGAATCAAATAGTTATGAGTGATTCAACTTGCTAAAAGCTGTTTGCTCCCACAGTAGCCAATGGGTTAAATCATACATAATAGTTAAAACATTATGATATAAAGTGAGATGAGCATTGCAGTCTTTGCAACTTTGTAAAAAATTATTTTTATGAATATAATATTTATGACTTTAAGCTCTACAATACTCTACGCTAATTAGGACAGTATGTGTCACTGTTAAAAAAATTCAATTTAAATCAAAATCTGCCATTTTCCTGCTTAACATGTACAAATGCCAAATGTGTCATCAGTAGCTTAGTTTTTAAGGCGTGAGATGAGCAATTTATCAGGTATCTTCAGTTTTATATGATTAAAAAAATGATGATGTTATTATAAAAATTATGTAAATCTTTTAAGAGTGTCAGAGCTTAACATTACTCATCAGTATTAAACATACAATGTTTCAACATTGCAGTGTTCAGTACCCATTGCCTGTTCTCTAAGTGCTGATACAGTTTATAGGCAGATCACAGGATAATACATAAAATGTAGCTACAGATGTGGCCATTAAGAATGCGTGTTTTTTCCTGCGAAGTGCCGCAATTTGGCGTGCGCCATGCCACAAAGTGCCACAAGCAACATTTGGGAATTTAAATAAATGTGTTGTGCTTCACTGAATGTCCGCCAGATGCCGCATGGAAGGACTTTATCTAAAAGCCAGACCAAGTACAACGACAAGTGTACAAGTGTAGCTAAATGCATGTACATTGGTACATTGGCATGCAAATTTAATCTGGTTGGGAGGTGAAAAGTTTAAAACTCGTATTGTAAAACACATTTTCACATAGGAAATTATTTAAATGCAGGTAATCCATTCCAACCACCCAAAATTATTACCAATATTACCAATTACCAACAATAGAATCATATTTTATAGCACATAAAAACTATTAAAACATTTAGAAAAGTTGTAAATGTTGATCATACAGGTATGCTGAAAATTCTGAAAAGGAGAATTTCTCGCAAAACTTCAGTTTTTAAGGCGAACATTCTTGTGTTCGTATGCCGAGGTGCCACTGTAAGGAATAACATGAGCTAGCTAGCAAGCTAAAGAACCTAGCCATTTTTTATTAGGATTTCAGAGCTTTGCTAAATGTTTTAGCCAGCTAACGTTATGTTTCTGTTAATAATGGAGATAGAGTCTCTTTAGGGTGGCTTGCTTGGTTAGCCAACATACAGTAAGGACAGAATATAGAAAATAGAATATTTCATATTTGTTGTTTCAATTTAATGTATCTGAGGGGGAAATGATTTACTTGAGTAATTTTCTCAATTACTATGTTCAATTTAAGTCAAGTGAATTATCATTCCTGTAGTAATACTTTGACCGAAAGTGTGTTTTGTACTCTTTTCATCATTGGCCTCAATACAAAGATTCATTGGAGCATGATGTATGGAATAATAATGGGTTCTACAGCGCCAGTGTTTGTGTATCTTAAAAATGTGACCAGAATTCAGACTCTAGATTTTGAGCCGTACAGCCAACCGCTCTGACTTGATAAGTTTATATTTATTAAAACCCCTTTCCCATGGCAGACTGCTCTCTGCCCCACCTCTCTCTCTCTCTCTGCACCTCAGAAGTCATAATTACTGCAAAGCTCAGCCTATCATACGGCAGGTGGAAAAGAGCACACTACTCCTAGCTCCCAGTTTTTCATTAGGGTTTAAAATGTTGTAAAATGTTAAACATTGCATCATTATTTGTTTATTTGCTTCTGTAGCAACCAGGTCTGCTAGCCAATGGTAGCGAATGCATGGACAAAGCTATTCGGTTTCTAACCCTTTAAGACAGATGGCTGCACACTCGTCTCGAGTAAGCTGGTGATAGATTCTTGTTGTCAAGCCTGTTTTCTATTCTGCCTGGGTGTGACTCTTCAGCAACATTATTGTACAAGATCATCTCACTTTTAAGCACAAAAAACGAAAATGCCAGAAAACATAATACGAAGAAAGAATTAAACCCAAAAACAAACAAACAAAAAACATATGGTTAAACCACCAGCTTAACTATCCAGCTTCATTTTACTATCATGGCACTAAAAACCTGTGCGAGGCAAAATGCCTAAAACCTACTTAGCCCTCATAAAGTCACTTTAACAAATATGTTTGAGTGGCTTATTGCTTTTATAAGACACTGACAATATTCTAAAATGCAGTTTCAATTAACAATATAATGTATTAATAATAATAATAATAATAATAATAATCTCAATAAATGATTCTTCTCAATAATTTATGGTTGCTAAGCAACATTATAGATAATGGTTAGGGTATTCTATTAACAGAACAATGGCTTAACTGTAACTATTTATTGATTCAAACCCCCATTAATACAGAATTCAATTACTGCAGTGCAGCCACAGGTGTACACATATCAAGGTCTTCGAATCTTCTCGCCTCAGCCAATTAGATTTCAAAACTGAAAATATTGTCTTGCATTCGGTATTTAAGGAGAGCTATTGAAAAAAAAAATCCAATTAATTTTCTGTTTTATGACAGGCACGTCTTTATAAAAATAAAGAAATAAATAAAATTCTGTGTTGTTGTTTTTCTGATGTCATGCTCCAGTGCTTCTTGGCAAAAATCTAACCTTGAATGCCTGTAATAATAGGGAATTCTTGGTCCGCTTGCTCTGGTGGTCTGCCAAAAAATACTGTGGAGTGTGAGATGTTTGACTGGTATTTACGTGAATCTGTGTGCTTCCTTTGAGCACTGTGGCATTTGCTCCTCCTCCACAGAACACCATATTTGGAACATGAACTGTTGCCTGCTACCTGTTGCTAGGCTACACAGACAAGATGAAACACAAAACATGTATCAAATGAAAGAGAGAGAGCGAAAGAGAGAGAGAGCGAAAGAGAGAGAAAGAGAGAAAAGTGTACCAGGGGTGTACACAGGCTTAACATAACAGGCTCACGAATGGAACAACTCTGTATGCACCCATTTGTACCCAAAAGGTGGAATAAGTATCATTTGGCACCTGCATTGAACTTCACCTTAACATTATTTCACCGAGAAATAACTACGACCATCGAACTTTCACCACAACATAGGAGACAAACCAAACAATACACACCACAATATATTCTGAAATGGGTTTAATATAAGGGATGTTTTTTGAGCTTTTCAAAAATATTGGACTATGTTGAGAGGAGCCTTAGCCCAAGCACTGCAATCAATATAGAGAATTTATGAGTGCTGATCAATACAGCTGGAGTTAACCCCAGGTTGAACAGCATGATCTATTCTTAGCTTATAAATGCATACTTAGATTTGAGTGAATAACCCAGCCAGTCCATTAAGGCTAAACATTGCCCTTTTGATCTGGCATTTTACAGAGAACAGACTAGGCGGGCTAAAAGTATGTCATCTACTAAAAATATGGTCCAACAAGCTGAATAGGCTTGTCTACAGGGACAAGTCAGGCAGAGCCAGACCGTATACATTATTTAAACGCATATCTGCTGTTCAACAAATATTAATCTTATCAAAGTCCTCATTTCCTCCACTAAGTATGCTTAAATACTGATAACATCTTTTAAGTGACTAATAATATTACAAATGCTCCTATTTGACATACAATCATTGGCAAAAAAAACTAAACACTACGCCTTAATTCAGTTCTATATTGATTTATTAGTGCCTGAAAACACATTCATGTGATCCTTACCAAATTCTATAAACAAATCACCTATACGAGTAACAGCTTTTAATATGGAGTCATTTTCCCCAAAAGGTAAACCAACTTTCAGAAACCTGGTGTGTAAAACTAGTACACCCTTCCTAATTCTACAATAATCATGAGAGTAATTAGCAGCCATGTATTATTAATGAAATTAAGAAGATGAGTTAATTGTCAAGCAGCACGGTAGCATAGTGGTTAGAATTGTGGCCTCACACCTCCAGGGTCGAGGATTTGCATGTTCTCCCTGTGCTTGGTGGGTTTCCTTTGGGTATTAAGATTTCTTCCCACAGTCCAAAAACTGATTGGAATTTCAAAATTGGCCGTAGTGTGTAAAAGTGTGTGGGCGATTATGTCCCATGATGGATTGGCACCACATCTACTGTAGGGTGTACCCCACCTAATGTATTCTGAAGCATTATGTGTCTACTATGTGTCTACACAATGCCAAGAAGAAAGAAGATCAGCCAACAACTGTTGCTTCTCATCAATCATGCAAGTGTTATAAGGCCATCTCCAAACAATTCTACATTCCACAGTGGGAAGAACTGTTTACAAATGATAAGCCTTTAAGACACTTGTCAGTCTTCCCAGGAGTGGGCCTCCCAGCAAATTCAGTACAAGGTCAGACTGTTTAATGGTCACAGATATGAAGAAAACCTTAACAGCTAGATAATTTGACCTACAGGCCTTTGTAAGCACATTTAATATTTATGTTCATGACAGCAAAATCAGGAAAATAAGATGTATGGGTTTTATGGAAAAAAGCCAAAGAAAGCCCATTCTCTCTCTCTCTCAAAAAAAAAAAAATACAGTACTGTATACATGGCAGCTTGACTTTGCACAATTGTATCCGAACAAAGCATAACAATTTTGGAACAATATCTTTCGGACAGATGGGAGGCCATCTGTCCAGCAGCTTAGAGCTGTGCTGAAATTAGGTCACGCAACAGGACAATGAACCTGAGCACACTAGTAAATCAACATTTGAATGAGTAAAGATAAGAAACTAAGGTGTTGGAATTGCTAAGTCAAAGTCCAGAACTCAACCCCGTTGAGATGCTGTGTCAGGATTTATGAGAGTAAGAAGAATGTAAAGGAATGCCCTCAAACATGAATCAAACTGAAGCAATGTGGTTAAAAAAAAAGGGCCAAAATTTCTCTAAAATTAAGTGAGAGACTGATAAACTCCTACTTCAAACTAGGGCAGCTAAAGGTGGTTCATATTACTGAATTATAAAGTGCACTTGTTTTTTTACCCATGCAATTTCTGAATTCTGGATTCCTTTCTGAGAAAATTGAGATTTTTATTGAGCTATTATGATTTTGGTGTTGTCAACTGAGGTTATTTGTTTGCTTACAGAAACTGATGAGAATTGTTATTCAGTTTAAATATCATTTAGTCCCTGATCAATAAAAACATAAAACTGTAGGAGTGTTTACTTTTTCCCTGTGACTGTATAAGCTGATGTTCCATCGATTTTCTAAACGATGCACAATCGCAAGGCAGCAGACTCACCACCCCATTTAGGTCCGTCGTGTTATTATTGCCTACCTACTGTTCAAAAATTGGACCTGCAACAAGCATTGATAGAACACCCCCCTGGGTTAGGAATCACACTGCTCTATGCTGCCTCTATGAATAATTTCAGTGCAGTAGATAATGAGAGTTGATGGGTCTTTCTGTTAAATTGGGCTACCTTAAATATACGAGAGGTGTTCAAGTCAAACTGGGACTTTTGATTGTTATCCCAGCGTTCCACTATAGCATGGATACGATCAATGTGAAATGTACGGGAAATGTGACAATAACTCCCAGCCCAGTTGCTGTAATGTGTACAGTAAGTCGTGTTCATGAATGACTATGTGTACAGTTCCCACAGACAGATGCGTCTCTCTCTCTCTCTCTCTCTCTCGCAAGTTGGCAACATGTTATCCGTTGATTTTCAAGAATCAGGAATTCTACTTGCTGAATGTTAATGGCACCACGAGGCTTCAAGCCACCAGGACCATCATTCACAGATGGATGGGCTTCTTTAAAATGTTTGGACCATTAAAATTCTGAAGTTTTAGAGCCTTATCTGTACTGTGCTTCTGTAAATGTCAATCTGTTAATTCACGAGAAATTTCAAATACCATAATTCACAAGAAAATCACAAGTCCTGGTTTAAATTCAACAACCCTCATCCAACTCAACCGCCAAGACCTTGTTATATAATATTATCCCATGTAGGGTCATGGGGGGCCTGGAGCCTATCCGAGGGAACTCAGGGCACATGCAGTGTACACCATGGATGTTGCGCCAACCCATTGCAGGGCATAAGCACACAGTTGCAAATACTACAGCTAATTTGGAAGTGCCAATTCACACGGATGAAAAGCTCCTTGTACATAGACTGGAGGCAGATCCGAACCCCCAACCATGGAAGTTACACTAAACCACCATGTTGCCTGTTGCATGACAAATTATTGAAATTGAAACAAATTGTTCCACAAACACAGGTAAAGTGTAACTACAGACAGTCAATCTGATAGACGGAATATTTTTTCAGGTTTATGCTCACTTGATGAATAATGATCTTTCTGAAGAGTTTCAGTCTGCCTTAGTTTAAGTAATTTTGGGCGATATGAGCACAGTATACTAGTCTTGGTCGGCCCATCGCATAGAACTTGTGTACCACATGGCCTTAGCTTTCATCTCTGCTCATGATCCCAAACTGACAGCATACAGTACATAGCCATCATTAATACGACACTAAAAAACTGGATGTTACAACCTAGTACTGGGCTAAGTATGCTTACATTCCTGTCACTCTGGTTGCAGAGACCTATCCGAGTAAAATTTTAACTTTTTGCTTGCCATTAGGTTTGTTTGTTTTCTCACTGCATGTAATTACATGAACAACAACAACAACAAAAAAGTTAGCGGGGAAGCGTGTGAAACCTCATGCGTAAAAGCCATCTGTGCCACACACAGAACAGGCCTCCAGCATGATGTTTTCTAAAACTGGCTCCCAAAGTGATGCGGCAGAAAATCCTTCAACTTTTGTCTGGAGATTGGAGAGATTTAAGTTTAAATCTCCATGATGCCACAGCAACCTGGAGCAAAGAGTTGAGTGCTGACAGGAAGGGAGAGGTGTCACACTAGCCAATCACAGAGCCAATCACGGGAGTCTGTGTACAGTATGCAGAACAGTGTAGATGGCTCTTTCCTCCAATGTTGTATGCAAAGCAGTCAGAAAAGTTATGATTGGCTGGCTTTATGTCTCTCAGAGGAAGCACGATAGCCTTCACCCTTCCTGACTGATACAGTCTGTCGGTCGGAATTGCTGCTAATATTGGTGAGAAAAAAGTTGGAAATTTACTCTTGACTCTTTAAGGCCACCCGAACAGATTGTTTTAAGTGTTGACCAAATAATTACTTTCATGCACTTCACACCTCAGAGGTGTGAGATTGAAAAGTGAGAAGTGGCTTTTTTAATTACTACTTAGTCATATTCCAACATACAGTATTAAATAGTCTGCATGATTTAGTTTAACATGGCAATGGGATACTTACAGTAAATAAAGTCACAACATTACACTATTGGAGGCATGGTGGCTTTGTGGTTAGCATTGTAACCCTGTACCTCCAGGTCCCAGGTTCGATTCCTTTGGGTCTGTGTGTGTGGAGTTTGCATGTTCCCCTGTGCTTCGGTGGTCTTCTTCAGGGTTCTCTGGTTTTCTCCCACAGACCAAAAACATGTTTCTAATATGCCCATAGTGTGTGAATTCGTACAAAATGGGAATGAAGGCCACCATTGGCCTCCAGTGGTTGCTATTGATCTCCATGGTTGCCATTGGTCCATGGTTCCTAGTTGGACTACAGAGATTCCTAGATGGATTGTACTATTATTAAAGTTGGCGTTGCATATACCGTAAGTAGTAGCAGTCTTCTGTGCAAATAAAAAAGCTTTAGAGGGACATTGTTTTTGCAAATGTAAACGGCTAAAACTCTGCAGTATAACTCTCTTTATGTGGGATGAATAGAGACTGCAAAATACAGTTGGCACAGTGGCATTGTGGGTATGTTAAGAACCTGTTGTCCAAAATGAAATCAGTCTGAAAGAAGTTTGAAGAAAGACGGTCAACTCCAAATAAATCTTGGAAGTCACAGAACATGAGGACTTAATTATGAAGATGAATATATTGTCCATGGTTAAGACTTATGTTCACCTCTGCTTTGGCATACGCAAGTAGCAAGTACTAGAAATAATTGCAAGTATTTTGCAAGCTTCTTCTAATGTTCTCTATACAGCAATCCAAGAATCAAAACCCGTATATAGAAATTTCAAAAAGTAGAAACAGTATTATACTGTAGAAAGTGCAGACTGTGACATGTGATGTTCGATGTTATCCTTCTGTTCGGAATGAGATGACTATTTTAGAACCTTGGAGGAAAAAAATTAAAGCATGGCCAAGTGTGGACAGACCATTTATAATAACCTACCTTGTCTTCTGTGTGTCATTTGCCCAGTGGCAGCTCCATCATCCTCACACACACTAGCATTAATGCCTCTCATCAGACAGATATATGAGGCTGACTGCTCATGCTTTACCTAAAGGCATCCAAGCCTGAGCTGCACATATTGCCAAAAATGCCCAGAAAACATATCTGCAGAGGAGCTCATTATATGAGGAGAAACAAAGTTGATGTCAAAAAATGGACTTAAGACACAGCTCAGCATCATTCTTCTGTTCTGTTCTTGGTGATGCACCAAGTCTGGGGTGTACAAGATGTACAGTAATTCCTTTACTAACAATGTCTGTTCTTTATAAGACTTTGACTAATCAGCAGTAACATAGATACTGATTATCTCATTACAATGACATCTTTCAAGAGATATATTAGAGAACAAGTGAACATGCAGTTCAAAAAGTTGTTCTCGATGTGGCAAAATGATATAATGATATGAACGGCAGATTCAGGGGACGGGGGGGGGGGAGGATGGGACCTGTCTGGTCCAATCCCACAGAAGAGTTACTGCAGCGCAACTGTTGAAAACATTAACGGTGGCTTTATTAGACAAGTGTCAGAATAGCACTGTATTACACTTTGTTACATATCGAGCTGTGTAGCCATAGACCAGTCAGGGTGCCCATGCTGACCCGTGTCCATTGGCAAAAGCACCTACAATGGGCATGTAAACATTAAAACTGGAGAACACAGAGCAATAGTAAAATGTGACCTGTTTGAAGAGTCACATTTTCTTTTACATCATGTCTGCAGGTAAGTGGGTATTCATCACTGGAGAAAAGAGGGCACCAGGGTGCACTATGGGAAGAAGGCAGTGGGACGCTTCGGGCAATGTTCTGCTGAGAAACCTTACGTCCTCCCATTCAAGAGAATGTTACTTTGACACGGGTCACCTACCTAAACATTGTTAAGTACATCCTTTCATGGGAACAGTGTTCCCTTTTGGCAGCGTCCCCTTTCACCAGGATAATGCGCTCTGACACACTGCAAAAATTGTTCAGGAATGGTTTAAGGAACATAACAAAAGCATTAACCTGGCCTTCAAATTCTCCAGATCTCAATCCGAACAAGAATCTGTGGGATGTGCTGGTCAAACCAGTCTAATTCATGGAGGCCACACCTCGCAACTTACAGAGCTTAAAGGATCTGCTACTGACGGCTTGGTGCCAGGTACTACAGCACACCTACAGCACAGAGATCTAGAGAAGTCCATGCCTTGGGGAGTGAGAGATGTTTTGGCAGCACAAAGGAGACTTACTCGATATTAGGCAGGTCATTTTATTGTTAGGCTAAACGGTGTATACATCTACATCCATCTCAAATTGCACTATATTGTTCAGAAACCCTCCCTAACTGCTGTGTTTCTTTTGTTATTATCCCATAATCGCTCTTCAAAGCAAACAATTCTTACCGATCCACCTACCCTGGAGGGATACTTGCAAAGCTTCATGCTATATTGAGCACAGCTGATGTGATATCTTTGTGAAACTTCACAGTTGATAACCTTGTGGCTGGTTCAAATTGCTCTGTAACGTCCGCAGCTCATCATTCTACATGGCCTGACTGGATTACTCTGTTTGAAAGGTGATACTGCTAACTGCTTATCAACATAGGCTTTCACTGCACTCACTGAAGCTAGAGAGAAGAGAAACTGTCTTTACACAACAGTTCATCTCAGAGTTTAGAGGGATCTGCAGAGTTGAATTTAAATATCATACTTTCACCATGTACAGAATTGCACATACAGGTTGGGGAGAGATGGGGTGCACTTCAAAGTCACTACTGGCACAAAGAGCACTTCCATTCATCCATTTTATTTTGCATTATAAATAGCAATCACTGGGAAATGTCACCAGTATGAAAACACTTTAGAAAAGCACTGCGATTTTAAAAAAATATTTTTTAAAGTATAGTGGAGTGGAGTAGAGTGGCATGCTCCCTATCATTTGTTGCTCACTGCCAGTTCATCAAAAATGCATTTTGGTTCGAGGTTCACTGGACCTAACAATGATTTATTTGGCTTTCAATATAAACAGATTTCTGCATGTGAAGAAACTTGAATCAGTCCCAACAAAGGTTCAACTGGAAAAGTAAAACTGGAAAGAATTCCCAATACACTTCCGTCATTGTCCACATCAAGATATTAGGATTATTAACAGTCTCTAATAATAATAATAATAATAATAATAATTTCCATACTATGCGTGCCTTAGAAATGTCAGTGTCTAAAATAAAGCTGTTGGTAACATTTCCAATGTAATTTCATTTGTGCTATAATCTGAGCCATTAACATGTTGAGCTATGGCACCACGCTGGGCAACGACTCACTCTGCAAAAGGTTTCTGCGCTGCTGCAGATCAAACATGAAAAAAAAAAATACAATTGTTGTGTTCATCAGCAGTGTAATCTTACTAAGGCGATCACATCTTTCACCTTTTCTTGCCTGCCATAAACATGCGTCTGTGCAAATCTGTCTCTCTCTCTCTCTCTCTCTCTCACACACACACACACACACACACACACACATACACAGTGGACTGTATAGATTAATCTAGTGCAGTCGCTAGTGGCTTCTGTGTGGAGCTGTCAGGTAATCGGTGCAGTCAAACAAACAAAAGGTAGAAGGTAAAGAATTTTAGATGAATAGTATTAAATACAAAAAGCAGGCTTAATGTATTTTGTAATTTTACCACTCATTCACACTTATTCTCTATACAGCATATCCTGTACAGGGTTGCACTACTCAGGGCACTAAGCAGACACACAGACCCATACAGTAGGTCAGAAGTTTACCCCTGAATCATGGTGGTGAAAGATCACTATACTAACCACCCTGCTGTCATTTTCACTAGATGAATCTAGAAATTGGTACGCTCAATTTTTCTTCTTCTTCAATAGGTCTCTTTGAAATAGTGCTTTCTGTTGTGGAGCTACTGTATGTAAATGCTACTGTATACAGAATTCTGTAAAGCGACACATAACGGCTGATCAAAGCTCATTTTCGGGTGCTACTGTGATAGAAGTAAGAGAAAACCCTTCTAAATGTGGACACACTGTACCTAATTCTTCACCAGTGGAAGACCACTCACTGAGCTATAAGGAGTCCTCTGTTGATGAGGAGCTCCCATGCTGCGCAGTTACAGTTTCACCAGCAGAAATTACACCCAAGCTCCATTTCATGCATTTGGTTACTTCCTAAATGGTGTAATTTGATACTGTTTATATAATGCACTTTTTTTTTTTTTGTCAGTTCAGCATAGATTACAGAAGCATTCACCCGCATGCATTCGAGCTCTCATAGCTCTCATACTGTAGTGCGCACTATGTCTCTTGGGGCATGTCACTACTTCCAGCACAAACAGTACTTCCTGTCATATTCAGCTCATAAAGCCATTTGTTCTGTTTTGAATCATGCATTGTCTCCAACACTGTCTTGACACTGGTTTATCTCTCTATTATATCATAATCATTTTGATCTCTTATCAGCTCTTTCCTTGGTTAGTGTGTGTGTGTTTAAACCCTTTTTTTCATTCTCTTGCCAAAATGTCTTACCACGCATTAAATTCGTAAAATCCAAGCCTTGTTACTTCACATTTCATACGATTTCATTTAATTATGTCTTTTCTGATCATTTTGATTTTTATGTCTGTTCTGATCCATACATATTTTCTCACATTTCACACTTCCATAATTTTCTCCTGATTCTGTAAAGCTGCTTTGTGACAATGACCATTGTTAAAAGCGCCATACAAATAAAATTGAAATGACTTGAATGTAAGCTGAGAATGTTAATGGGTACCTTCATGCATCATTGTTAATTGAAGTGCATTTTGACTTTTTCTTTGCTGTTGTTATACCTCAGGACTGTAAAAAATCTCAAATCTGATTGAGCAGAAGCACTTCTATAAGCCTAATCCATCCTGATGACATACTTCTGTTTGGAGTGTCATCACCTGCAAACCACTCACTGCTGCTAATGATGGTCCCATATGAATTGTTTAAAGATCAGCATGTTGTTATTGTGGATAATACCACAAAGAAAGCAGAATAACAGCTGGGGATGTTCTGTCTTTTCTTAAATTGCTGTAAAGCTGCAATCGCTAAGAACAATTCTGCACTCAGTTCTATGGAACGATATCGCGGACAATATTCAAATGCAATTGCAAATTGCATTTGCAATTGCGTTTCCCATACAGTATGTGGACGCACAACGTGTGCCATAATTCAAATGCAATTGCAAACTTTGCATTACCGTTTGCTGTTTCGCCTTAGCAAACGCACACTTAGTGCCAAATTTCAAATGAAAAAGAAAAGTCCATTTGCATTTCCCATGTCTTACACGTCATGAACCTGCCATATTTAAATAGAAAAATCAATTATCACGTTTGCTTTTTCACTTTCTGAGTCGCGCGTCAACCCGGCCAAAATTCAAAC
>JAOTQY010000050.1:9426301-9442399 GCA_026413445.1 Dolichallabes microphthalmus
CGGTTGCTATTCTGCGAAACTGTGAGTACTCACCATTCTTGGGTTTTTACTTTCTGATATTGAGTGTGTATTTTTAGAACGCGGGTTAAATTTGTGTTTTTCCCTTGCTCCGCTTTGAGAGAGTCCTTAGACAAAATTTCGTGTTTATCCTACCCACTCGTCTGTCTCCGCGTTTGGGTTCACTATCCACGCTACATTGGGCTAACCGCTAAAGCTACGTCTTCTGGTCACCGAGGTTAGTACATATCTGACAGACACCAATCCTTGTTTTATCTTGCTGTGATATTCTTCCTACATGATTCCCAGTTTGGGATGATGCAACTTTGCTTCGTTAAAACAGGAACTATACAGGAATTAAAATGTTTAGGAAAAACAAATGTAGATCATATTTTTGGTCACAATTTAAAAAAGCATACACAAAAGCGTATGATCTACACTTTAAAAAATAGGATCACCTCTCAATGCACATATATTCTTAGAAATAAATGTAAAATAGAAAAAAACGAATGAGTTGCATTTTCTGCTGTTTCACTGTGATTAGTTCAAAAGGCACTGCTCAAATAAACACGCTCTCACTCTACAGTATGTATAGACAGTAAAGGTTCCAATTTTACCACCTCCTGACATAAAGTGTCCAACAAATAAGCATGTATTAAAAAGCAATTGCTACAGGTATAAATAGCTGTTCACTCTCTGCCCGCTATGTAAGATTACTGTGCTTGTTATTGCACACAGTGCATTTTTTTCAGTAAAATATCCATGATTTTAGCACATTTTTCTTTTATGTTGGTTTTCACAAAAGAATTTTTAAGTATTTCACAAAGTTGCTAAAATGAGCAGCCAAAATAATTTCCCTATGCAGGATTCCAGATGATGACTAAAATAACCACTGATGCACTACTGTTATTATTTTGTGACTTGTCTCTATCCAGTCGCCAGTGGCTGTCCTCCACAAAAAAAGGCACTTTGCAATTTTTATCCCTGTTATAGACTCTTGTGTTGACTCGTCTGTTGCCTGGCATTAAGAGTACAGAAGCATGTGTGATAGAATAGCAGGTTCAAGCAAACATAACAGTTCTTCAGATCATTTAATGTCTTGTTATATGCTCTTGAAGGTTTTGCAAGCACTCCTGTCATTGAGCACCTTGGTATTGAAGCCCTTCTGTACTGTAATGTGTGATCCTCTATGTACGTGAATGCTCATGCTGATAAAAGTTGATGAAGTAAATTGCAAAACAAGAATAAGATAACGTCTAATCAGTGATTAGAATTTTTAAGTACGGTAAATATCTAGATTTTCCCTTTCTTGCCATTTTTGAGACTTATTTCTATATTGATCCGCTGGATTCGGTTATTATTCAGTCATCATTATCAGACAATGCTAGCAAAGAACAGCTAGCTAAGTTTCTTGGACCCACGGCTCCATTTAAATCAGCATGGCTACAGAAGATCACCTGGTTAGGTTATCAAAAAGGTTACAATTTGGCTCTTAACATCTACTGTAATTTGTATCTTAAATATTTTAGGTTTTAGAGCCAAAGTCTCTTTTTTTTGTCTGGAGTCCAGATATTAATGAAAATATAGCTCTAAATGCAAACATAATTTTTTTTTTTTTATTCTAACGAAAAAATACAGCAGAGACATCTTAGATCAAAGTAAACCATTTATTCAAATAATCTGTTCCTTAAAACTGTTCAGTATTTAACCCTTAACATACTGTTCTTTTTTGTCACCTGGCCTAGGTCATAAAGGCTGTCCCTTTACAGTGGTGGCCAAAAGTATTGAGACAAAAGTAAAATGTTTTAACGGCATTCTAATAATTTTTAATAATGACATTAAAGATAATAAGAATAATGTGTTATTTTTTTGCAATTAAATAGCTATAGAACAATAAATATTTAGTCCTTTTTCTTCAAATCCTGCTGGATCTGGCGTCAGGGTCGTAAAATATGCCAAATAAGGGTCAAAAATATGCCTGGAGTACTCTGGTGTCACTGGCTCAATCCATGCCTGCTTGATTGCTTCCTGATGATCATGTACAGAAATTTGCTGCAGAAGTTCACAATTCTCTAGGTTAAGGCATTTTTGTAAAAAGGTGGGCACCTTGGCTTCAGAAAGTCCTGCCATGTACTTGTTCCCTCCATTAACCAAACCAGCTCATTCTAATTAGCACAACTCTTCAGCCGGCTAGACTCGAACTAATTAGTGACCACCTGTTTTGTGCACAGGGAGGACTATAATACATGGCATATATTGTCTTAATACACTTGGTTACCACTGTATAAGTGGTTACCATGCTACATTTTAAACTACAAATAAATTTAGCATTTTGTTTATTTCATTTAGTTATGTACATAGAATTTAGCAGGCATTAATTATAGTTATTAATACAAATAATTCACCAATCTACTCTATGTTGAGAATGTTCTTGAAATTAAAGGGTTACTTGTCAATTAGCTTGGAAGTGCTTACAGTGCATAGGTTGGGATCATAAGTGAAAGCATTTATATACCAGTGTTAGTATGTTTGTGCCACAAGTCTGCCAAGTCTCTTCGCCACTCTCTGTTAAGTTGTACTACAGTACAAACGATGGTGAATATAAGTGGGCAGATTGGAATTGGAGCTAATAGATATTGAACAACAGTTAAGTTACTTTTATTAAAATTACTGCAATTGAGGAAAGACATACTTCGATTAGTCTCCCCTTGATTTGGTCCATAGTCATGCGGACGTAGAAGCCGGAAATGCATTGCTACCAGGTGGACCAATCAGAGTTGTTGCGGGCTGCATTGCCACAATGTGTAGTTACATTTCTGGGAAGGTGCATGAACCCTGTCTCTATTGTCCCAATGACAGAAACACACAAACAAGCCAATCTATACTTTTAATAATTCCCCACCCAAACCACTTTCTAGTCACAAAAAAAAAAGTCAACTCACACAAAGTTTTGTATCAGCTACATGGAAAAAAATTAAACAACTCAAACTTTTTGTATAATCTGAATGGCTTTTGGAAAAGTCATAAAATTTTAGGCAAAAATAATGTCATTTATTTATGATAAAATGGGTCAAAATTGACGCGAAGTGAACGTAAATGTACATTAACTCTTCAAAATTTTGAAATCAAATAACTAAAAAAGGAGATTGACAGATGAGTCAGTATTTAAAGTACAGAATATGTTAGCAGAGTTGGTCCCACAATTTTATTTAGCATTTTTAAAATAAACCTTTCATGCTATTTTGCTTTGGTCTTTATTAGAGCTGAGGAATGCCAGTTTTAAGTATGAACAGTATGGCGCAAAACGACATCAAGGATCAACATACTTTTAGTTTTTATGAATATTAGATTCACTTTGATTAAGCGCTAACCTGTTTTCATATACTGTTTTTCCAAATGCATTTTTAATTGTTCTTTGCTTCAGTACTGTTTCTGGGTGTGACAGAATAAATGTTTCTTCCACATGCCAATTCTGCTTTTGTAAGCTTTGAAAAAAAAGCTCTTGTTTGCCTTGTGCCAATTCCATACCCAGAGCACGAGATCAATATAACTGACGTCAAACCTTTGAGGCATCTAAAATCAAAACACCTCAGAGTTGTCAGCTATGCTCTGTTGGCAAACTAATCAAAGGGATTGTAAGCTAAAGAATGGCCTGCACTTTCTCATAAAAAATTTGGTTGTGTGTCTGTCAGAAAACAAAAAAAAATCAGCTGGACTGGGGAAAAAATGTTTTTTCCCACAAAATGGGATGCCATTTCACAAGTCAATTTACAGTGGTACGTCGGCCCCGCCTCACAAATTTTTGCCTTAAGAAATTTCACTTATCAAGGAATTTGCCTCGGCATGCCAAGCATTTTCGGCATACAAGCGACCAAACTGGGCAGAACCAAATTGGTAATATTGGTAATATTTTTGGGTGGCTGGAATTAATTATTTCCTATAGGAAAATGCAGATTGCAATGCGAAATTTCGCTTTAAAAACTCGCCTCCGGAACAGATTAAATTCATATACTGAGGTATTAAGTATCATACAGTAGTATCATAATGTGACATTTCTATTCAGTTAAAAATGTATTATTCTATTTGTATTCAGATATTTCAAATCTTTATGATCTAAGCTCATATTGACTGACATCTGCATGCCTGTGGAAAGTAATTAGAAACCGGACAACCCGAATGAAGCCTACACTCACATCATGAACAAACATCATCATGGAGTAGATGAGCTTCTTTCCTCTTTCACAGAAAATCATATGCACTATTCAATACTGAACCACTACCGCACCAGCACACTCACCAAAAAGAAAATTATTGTTTTCTCGAACCGAGCAGCTAAATCTCCACAAATCAGAGAGCTCTTAAAAAGAGCTGCGCCAGAGCGTTATTTTTCTTTCACTCTGGCCAAACTTGCAATAGCAAAAAGGAGGCAGTGAAAATTGCTGTGATAATAATGGTGTATCCATGATGAAACACAAAGAAAAGATGTCAAGAGAGATCAATGACATCGTTCCCTGTGAGACAACTGGGTACAAGTTTGTTACTCAGTTTTGAGCAAACGTCCCTGTTGTGCGAGGGAAAGATCAACACTGACAAGCCACAGAGGAACATGGAGGTGCTGGGAGTCTCACATCACATGAGGATTTTTTCGCCCCTTTTATTCTTGTTTGTGAGAACTCCTAGATGTCTGTGATGTTCTGAATCTGTTTTGGTAAACTGATGTAAAAATGTGTCATGAGACAGATCTAATCAAGACACAAGACTGGCAAATACAACTCGCGAAGCAATCGTGAGCAATCACCCTCAGTGATATGTATGATAATTTTTATAATTAACAAGTGTTATTTATTGGCATCCATTTTAATTTATTCTGTAATAAAATTCTGGTGCGACCTATTTCGTTTTTAACTTCCATTCTCACTGTCAATGTTTTCACTTCAATGTCACATTTCGTATGCTTTGAGCTATTCAAGTTTATACATTCCTGGTTCAATAAGGTTCAACGTTGATATGAAGTTTATTTATGTCCGGTTGCTGAGATATGGCCAGTCCAACTTTTGCTTACAAGGAAGAACTTAGAAAAAAAGGTAGTAAGTATTCAAATGAGGACGCAGTAAAAGCCTCATTTTGGCACCAGGATTTCCCTACAACCCATAAAAATAACATCACCAGCAGCACAAATTTATAGCTTTAAAAAAAATGTCAGTTTTTCTATCCCAACTGAAGTAACCAGCTCAGATAGTATTCATTAAAGTGTTTTAAAGAGTGTTTAGGATTAAAACTTTCACAGTTGCGTTGAAGGCACAGGAAGATATGGTATTCAACATTCATTTAAGTAAAAATTGTGATACATTTTAAATCCTGAGGGACACATGACATAGGGACCTCAAAACCTGTTAATGGTTTTAATATTATGGCTGAACAGTGTACATGTAATACGTTGGGTTGGATTATTATCTTTTAGAAATTCTTAAATAATTCCTTCTGTATTCTTCTGGAAAAGAATCATATTATTATCATATAAATCAATATATAATGATTAGCAATGCATTTAATATTCAAATATTTGTACAGGTTTTCCAGATGTGTATACATGTTTTTTGACTGACTCTGTCGTGATGATGGTACAGAATAGAAAACATTGTGCTTTGCTTTAAGTATGTATGGTTGCTGAACCATACCGTATGTACATACCATAGACATAAAGGATGTAGTCATCAAACGCTTCCCCCACTAAGTTGGACGCCACACATCGGTATGTCCCGTTGAAGGACTTGTTGAGGTTCTCGATGAGGAGATCAGAGCCTGTAATCACGGCGTGGGAGGGTACATCATCATCTACTTTGAACCAGTTAATTTGATGAGGCCTGTGAACACAGCACAATGGCAATTTAGAGACGTCTGTGTCAACATTCCTGCTGAGAGAGAGGATAATGAGGAGGGCTCGTTCTACCTTACGACTCACCATCTAACCATGTGCGCATTCCACTTATACAGACACACTTTGTCTGAATGAGATACAGCATTATATGGGACGCGTTTAATTGTGTTTGATGCATTAGCTCCATGTTTTGCAACTGGGTCCTTGGAGACGTCATGTGCTCCACTGTTTTTTCCTCTCTCCCTCACTTTCTCGATCGCTCTCTCTCACACACACACACATGTAGCTTCCAACACACCTGCACCAGTGCTCTTAATTGCTTAGTTGAGGTGTGTTGGGAGTTTGGAGGACTGCTGTCCCTGAAGACAGGCTTAGGAAAACATTGTACACAATTTTCACACAAAGACTTCTGATATAATCATTATGTTTAACACTCAATTTTAGAGAAATACTAAAAAAAAGAAAACGAAATGAAGAACAAAAAAGAAAAAAAACAATTTCACTTGTCTTAAATAATCCTTTATTGGGGAATTGAAACTCACTGAGGTTTGCCTTTTGCCATGCAGCTTAGCTCCAGGTTTTCCCCTTCTCTTGTCAGGCCTTCTGGAAACTCCACCACAATCTTTACCTCTGGTTTATCTAAAAAAAAAATTTTTATAAAAAAGAGGTCAAGTCAAACACAGGAAAGCCTTGAGATCACTCAGATATCTTTGAATCCCATCCACAACTATTCTTACTATGACAAGCTAAAATCATGTGCTTTGATGCTCAAGTTTGATGCATTCAATTCATTTAATGTTCTTATCTGGTGCGTTTAAAAATACAGTAGACACTGTCACAAGCAGCTTCATAAAAATACAGATGTATGCTGTTTGA
Source organism: Dolichallabes microphthalmus (assembly GCA_026413445.1). Lineage (NCBI taxonomy): Eukaryota > Metazoa > Chordata > Actinopteri > Siluriformes > Clariidae > Dolichallabes > Dolichallabes microphthalmus. Next base: position 9,433,053 of record JAOTQY010000050.1, read on the forward strand.
CTCAAATTGAAAAAAAGTTATTCACTGTAATATTTCAAACAACCACCATCATAATATTACACACATAAATACAGCATCAGGTACATACGTTTTTTTTTTTATTATTATTATTATTATTAGTGTATATATAATATGACTTAAGCAGTCAAGATGTGTAAATTAAAGTGTAAACTTGGATGAAGGCTCTAGACCCCATGGCAGTTAAATAAGCAGTTCATGTCATGAGATGAATAGCAGAAGAGGGTCTAAGAGTACTACAGGGTGTGCAGATATAAACGAATTTAGAAATATATGATAGTGCTAGGTTATGAAGGGTCTTGAAGGTGAGAAGCAGAATCATAAAATCAATATGGTATTTAAGAGAGAACCGCAGAACAGGGGTGATATGTTCTGTAATGATATGAGGAGCTGCACCAACTGAAGTTTATGGCGGGGCTTCAAAGGGAGACCGAAGTGGGTAGAATTACGATAATCAATATGGGGTGTAATTAGAGTGTGGACAAGTACAGTGTTGTTTTTCGGCAAAAGTGACTGGTGAATGCGAATACAGTTATACAGATGGAAGTATTCAGACTGAATAATGTTGATTATGTGCAAGGCAAAGATGTGCTGCCCAAGATGACATCCAGACCATTAACCTGAGGGGAAGAAGGAACTATGGAATTGACAATCGTCAGAGGGGAATAATCAAATGTCATCAGTATTGATGCAATACCAACAAGGAGGACGTGTTTTAGATATATAGGGGAAAACAATAAATCAAAAGCGGGCCCAGGACAGGGTCTTGGAGACACTGCTGGCGACTGGGAGAGACTTTTTAAGTTGTATAAACTGAGTGCGCTCAGAGAGATATAATCTAAACCAAGCAAGAGCCATTTCAGTGATTTCAATAGAAACTAATCTTTGTAGAAGGATGCACTTAAATCTAGAAGGATGAGTAAAGCTAAGAGCCCAGAATCAACTGCCTTCAAGAAGGTCATTGGTACTGTGACAAGACCAAAAGCAGACTGGAATTTAAACTGAAATGGATAAATATTAACTTTAATCAGGCCAGCAATCATCATCCTAGTTTTAGTCTTTTATTTTCTTCAACAACAAATTCATATAATAGGATACCTGTTACTGCTCTGCACTGCATATGCCTGTTACATAAAAGCCAGACCTCAGTATCGCAGTACATGATTTTTATAGCAAATCTTTATCTCTTGGGTAAAAGATACACAGGCAGAGGGCATCGACTTGTGTTCGACTGCTCTATTTAGTGGTAACATACTGTAAAAAATGTTTTTCATCTTCCTCCTGTTTTATCTGTGTTTGTCAAAATGTCAATCTTTTTACAGTCAAGCAGATCCCGTCCTGTCTTTTCTTCACAAAGGTCAGCTCGTGCCGTCAGCCTTCTGAATAAATTAATATTCTACAAAGATTACAAAAGGTTAGGTCAGCCTTTCCGGGACTTTCCACAGCCCGCAATAACACGCACTGATCACCCTCAATTACTGAGCTATTTAGAGCCAAGCTTTATCAAACGGAGGCATAACAAGACAAAGCCTGTTTTAATTAAAGCAAATCCCATAGCTCTGTCCAGGTTAATAACTTATAACCAAAAAAAAATTTTTTTTTTTTGTTCCTTGAGTTACCTCAATAAAGAATTATTTTAATAATTTATTGATTACTTTTGTACTTTTTAATTTCTGTAGCATTTCAGTATTTAGTATTCAGACTCAGGGCCCATGTGGGGCACATTTCGATTGGGTGCACCCATTTGCTATGAGCCATTCGAAAATGATAATAATTTATTAAATTGACACATGCATTGTAAGGAAACTGGAGTACCTAGGGGAAACCCACCAAGTACAGGGAGAACATACTGGAGGTGAGATTCAAACCTTCCCCTTGAGAGTCCATGGCAACAGTTCAAACCAATAAGTCATTGTACTGCCCTGTACAATGTTATACTCCTGTAGCTATACTGTACAGTACATTTATTACCAAAGGTCTGATACAGCTTTTAGGAATTTATTTTTAATGTATTAATTTCATATGAGAAATGTTCTCATATAATAAAAAAATCCCTGCATTCACTTTACAGTCAAAGACAATACGGTGAAGCAAGCAACTATAAATAAGTTAGCATAACAGACTATATGAACTGCTAATTATACAATGGCAAATTAATGACTTCTGTGATTCTGTGATTGCTATGACATGGTAGGGAGAAGAAGTAATTATCTGCTCATACGTTTAGCACATCATAAAGAACTTCTGCATGGTAAAAAAAAGGTTATTAAAAACAGACCCTGCTGTGTTGCATGCTTGAGCAATGACTCACATTGCACTTCCAGGTATTTTTGGGCTTGGAAGTCCTTCACAGCTGGATGGTCAATGATGCAGATGACGGCCACTCCATCGTCCTCCTTGGAGACGGTGAGCCTGAGTCGGCTAGTAACGGTGAACAGCCTGTCATACGTCTCCTCCACTGTTTCCTCACCTGGGAGCAAAAACACAGGAGTGACAAGGCAGTCATAATGAGTGCTCTCTCTCTGTCTCGCGTTCGCTCTGTGTTTCTCTGAATGGCTCCTAATAACTCCCAGTCCCAGATGAAGGCCTTTGAGAAATGATCCATCACCTCCAGACAAATCTTACATTCATTTAAAGTGGCAGACACGTTTCCCTGCTGTCATGCTCAGTATACTGACTGTGACATCCGAGCGTCGCTACATCATATCAGCGCATTCTTTTACTCGCACCATGTATGTAAGTTTTTGCTCTGAGACATTTTAATGAGTTCTTGTTCGATGCAATTCACATTGACTAAATTACATTTAGATTCATCGACATGCAAAAAAACACAAATAAATAAATAAAAACATGCCGTCATTAAGCCAAAGAGAGGGGAGCCTCCAGGACAGTTGGAGCACATCAAGTCACACACTGGCAATGCTGCCTTCTTTCCAAGACAATCTGGAAGCTCCAAGGGCACAGAACTAATTGCAGTGCTGATGATGATAGTTTACTTGGAACTAATGAAGTGGGGAAATAATTATAGCTCAGCACTGACCTACAATGCTCTTTTCCTGAAGACATGCAATGTATAACAAACTAATTTAAGAAAAAAAAAAGATGGACATGAAGGACACATTTACATGTATATAGCCTCCAGTAACAGGATTGATTCGAATAGGCCATGCTGATTGGTCAGAAGGTGTTGATTAATTCATAAAATAAGTGCAATAAATAGGATTCTTTTTATACAAAATTTTTGTTAATAAAAAATTCACAATAATATTAATAACTGACACAACATGGGCAAATACTTTTAGCAACAACAAAAATAGGTTCCAAAGAAGGCACATGGATAGAGGGCTGTGCGTTGCCATGCCAACATACAGACTGATCGACAGCCTATAGTAAGCATAGTTAGGGGTTCAGTGTCAGGGGCTATTGGTAGAGTTTATGTAGCATACACAGACAAGTGGAATGACACAAACAGTTAAATGCATTAGTGCCGTTACGCTAAATATCTACATTTCTAAGACGCTGCCTGTCTACTCTAGTTAGTGGATCTGAACCAACTGTTTTTTAATTGTTATACAAATGACATGCTTATATTTAAACGGTCAATCTAATAAATGAAGATTTTATATGAGTAATTTACATAGGCGCTTGTACGATAGAGGGTCAAATAAAAAAGATGTCTTTCCTCTATATGGTTATGTTTTCTGCAAGAATCTTTAGGTTTTCCATTTTGGTGGATTCTGAGTAACCTGACTGATATTATACTGTGTAAGTAACAACAAGAGCCCAAGAGAGAAAGAAAGAGAACAAAGAACAAATTTGTTTTGTGGACATAAAATATTAAACAGAATTTTAAGCAGATAAACACTAGTTAGGGTTGGTGGATTTTTGTGGAATAAGAGGAATAAAACTTTAATGTATTCACTTATTGAAAATTCATGCTTCTGGAGGCATCCATTATCTATAGCACTTATCCTGTGTAGGGTCGCAGGAGGCCTGGAGCCTATCCCAGGGAACTTAGGGCACAAGGCAGGGTTCCCAATCACTATGAGAAATTTTGAAACTCCAGTCAACCTAGACTGCCTTGTTTTGGACTGTAGGAGAAAATGGATTCGCCACACATGGGGAGAACATGCAAACTTCATGCACACAGAACTGGGGGCAAGATTCAAACCACCAACCCTAGAAGTCTGAGGCTACAGTGCTAACCGGTAAGCTACCATATACATTTTTTAAGAATTAAGCAATAGAGATGGTGGGTGAATATCAGCATGGCTGTGATGTGGCTGTAGACGCAAGAATACATTCAGCACAAAAGTATTCTCACGTTTTCTCTCATTTAGACTAAGCACAAAACGCCTATGACCCAGACTGTTCAGGGGCCATACGGAACGACTTAGAAGCATTTACTAAGGAGACAAAGTGTTGAAGGTGACATATCACTATCAGATGTGTTTTCTTGCTGAAAATGTTTCTGTAACTGGTTTTGAATGAAGAATTTGGCAGGCAGCTTCTCTCTCCTCTTTCCAGTACTGTGGACTGTACCAACCCACTTTCATCCAGTTAATTGTAATTAAGTAATTAAGTCGTGACAGTAAGTAACAACTGTTAGAACACCTGTGATGTTAAGTGATACGTACAGTATAGTTAAACATTCCAGTGCTGTTATGCTCTATATCACTACTCGTGAAATCCTCTTGTCCAATTACATTACTTGGTCGGAATTAACTGTTAAAATAACAAATGTCGGTACTGTGGCATAGTGGTTAGCACTGTCACGTTGAAACTCTAGAGTCTGGACTTGATTCCCTCCTCAGGGTCTGTGTGCATGGAGTTTGCATATTCTCTCTGTGCTGAGTGGGTTTCCTGTGGGTACTCCAGCTTCCTCCCACAATTCAAAGACATGCAGATTAGGCTAATTGGCATTCCCAAATTGGATGTAGTGAGTGAATGAATGTGTAAATATAAATATTGACTGTACAACAGTCGTAAAATGGGAATAAATACAGTGGTAATCACCATCTCCTCCATTGTCCCTACCTGGACTATAGGGGTTCCTAGATGGATGGATAGAAAATGAAAAAGAAATTATGATCATATTGTAAAGACTAGAAAAGATTGATCATTGAGGAATGTGGTTGATAAATAACTTGTTGGCACTACTACATGAACTACACTACAGTATATGGCCAAATGTACAATATATAAACACCAGACCATTACCCCAACATGGCTATACTGTAAATATGCATTTGGTCCCCCATTGGCTCCTATACTGTAACAGCTTCCCCTAAGGTGCAGTCAGGGTTCGAGGTGATCAGATGTAGACCACTTGAGTTCTTTCCAAACTAGTCTTGAATAATGTCTTCCTGGAGCTCAGTTTGTTCACAGGGCCATTATCATGCTGAAACTTATTTGGAGCCATTAATAACCATAAAGGAAAGTTTATCTATACCTCATGGAAATAGTTTGTAGATGCAGCAGTGTGATGGTCAGATGGTCTAGGATCCATTGACCAGAAATAATGGCAAAGCAGATACTACATATATTTTTGAACATATTTTTTTTTTACCAAGGTTCTGTTGGGGAACCTATTTTAAATACAATATTAAGAAACAGTTGGCAAAAAAAGCAACAATACGTTAACAGCTACCCACTAGCTGTTTTAGAATGTGTCAAAACAATATATTTACACTTACATTTATCCCAGTATAGCCTGGCTGACGAGCACTAGTGATTAAACTGGCTTTCATTCCCAGTTTTGACTCTTGACTTGCTCATCCTGTATGACTCATTGCTTAAATTCGGGGCTCAGACTGATTCATTTATTTGCTCAGCAAAGCGTGTGGTAGCATGAAAGCATTCGCTTGTCACCAGGTAGTCTGAGTTACTTGCCACTCCCCCTCCCCCCATGTCTTAATGGAGAAAGGCATTCATGAGCAGATTATGCAGCCTGCAGACTCTCTTTATCACACAACCTCAACCGGTGTCAGCTAATAGGCGGGTAGAGCCGGCTGAGTGGGAGAGGAACAGCTGGAGTTTGTTCAAAGCCACTTATTTAAGCTGAGCCAAAAAAAAACCCCTCCCACTGAAAAACATGTCTCAGACTATTCTTTACTACACTTTGAAGCGAGCGTGGCCACCTCGTCGAAATCTCGTTAAGAAGAAATTCCGAATCGTCATGGGATTACCGGAATGGGAAACGTGCGCGGTGAAGACGGATTACATATCTCGGAATCGGCACATTGGGGAAAAATTGCTATTGATGGTGTTTGAATCTGACCTTGTAGGATCTGATCTCCTTTCATCCACACAATGCTGGAGGCGGGCTTGCTGCCCATGGCCGTGCAGGTTATCTCAGTCTCATTCCCTTCGCTCACCACATCCTCACGTGATTCGATGATTAGGTTGCCTGGTGGAACTGGAGGAGCATAAACAGCAGCAGGATTAGATATGGGCTTTGAGTCCCCCTGCGGCTGGATCTCTGTCTGGATCTAAAGTCTGCTGCACAACATTCTCTTTCCCTGAGATCTGAGAGGTTAAAAAACAACACATTATCAGAAGCACAATGGAAATATACAAACCTGGAAGACGGCACGGTGAAATATACTGTAGTGCTCGGGTGTGTTTACCTTAAATTTAAGCACTCTGTCATAAAACCATCTACTGCCAGAGAGCAGATCAGCGCTCTAAAGCTTTTTTACACCGGAGGATCTGTGGCGGCAGTAATTACTTTAGGACCCTGATGTATCTGTTTTTTAGGTTTCCGGTCGCTCTGTGTTTACACACAAAATGTCAGTCTGGTATATGTCAAGCTGTGCATTGCTACAACACCGTGATTGTGTTTTTCCTAATCATAACCCTAACCTGACACGTCTGCCACTATCATTGGCCTCCCTGATTTTCATGCTGTGTGCTAGTGACATGTGCAGTCATGTTCCCAGTGAAACGCCCAGTGAGAGATCCCTCTTGATAAGGCTTTGATTTCTACAGAGCTTTTTTATTTTAATACCGGGTTTGGAGATGCGGTTCAGTGTTCATGCTGTGAATGTGTACAGCCTTGCATAATTTTAGGAAATGAAACAAGTGTCTTTGGAGCATGCTCACATACATTCATCTCCCCAGGAAGTCCAAATATAGTCTGTAATAAAACTCTATAATTCAGTATTATTAAATGTGAAAAGCTCATAAAAAAAAGCCTGAATCATTCAATGGGGCTTTTCAGAATCGAAGAAACATTCAGTCAATATGGCTGCCAAATGCAGACCTCCAATATCAATAGCAAAACATCTGTTCCTCTTTTCTTCACCCTTGTTATTGGAAATGGCATGAAGGTAATTGGTTGATATTGTGTTATGGCGGGATTCAATTAGACGGGTTCAATTGACTGAATGGATCGATGAGGGGAATCTATAATCGCGATTTTTACCATTCACAAAGGCGCTTCGACATACCTAGGACAGTGATGTCAGCGTAGGCCTCCTGCGGGGGATCTGTATAGAGCTGGCACACGTATCTTCCCTCATCCATGAGCGTCACGTTGGACAGTGACACACGGAGCTCGTTGTCAGAGAAGTTAACCAGCTGAAAGCGGCTGTCCTTAAGAGCTGCGAAGAAACAAACGGCATTAACTTGGCAGTCATGACATAGAGGTTTGAGCTCAGGGAAAATGTGGATCTTAATCACACTTAATCACATCTTAATCAAAATGTGGATCTTCCGCATTTAGATCTTCTTCTTCTTCAAACCCAGTCTGAAGACTGATGTGAAGGGGATATGGTTAGAAAGAAAAAAAAGAAAGAAAAAAAAAACAATAATAATGAACAATGGAAAGCCAGTGAAGAATGAAAGAACGGTTCTCTCTATTACCAAGGTTGAATAAAACAGTTTATATGGGCATGCTCTACCTTTACTTTCTCAGGTGCATAACAGGAACTTGGACACGTCTACTGAGTAAATGATCATTGGCTGAATTCAGTATATGTGCAGAAACATGACATGCAAGCACGACATGGAATCCATTTTGTAATGTGAGTACATATAGTGGATGATGATTTGGCATCCACTGACAAAAATGAGTGTGCACTTTTGAACATGGAAGCAACTCAGGTTCACAGGAAGGCGAGAGCAAGACAGAGAGAGAACGAGAGAGAGACTGAGAGCAGAAAGAGAGATTGGAGAGAATGGCTACAGCATGAACTAATGAGATGCATTTGCACAAAGACATAACCCATAAGAGCTAGAAAAACATTCTCCTTTCCTATGACACTTGCCTGGTTAGTACTCTCATAGTTTGGTTGCTATCTCACATTACCAAGAAAGAAACTGTGCTGTATTACTACTCACATAATTCAATTTCATGCTACAGTTCGCCTTGACAGGGCTTCTAATATTCATGTGTTCTCATAATCTGCGCATTTTTGCAGCTAAAGCGAGGCACATACCCATGACCAGCCATCACTAACACAAAAGAAAGTCCCCTAGAATACAGTAATGCTGTTTATACACAATCATTCAATGGTCATTTAGCTAACCGTGGGAGTTTTGCCCTTGAGCCCCCCTTTTATGTTGGTAATCAAAAGGCGTTCTGATAATTTTCCTGTGTGGTAGCTGCTGCACTGTGAGAAGTGAATAACTCCAAATAAGCAAAGAGATGTAATTGGACAGGCCATTAGTGAATCCAAAACCAGACCTATTTCACTGTCATGAACTGATATTTAAACTAGTGTGCAAAGAAAGAAAGAGAGTGAGAGAGAGAGAGAGAGGTTTTTTCCTCTTTCATTCATTTAGACCATTGCTAACAGGAGACACCTGCGAGGTTGTGTAACCCATTTCTAGTGGAATGTCAGCACAAGCCCAGCCTAGCTGATCAACTTATTCATGAGGAAAAGTGTAAAGTCGTAATGCATTAGGTCTTATTCAAAAACCAAACTGTGATTATGAAGTAGATTTATTTGCCTTTTATTGTCCACTGTTAAAAGGCGCAAGGGCAAGCTAGAGTAGTTAAATTGAGTAATTTAAAAGGGACCTAATATGCTAAATTCATGTTTAGTTTTGTTTTTAGTAATTTTCAGACACTGAGATGGGTCCATACAATATGTAGTACAAGAAACATGTTTGTATTAGTCAGGGCTTAAACAAACCAATTAGATTTCTCCCTATTGTGACCTCATATATAGTACATGTCACATACATGTCCCTGCATGCACATTCACCTTATACATTTTGTGATTGTTACCAGGGCCGTGCAGAGATGTTTAAAGGGGCGGGTGCTCAAAGTTAAAAAAGATAGAACAGGCTGAATAACAACAACTCACATTCATGACGAATCT
>JAOTQY010000050.1:9459235-9470028 GCA_026413445.1 Dolichallabes microphthalmus
AACACATATCGCAGCTCCCTCACCAATGAACATTTACATCAGTGCCTCCACCTGGTCCTCACACCTTTTATGCCCAAATTCAAACAACTGGTGTCATAAAGAAGATGTCACCTTTCACACTAAAAAGACTACCATGTCATTTTTGGGTACTGTTCGAAAATTTGGGGTTTTACTTTTTTTGTAGTTCTCTATTTGAAATTGGACTGTCATTTTTCCGGACCTCGGCCTGAATAGAAATTTGGTAAGTGGACCTTTAAAATTTAAATTTGAGTACCCCTGTTCTAGACAATACATCATGTTTTTGGAAAAAGTAAGGAAACTTAAATTCCATGATGAAATCCACATTATATCTCACCCATATTACAAATTTCTCATGAGATTCCATGCACTGCTTGTACTCTGATTCATACAGTGGGTAAAATCTGGCAATCACGAACACTAGGAATAGCAGAACAATGACATACTAGTCAGTGGGTTCTCTATCCAGAGAGCAAGAAGTCAACATTTTTACAGTTCATACATTTTAAATCCACATGAAGTGGTGCTTCAAGTCATTAGCACTGAGTCACCCTCAATAAACTAAAGAGATGAGAATGAAGATACAACCCTTGAAACTATACACACGTCATCAAAATGTGACCAGTCACCTTTAGAGGATCAATAGGCTTGTTTAACTGTGCTGGCACATCCAGGTAATGTGTACAAACCTGAGTTTAAACTACGATTTTAGTAAGCGATCAATCTACCAACAATTGAACCGATTAATTGGCCCACGCCTATTTTGATAGTCGATTAATCTACCGATTGTTGAGGCTTTTAATCGATTAATCGGATTGCATACATATTGCCACAGTTACTCTGTAGGTCTTATTTAGCTGTCAGGAATTAATTTGTAAGGAATTTTACTGAGGAGGCAAAGTAGTAGCAATAAAATAAAGTTTAAAAGTGGAAATATGAAAAATATGGGAGTTAAGTTGAAATTTTAAGAAAACAGATCAAGTCTGTATTGAAGGGGTGTGGTCAAGTTGCAGGGGAGGGGTCAAGCGAAGCAAAGTGTGAAGGGCCACAGAGCGAGGTAAGTGAGAAAAGGACACACACCTGAGGAGACTATGGCTAATTAGGCAGAGTATGTGTGTGTGTGTGTGTGTGTGTGTGTGTGTGTGTGTGTGTGTGTGTGTGTGTGTGTGAGAGAGAGAGAGAGAGAGAATGTGCATTCAGAGCTCAAAAGCCAGAAAAGTTGCACAATGATGTCGTCAACTAATCAACCATTAAATTCATTGCCAACTAATTTGATTATCGGTTTTACTGTAGTTGACAGTGTAGATCAATCGTTGCACTGCTAATGATTAATAATGGTAAAGGTGTCACACGTTTTGAAACGTAGTATAAAGAATATATTTTCACAGCGGCTTGAAGCATTGTGCCAGAATCTGTTTCGGGGGTTTTCAGTCTAATGAGCCTTAATCTAGGATCCACAGAACTCTCATACAGAAATATTCTCTCTTATATCCTCTATAAGGGAAAGCATGAGTATTACATCGAAATCCTACTCAAGTATACAGTAGTTGAAGTCCATGAGATAATTTTGTTGGGATCCAGGCTCAGAACAAATGAGACTGTAGAGATTATTAATTGTGGCATCCAAAGGGTATGAAACCATGAGAGCTGTAAGGAAAGTAATGAGAACTGCACTACATGGTTTGATTCAGTGCTGGTTTCCTCTTCTTTAGACTTCTTCATCCATCTGTGCACATTGCTCTTGTCAATGGTGTCATCTCCAAAAACATTCTGTAGCGCAGTGGGAGACCATCAACTGTGTCAAAGATTTTCAAAGAGGATTCGTGTGTTAGGTTTAACGATGGTTCAAACACATCACTTACGGATGAGACAGTGTTGAGTAGTACTGTACCTCTGTTTAGAGGAAGAGTTACTCTGTCAACATGTGAAATTTGAATGAGGAATGTCAGTTAATGAAGGACGTTATACCCACTTTTCTGCATTACTTTCGGTACAGCCCTCATAAATTAGTGTTTTAAATATGGATAAGAACACACAGTATTCTATACCATTGTTGTGTTCTTAAAGTTGACTGTTCAGCAGGTGTTGAGTCATTTTCTTTAGCAGTAGAACAACTGGTTTGACTTTAATAAACCTTCCACAGTGCCTTTAAACCTACTGAATGGTCTGGTAACCAGTGTTGGGGGACGTTACTTTTTAAAGTAACTAATTACATTACAAAATTACTGTCGTTAAAAAGCAATCAGTTACATTACAGCGTTCCTTTTTGATAAAAGTAACTAGTTTGAGTACTTTTCCATTGCAAAAATTTTTAACTCCTTTGTGATTCCTCATGCATGTTGTTTTAGTCAAGACCTTTACAATTATTCTACCATCATCACTCAGTGAAGTTTAGCCCATAATCTGTTAACTACTAATACCCATATCTCGCCCTTGTGGTTTCCCACGGTGGCCGTAAGTATGGTTCATCAAGATTCACAGCGAGTTTTGTCATGTAATCAGGGGTGGGGCTTGTAGGACAACTTTCACACACACACTATCTGGCTCACGGATTACATACCTTGTCTGAATAACGGATTACATTTTTGAAAACTAAACATGTTAGATTACTCGTTACATCAAAAAAGTAATCCAAGTACTCTAACGCGTTACTTTGTAACACGTTACACCCAACACTGCTGGCAACCCATCTAATAACTGACCTCAGAGTTTTCTGATCAGAGTTTTGTTTTCAGGAAGCAGCTGATGATAATCCCAAAGAAAGTAAAATTCCATTTTCTAGTTAGAGTCTGTAAATACAGTAGTTGTCAGTAACACACACACACACACACACAATTAGTCCTCCTGCATCCAAAATTCATGTCCTGAATATATTATTAATGTCTAATACTAATTATACTTAGATAAAGCTAAAGTTTGACCATTTTGAAAAAAACAATTCCATGTTATTATTCAATATAATGCATATTTTGTATGCATTTTGGAAAATGCATAGGTGCAAAAATAGTAGCAGCTTCATCTATAGAAATTCTTTTACATAAAAAGACACCTAAGAAACCATTATTTGCACTATTTGCTATAGATGGGACTTTTACTACAGTATTTTTGCATAACTCACTGCACCCTTCTTTCTCGAGTTCACGGGAACCATTTTCTTTTCAACTCCATGTTCCCTTCAACATTACAAAGTGGAGTCAAATCAGCAAGGCTTCACACAGCATAAGTAAAAACAAGTAAAACTTCTCATCCGGTAGCTGATGCACTTGTTTGCATCAGTAAAAAAAACAAGTTCCCATGTATTTTTGTGGATTTATTTTATTTTTATTTTTTTTGCCATTTTGTGCAAGATTTAGTAAAGAGAGCCTCAAGAATGTTAGCAAAAACAGTACCAAGAAGATAAGAGAGCCACTTTCAGTTTTGTTTATTTCATATTTTACTTCATTTACATGTGTTTTCTTAATCTTTTGATTGTTTTTATATGCAAAATATATGATCATAGTGATGAAAATTGGTAATATTCGTCATTTTTTGGGTGGCTGGAACGAATTATCTGCATTTAGATTATTTGCTATGGAAAAATGCGTTTTGCGATACGAAATTTTGCTTTAAGAACTCCCCTCCAGAACGGATTAAATTTGTATGCTGAGGCATCACTGTATTAAAGACTTTTATGCTCATAATGTTTCTCATTGTTTCAGATTCACATTGTGATTTCAGTCACGGGTGTTTCTGTTCATGGTTGATTAACATTGTTATTTAATCTCGGGGTTTTTCATGATTTACTCTGTCTTGCATCTGGATCCCTCATCTCTAATGGATCCAAAACACTGAGCTCGTGGCACAGAAAGCTTCAAATATCAGTTTGGAAATATGGAATTTGTACAGGACTGAAAAATCTTACAAAACTTGTGGGTGAAATACTGTATAACACTGAATTGTGTCTTTTTTTTCTGAATGATGTCATTTTTGTCCATAGCATGTTGAATGTTTAAAAGAGAAAATATACTTTTCTTATCTACGTTAGCTGCTGTTATACTATATTTTGAAAGTCACATTAAATCAAATTAACTGAATTAACTGTAAAAACTACTGGCGCTATAGGCATGAATTATTAGATAATGATTAGGTAACATACAGTTAGTTAAGTACTGCCCTTTTCTGTCCATAATGCAATGCTCCCTGGTCAAGAATGAGTGATGGAACATATCTTACACTTATTCCGAATCAGAAGGCTCAGGTTCCTGTCTCAGGAAGCATATCAGCAGGACAGGAGAAGGAAGAGGAGGATAATGAGGACATCAGGATGAAGAGAGCTGACAGGATATGTCATCTTCTCAGCAGGGTCAATGGCACTCAGGATGCTGAAGTTGCACTCAGTGCTGTCTGTGATCTTATCCAGCTCCCTGCACTGGCCTGATAAACTCAATTTACAGCACAAGACTCTTACTGTTTAACAAAAAAGATATATGCATTTTTACAAGAATGTTTTTATCTATTGTGAAGGTGTTTTTAATGCTACTCGAAGCATGAAGAATAATAATCTGGTTCTAAAGCACTTTTTAATGAGCAATGAGACTAAACGAGACATTAACCTTCTTACACCTCTATGGGAAATCATTCAGACAATACGATCCAGGCCTCGCAAGGATTTTTTTTTTTGACAACCTAGAAGCAGTGTGTCTTCAGTACTATCAGTCTCTTCGCAGCACCTGTGCTATTCACTCACTGCATTCAGCGATCATATAACAGCATCTGTGAGCCACAATTCCATTCACGAGCTCGGCACAAGTGCTGCCTCAATTTGTTTGCTATTTTAATGTCTGCTGGGGAGCCGCAATCAGACACCTGTCAGAAACACCTGCTGCGTTTTAGGTGCGGGCTAAAAAACTGAAACGTGCACTTTTTTTTTGTGTTTTGCCGGCAGTTTATAATCAATGCCGAGTTTCCAATCTGCGGACGCCATTTTCGCAATTTCCTACTTGCCTTCTCTCAGTCAAATCATAGCCATAAATCAGGCACGGGTGTGAGGGGCGAGCGCAAATGTGCTCGGTGATGAAAACGAATAAAGCGTAAACATACAAACAGTAAATATGGGAAACAAACGATAATAGATGTAATGACACGCAGAACCATTTAGCATTTGTACACACGAAGCGTTCCGTTTGGAAAAAACGCCTGATTGTGTTCAATATACAATGCACACATTTATAACACACAAAGAACCTCAGAGCAAAGCAAACCCCTCGATTCCTCTCGGGCTGCCATGCTGAAGGAGGATAGGGGTGAGGAATTTACCCCACTTCCTTTAGATTGCTATTCCCAGTATTTCAGTGCATGCTCTTAACTAGTTCTTTAAATGCCTATCATGAAAGGCGCTGTGAAGTGAGAGAGAGAGAGAGGAGAGAGAATAAAGGCGCATCTAAAGACAAAATCATTGTAAGAAAAAAGGAACACATCGCTGTCAGGATGGGATGTGAAATCTCCACTGATTCAATGACAAACTGTTTAAAGAGCATGCTGAGCAAATAAAAAGCTTTCATTTATAGACAGAATGACATTTTCTTCCTAAATACAGACGGAGGCTCTTGCTACATTTTGCTCAACGCATTAATGATAGGCTCGGAGCTGGACGTAGATAAATATTAAATGTTTGTACAGTGGCTCCTGTGTGAATTCTAAATCATTGTGAGTTATGAGTATTTTTCTGCAACTGCATCAGCTGCCAGTGATGTATTACAGGCTACCTAATTCTGTAATAAAAAGATGATCACCGGTTAATCATCAGGCATTTTTGCTGTGTGATCTCATTGCGTTTAAAGAGCGTGGTGGGAGATTATGGTCCCATGAAGTGCCCTTTATTATCTGACGGAAGCGAAAACAGCCTTTAATAAACCTTTCAAAAGGTGTAATACTAGAACTAACTGTACAGTCATTACCTGAAAAATGTAATTTATTTCCACGGCTAAAATTACTGCCATTCAAAATAATAATAATAGATGGCAAAGTTAAGGTGGAATATTTTACAAATGTTTTTTTTGAAAGGTAATTTCATTAAACCATTAACACTTACACGCACTCAGTTAAAAATATTGGGTTAACAGCAAATTAGGTGGCACAGTGGTGTTATGGTTGGCATCGTGGCATACCTCGCACCTCTAGGGTCAAGGGTTTGAGTCCTACAGTACCTCAAGCTTTAGGTCGTTATGAGTGGTGTGTTTTTTTCCTGGAGCTTAGGTTTTCTCCCACAGTCCAGAGTGTGTGAGTGTGAGCATATTTAGCATAACAGTTAAAAGTCTCACCACACACGTTAAAAAGTTTATTGTTTGAAAATATACTTAATTAAAGGTACAACATAGAAAAGACATCTGACTTACCATGTTATTATAAATACTATACTGCACCACTACTAAAAAAAATAATAATTACTGTACTGTATATACAGTGTACTGTATACCATATAGCACAGGAACAAAGATTATGACATAATACAACAGAAGGCTCCTTTTTGAAGGTCATGTCTGACAGGAGAAATTATAGACTGATATTGGGACTGATATTTCTATTCTATTTCCAAGAAGTCTAGCTAAAATGTGTGTATCATGCCGTATGACGTTTAATAATTGCAAGATAATTTTAGATAATTTAGATTGCAAGATAATTAAAGGTAATTTGAATTTACCCTGCCTTGTGCCCTAAGATTCCTGGGATAGGCTCCAGGCCCCCCGCGACTCTGTATATAAGGATAAAGCGGTACAGAAAATGAATGAATGAATGAATGAATGAATGAATGAAATACTGTGATTTCATACATTTTATGCAGTTATCATATGGTCCATTTCTGCACAATGTTTTTTTTTAACCTTTTTACCTGGCTGCACAGTAGAGTATGTCACATTGATTGACTGTTTAATTACCTGTTTAATTTGTTGTTAATTTGCACCTCATAGCAATCACATTTGACTGGCAAGAAGCCTGGTACACAGCAGCTCCTATTTAACCTCCATCTGGCCCCACATCTCTGCGAGGGACTGGGAAGTATGTCTTAGAAATAACGGTGCCACTGAAATACCCGTTTTTTTGGAGCCTGTCTTTTTTTAAAATAATTGTAATATCTCACTTCTGATCACGATGCCTCTATATCTGATAGACATGAATGAAGAGTTGTCTTTATACAGTATGTGAAAGAATTTCGTATTAATGTTCTCTCGCATTAACTTAGATCTAATATGCTCTTGATGGTTATGTGAAATATTTGCCTTAAGGGTCTTGAAGTCTTCAGCTTTGTCTGCCTTTTGACTTGTATGTGATAAGGTTATATTTCAGGAACTTTATGCTTTGTTACTAGAGTGTTACAGAAAGGATAATGATTATGGAATAAAAGTGAAACTACTGTGAGAGAAAGAGAGCCTTTATTGAAACTGAGCATTATGATACATGTAGATAGAAAAAGTAATGTGTTATAAACAGATACAAATACAGATATGAATAGGAGGAACTTATTATTATTATTATTATTGTTGTTGTTAAAAACCTTTCTTGCTCTAGATTGAGATTATGAGACTATGAAATTGATTAAAGTGTATACGTTTAGGAGTGCAATAAATTACTGTTTGTTGTTTTTAATTTTAATAATTAAAATGACTGATTTTTCTATCGGTTGTAGTGCTTTCAGTTTTTTTTCACGTCCACTTCTGGTTGAAAGCTGAATACACCAACATATACACCGATCAGCCACAACGCAGTTTTGCAGATGTTCCCCCTGTGCTGCCGGTTCAGCTCTGTCCCCTCAAGGCATGACTCCACAAGACCTCCGGGGGTGCACTGTGGTGTCTGGCACCAGGACAATGGCAGCCGGTTGTCTATAGAAAGGCATCGGCTTTTCTATGGGATCGGGCTGGCCTTTGCTCCCTACAGTAATGAATGAGCCTTTAACCAATGATAACTGTAATCAGTGTTAATGTAATGTGGTGTTAATGCTGTGGCTGATCAGTGGATATAAATATTTGTCATACAAGCAGATACAGATATACACCATGGCATCGCGTACACCCCTCGTCTTCTAAAGCCCTAAATCTGTTAAACAACTACACACGAAGACATGACACAAACAAAATACATTTTACATTCTCTATGACATTGAAGACCAGCCAAAGACAGGGACTGAGTAGTTTTTTTCTTTCATGATTCAAGGTCTATCAAGTCCAATCATCAGCAGATCCTGTGATGCTGCGCAGTATGGGACTACAGTGATGCATATAAAAATAGACTGTCATTTGCAATCCCCCGCGGCTGTGAGTGTGAATGTCCATTTCCACAGGATGGGACAATGCAGTAATTGACACGCGGCAGCCTTCGCTCACTGAATTTTAAACCGAGACCTTCAGGTAACACACTACCTACGCACTGTCTCTCACACGTCCATATCGTATTCCTTTTTATATCGCCTTATAGCCACACAGCCATCTTTGGGTTGGATGACCTCAAGGACTGGGAATATTTTCATCTTAAGTTGAGATGAGAAACTTGACCTTCTATGGCTGCATTACAGATGGAGTGTTAATAAAGATAACAAACTTTTGCAATTAACAAATTATCATTTCAAAACACGAATATTACGCTTGAATTAAACTGAAATTTGCTATACGCCCCTGCTTCTTTTTGTAGTTTTAGCTCTGCGTTCTGTTGAATTATCTCATGCTTGGCCAGATATGTATAGTTTACAAACCGTGCATACACAAATAACAAATTATACAACAAATATCAACTATGAAATATTAAGTGAGACTGACTATAATTAGAAAAATGTTGTTTTAATAAAAACCCTTCAGCATAAACAGCTAGCGTCCGGCATAAAAATGATTACTGGCTTGATGCCACATCCAACAGCATGCACTGGAGGCTAGAATGTAAATATTCATGCCGCAAGTTTAGTTTCTCTAAGAACAAAAATGGCAAATTCAGGAAGCAAAGTGAATTTTTAGTTCAGTCTAAAAGTGTAAAAGTAACCTTATCAACTTAAATAAATTTTAATGCAGTCCATATTTATACCATTTTCATCTCAAGCAAGCTCAACTCCCACACAACTGTCCAAGTAATATACTGTATGTCTCTGTAGCTACACCTACATCTGAATACCAAGGTTTGCCACGCTATTTGTTCATAAATCAATTCTGAATACAGCCTTTAGGTAGCTAAGGCAGGTCCCTGGAGAGGTTTACCAGGCATTCAGTGTTCAGAAGTGTCAGGGTCTGCGACACAAGAAACTGCTGAGTGTCGGAAGGTCTGTGCAGATTTAATTAGAAAAAAAAAAAAAACACATTATGCAAGGGAAACTTGTGTTCTGAAACTGCAGTCCCTTATGAAATCACAGACCCCATGTAGGCATTGTTTGACTCCTGTTCCCACCTTCAATTTATTTATTTTTTTAATGCTATTTTTGCTATGGAGGTACGCATCATGATGAGTTGTGGGTAATCATATGGTAAGACAGTGGCTTACTGGGAATGACCTGTAGTGATATGTTTTGAACACACTTTAAAAACTGCGACAGACTTTTATGACTTTTACAGGTCGATTGCATGTCCACAGTATATTACATTCTTGCCAGTACATGATGGCAAGAAGTTTTAAGCACTAAGATGGTGCTTAGAGCCATTTTATTGATTCCTATAATAAGTTGTGTACAGTGCTGCAGAATTCATCGCATAATAATCAAAATCAAGATATGGACCAATGCAGGTGTCTAATCGCAAAAGGCTAGGCAATATACGCTTAATCAGGAATTTATGAATTGAGTTTGTCAATAATTAAAGTATTAGTTTATTTTTCCTTATTTGTGATTTTTTGTGCCATTATTTGCTGTTAACCTAGATAATGCATTTCAAAACCAAAAGGTTAATAGTTATATATAGCAGTTTGAATCGCAATCGCAATACTGTATGTGTCAAATTAATCACAATATGAATTTCTGACCAAATCATGTTAATGAACAGCATAATTAAAGATTTCCATGACTTTATGTATTGCCACCATTTTCACTGTATTTCTAACTTAAATGCTTTCCTACTATGCCATACAGTAGCTATTGACGTCAGATCGTGTCAGAGCCACGCAAGCCACGATTTTAAAACCCCAGGAATTTATAACAAACATTTGTGAAAATTTATAGACAACAGCCACTTTTGGAATAAAATTCCTAACTTCACTGCATAATATCAAGCGACCAAAAAAACCTACCAAATTAAAACTTCCATCCTAATACAACCCCTGAATCTAGCTGTTTTGATTGCAGTTTTTCATTTGCTGTACTTTTTATTGCAGTAACCTCGGATTATTAATAACTAAGATGACTTAAGACTTTTGGTGTGATTGGCAGATTTATTATTGCTGTACTGCACAAGTAAAAACTAACAAACTTTTAATAGAAGTATGCACCATAACTATGGCTTCTAAGGGTATTGTCCTGCCTTCATAAGTTCTTCATAACAATTGATGAACATTTATTCAGACTATCACACTATGACAGACTGCTTTTGTCAGTTGGCATGACTTACATATGACCAAGGTCACGTGTAGATTCTTTGTTAACATCATGTTGTTTCTATGTTGTGGTAGGTGATGCAGAGGTTTACATCGCCGCTTCCTTGCTCATGCATCGCTGGGTTTGTGTGAGGGTTGCCCACTAGAGGGCAGTATGTTTATTTTGTAGTTTCTGTTTGTAGACTCGGTTTCCCAGAAGGCACCTCAGTCAGGTGACGCGGATGCTCACCTGAACT
>JAOTQY010000050.1:9590618-9605979 GCA_026413445.1 Dolichallabes microphthalmus
AATCACACACTACGGGCAATTTGAGAACGCCAATTAG
Organism: Dolichallabes microphthalmus; assembly: GCA_026413445.1. Taxonomy (NCBI): domain Eukaryota; kingdom Metazoa; phylum Chordata; class Actinopteri; order Siluriformes; family Clariidae; genus Dolichallabes; species Dolichallabes microphthalmus. Next base: position 9,590,656 of record JAOTQY010000050.1, read on the forward strand.
CCTAACCTGCATATCTTTGGACTGTGGGAGGAAACCGGAGCACCCGGAGGAAACCCACCAAACACGGGGAGAACATGCAAATTATTGATTAATAAAAATAAAAATAAAAAAAAATAATAATAATAATAATTGATTAAAGATTTTTTACAGATTACTAGCCTATGTAATACTCTGAATTTCTTGATTTCTGAATTAATTTTTTTATTATTGTGCCGATGTCATCCTCGATAATAATAATAAATATATAAATTCTTTTACGAGCTCCATTTTTTTCACACTCCAGCAAGACGCAATGACTGGAATGAAAAGTTTTCATTCCCTTTTCCGGCGAAGTGAAGACCCATTGTTCAGTTGCTCCCTACACCATTCACAGTTCCCTTTGAACTGAACATTTTCACTTCCAGCGGTTTGGAATCACACTTATCAATGCTAAACACCGTGTAAAGTATACTTTGCAGAGTCCTTCAGGTGGATCAGAACGCACCTCATGTTTCAAGTGGATCGCGTGTCTGTTGTTATCGTCTTTGTGTTACTTGCTTCTGTTTTTGTTAGGATTAGCTTGATCATTGGTATTAGCATTAGCCTATAGTTTCTAAACCCACGCATAGTTGTCATCTTCCTGTGTCAATTTTGTGTGGGGGTTTTCTTTTTATAATGCTAAAACTTCACTTTATTAAAGAACTCCCTTCCAGACAAATATGTCATTTTACAGTTCTTCAGTCATAATATTCTTAATAAATTAGAGGACTGATGGAGAGACTGTTGCAATTCTTATATTGTTCTGATTAGACATATGACCTGGAACTAATAAAAAATGTCTGGCTTCATTTTTGCTGGATAATGAACAAAGCAATTACACAGTAAGAATGGCTGAGGTAAACACTGCAGCTTACCTTAAAACCCTTTTTTAAGTTAGAGAATGCTACGTTATTAGTCACAATGTTAAAATTCATAAAAATACAACATTTAGCTCTACTGGGTCCCTTCAAAAAGTAATAATAGAATAATAACAGTTTTGGATGAAAGCAACAGAGCAGTTGAGTTGAAATCATTTCATCTGTGTAGGCTAGAGCTATTCTTACACGAGCCAGCTGGAATTCCTCCAATGGAAAAGGCATATGGAATACTATACGCTTTTTATATTCACTGCTTTAATGGGTGGAACATGAGGGCTTTTTTATTTAAGGAATGAGCTGAGATTTTTAAGCACTTCCAGGAAAAAGCCTATATACTGTATCTTGACATTGGCTTTCACGTACCAAGAAGTCACAACTCCTAATAGTCTGTTTTTCTTTCCGACAGCAAAGAAATAGTTTATACAGATATATAAATACAATGGTTTGAAGTATTATTATTCATGACTATTTAAGGGAAGACACTCCAAGTAGAAAAACACATTTTGGTGACATTAATCATTTTTCAGATTTCTGGATGAATTGTAACCCTCTTAAATTCTAGCAATGAGAAACCTCACCGGAAAAATATCTACAGTAGCTACAGTAGTGCACTGTTAACCGTTATCAGCAACTTTTACCCACTTTTACCCATAATCATATCATGTTGTACTATATTAGTCCTTTAAAATTTTTGTAGCAGTATAGATTTCAGATTTCTTTATATATTTATGTTTATGGTGATAGCATAAAAACACCTAAAATATTTTTCTCTAAATCATTTTATATTCAGAATAAAAAAAAATTCTAGCTGGACTTTTTATTTCTATTAATATTTAAAAGGGCATAACAGAAGAAGTTCCTTCATGTGTGTATGTACAGTATATATATGACAGTGGAAGATTTAATGGCGGCATGGTGGCTTAGTGGTTAACACTGCACCTCCAGGGTCCAGGTTTGATTCCTGTCTCTGTGTGCATGTTCTCCCTGTGCTTGATGTGTTTCCACCGTGTACTCCAGTTTCCTCCCTCAGTCCAAAGACATGCAGATCAGGCTAACTGGCTTTTTGAAATGGTCCATGGTGGGTAAATGAGTGCGTGCATGTGTGTGAGCTCTGCGATGGTTTGGCAACCTATCCAGGGTGTACCCTGCCTTGTACGCTAAGACTCCTGGGATCGGCTCCAGGCCCCATGCAAACCTGCACGCAGGATAAAGTGAGTGAGAGTGAAAGATTTAAAACTGAAACTAATTTTTATTTAACTGTAACTTCTTCTCTCGAGATCATTATGGTTCAAGTTTATTGTCTATTGTCTACATTTTTTTAACTGAAATCATGAATACTTGAAACTAGTTTGAACCTTCTATAATCTGAAATGGCTCAAACCATTTTGTCTCAACCAAGTACTAATTACAAAAGAAAATAATGTGTAGGAAGACGTGAAACCAAAATCTCACAGACAAACCATTGCTCATAATGAGGTGCCTGGGGGCGGGACATACATGCTCCAGGGAGCATTTAATTGGATGGACACAAGACAAGTACAAGATAAGTCATCAAAATATTCTATACATTTTGCCAGAAGTGGTGAACTATAGCTATCATAATTGTGATAATTGATTATATATCAAAAACTATTTTATTTTGTACTACTTGATATACTATTGTATCAGTGTCTGTACCAATATTGATTTTAGGAGAATTTTAAACATTCTACTTAGGCAGCACTGTATGAGCAAGTGTGCACTTATGCTAAATTAGTACTGACTTGTAAAATGTGGTTACAGTATATGCCTGCCTAAAGCCAGGATCACAGCTGTATGATAGACTGCAAGAGAAATATTTCTTTTATACAAGAGTTCCCTAAACAAGTATGAATATAGAGTGGGTGGCATTTCAGACACAATATCTCCAAAAAAATCTGTTCATTTACCCTGCTAGTGGAAACTAACAGAACAGGAATCTAAAGAAGCTCTGCTTACGCTATAACATGTTGGCTAACTCTCTTGCTAGCTCACATTTAATTGTACACTTCATGTGTTTCCAGGAAAAAATATCACCCCTCGATTCTTTTTTCATCCTACTCTGATAAACTTTCATATGTTACAGTATGTCACAATTGATATTCATTAAAAAAATATTATTTGCCATTTTCACTTACGATGTTGCTAACACTACTGTTGTAACTGTTTAAAACTAGAAAATCTAATTTTACATGGCAAACACAGGCGGATGGTCATGCACACATGGTGATGCACACCATGAATTATCCCAGTGCAGTTCTAGTAAATATAAGCAAATGCAAAAGGAATGCAGCTCAACAAATTTAATTAGTGGACTGGAACTAACTTTAATAAGTGGATAAATACAAATGTACATGGCAAATACAGCCAAGTGGATTGAATATATTAAGATTAAGGGTAGGTATTTCCACTTAAGTAAAAAAAAAAAAAAAAAAAGTAAGTAAGTAAATATTGGTAAATAGTATTAAAACACAATATTTCTTATTAAAGATCCTAACTTTTTACATGTACTATATGCCAGGGGTCCGGAATGAAAATTTAAGAAGGTCCAGTCAAATTTTCTTCGAGCCAAGGTCCGCATTTCATGTTTGTGCTAGGATTCAGATCTATACATATCTCTATATTGTAAGTCTATAAAAAATAAACAATTTAAAATTTCATAGTTGTGAACAATTTAATATTTTATGGCCTTGTGTATTTTCTGGTATTTGTGTGGAATACAAACAACAAAGTTTAAATCAATCAAGATTTAGTGAATCTTTATTTGCATTATTATAATTTTTTTTTTTTATCGGCACAGTTTCGGAACATATGAGACAAACTGGTTTTAAACTTCCCGCAGGAAGAATAAACATACAGTATATTAATCTGCCCATGCATCTTTGAAGTTTCAGTTTTCATAGTCTACTTTCCTTTTCTTGGAGTAAGCAATGCTCTGTCGCGCTTTTGTTTCTGTTTCTTCCGCACACACTATCTATACAGGGTAAACTATCGTGCTGACTGGCTCTGTTGAGTGATGCGTATAGCCATGCCCACCTCAAGGGAAAAAGCACTAGATTACAGGTACTGTATTTGAATTATTCTCATTGATCAGAAAAGCATCAGGGTCCGGATAGCACTGTCATTCGATCGAACCACTATTTAGTAATGCCTATGCTGATCTGATAAGATGCATACAATCTGACAGAAATATTACACAAGAACAAGAACTTGAAGAAAATGTATTTTATTTAATTTAAAAAGATGACCAAGATAGATCACTTCTTGTCATGGTATCAATATTTGCATTTTTTACTGTTCTTAATAATAATACTGTAAACAGGAGGAGAGTGCAAGAGGAGTTTTACAGCATATCAAGAACACTAAATGTTTCAGTAAACCTTTCTCTGCATTGAAACCAATTTATATACATATTGATTTGACTAGGAAAGAAATGATCGGATCAAGTGTTGACATGGTTATTATTTTTCTATTGAACAAATTATTGAAGGTTTACACTGTCCTAAGGGAAAATTCCTTCTGGTCCAATGTAAACGCAGGTACTGAAACGCTTCAGTGTGGGTACAGCAAACAAATGCACTCTTGGAACACCAATCATTTGGAATAAAACTCTTGTATAATGTTCTTACAGTAATTTCTATTTTCCATAATGCCTGAATCAGTGTATACTCTACTACTCAAATGAGATTTCACACTATCATGGATTGTACAATCCAAGATGCTCAAACAGGGGTTAAGATCCTTGTGCTTGGTGAATCAGGTTTCCTCCTCAACCTGCACTCTGAGCTCGAGTCTCACACTAAACCTGTTGATGGATTACATGCCAAACCAGAGCAATCCCACAAGTCCACTTATACTGATGCTGTGACTGATCGTGCACTACAATGGAGATGGGGGTGAGGACGGAGGTTCTGGTGCTGTCGGATCCACGCGGTTCAGAAAACGTATCAGGGAAACACAAATGCACGTTTGATTTTGTTTAAACGCACAGATGCGTGAACAAAAATGAGGACGCAAAAAAATAAATACAAATAAACAAGATGCGTGCGAACTGACTGTAAAATCACTATACCGAGTACAAATAATCATTTTACAAATGACTTTTTAAAAATATATATATTTCTAAAACTAAACCTTAGCACCTTTTATAGAGAGCGACTTTACTCTGGTTCTCAATGAGTTTTATCCCACACACCCCGATAAATAAGCACGCTCTCTGTGTGCACTAAGACATAAAAGAGGAATAGTGTCTCGATAGAAACAAACCGTTTTGTTTGCAACACTTGACACACACATAAGAGACACTTATCACACACGTAGAGACCGCAGTTAACCATCGGAGCGCGCAGCTTCTTTACCTCTGAGCAGGAACACCGCTTTATTAGCGCATCACTATTCACTGATGCACAAACGCATTACGCCAAGTGGTGTAAACTTTCAGGTCTTACCTTCAGGCAGAAAAGCTGTTAAAGCGAGACAGGTGAGGAGTGCAAGAGAGAGAGATCCGCTCGCCAAGCTCGCCATGTTGAACACCTGCTCCAGACTGGCGGCGCTAAATCACCTAGAGACGCTCTGGAGGATAATGAGATGCGGGGAAGGAGGAGGAACAGGGAAACCACGGAGCATACACACCATGCAGCATATATACACACCCCGAATAAAGTGAAGTCTTTAACACGAATGGCAGCGTTTATGTGTCAAATGAGAAAATCGTGCAGGAGAATTACTGCACTTCCGACTCACTAGCTTGGCGTATATCCACCATATTAGCAGCGGGGTTCATTTTCAGACGTGACAAATTAGGCTCAAATATTTAAATAGATAGAGTTTCACAGGCACTAACGCTGACATATGATGATATTTTTTTCTATTGTAAAGGACGACTTATGGTAATGATGCAAAATATGACGTTTACCGTATACACGAATCAATATATACTCGTATTAAAGTCAAGAGTTAAGTTCTTCCAGAGATCCACGAAGCGGGAAGCGCGGGGTAAGTTGTCACGCGTCCAGGCTGCCACACTGCTCGCAAGTCACAAACAGATTTTGAAACAGGTCAGTTTCCTGTTCATATGTGACCAAAGTCTCTCGAAAATGAAGTGAGCACTTATTTATTTAAATGTGGAAAAGATTCATTTTACATTCTTAAAAAAACAACAATCAAACAGATAAAGATATAAGAAGTAGAGCCGTTGAAGGTGCTGTATCAAGGCTGACTTCCAGAACAATTGCAACTGCTGTAATGATAGATAGATAGATAGATAGATAGATAGATAGATCTGATCTGTGAACAAAAGTATGCTGAGTTTTTTTATTTTATTTGGAAATTTGTCACACTTAAATGATTGAGAAGAGAAGAAAAAATTTGGAACGCTGAGTAAAGTTTCCATTGCCACATCCAGACCTGATTACTGCCAGACCTGTTAAATCAAGAAATCACTTAAATAGAACCTGTCTGACAAAGTGAAGTACGCTAAATGATCTCAAAAGGAAACATGATCTAAAGAAATTAATTAATTAATTGATCATTAATTGACATGTCCTGTCCTAACAAAATTACTCTAAGAGCACAATGACGACTCATCGAGGAGCTCATAAAAGAACGCAGAACAACATCTAAAGAACTGAATACCTCACTTGACTCAGTTAAGCTCAGTGTTCATGATTCAACAATAAGAAAGAGAGAGACTGGGAGAAAATGTCATCCATGGGAGAGTCACTGCTGACCAAAAGGAACACAAAGACTTATTTCACATTTGCTTAAAAAAAAAAACTTGATTATCCCCAAGACTTTTGCACACATATTCTTTGCACACATATTCAAATGCTTGATTTCAGTTGTTGCCGCCAAGGGTGACACAACAAGTTTTTACTGTAGTTTGAGGGGGCAATTACTTTTTCACACTGGCCCAGGTACGTTTGAACAGCGTTGTTTCCCCTTAATAAAGTAAATCATAATTTTAAAAATGCATCTTGCATTTAACCTTGCCTAATGTGCATGTCTGTGAAAGTCCACTAAGCAAATGGAGAACTTGCAAACTCACACACTTGTGGTGGGAATCAAACCCTCAACCCTGGAGGGGCAAGGCTACAGTGCTAACAACTATGCCACTGTGCCACTTGAAAAATTGCTGATAAACAATATAAAACAAACTAATAATAAGTATTTTGTAAACATGTTCTTTAACAAAGTGAACATACAATCGTTGATGTTTTTTACGGAAAGAGACTCAATATTGTGTTCTTTATAACAGTCATAGTTCTTGCAACACTTATCAACACAGTGAAGTATTGAGGACAGAGTAGTTTACATTTTTCAATGTGTCTGTAAAATGATAAGCTGCTTTTGAGAGAGAGAGAGAGAGAGAGAGAGAGAGAGAGAGATAACAAAAGCAAGAAGAGAAACATTTTCTTGGATGTTCCCCAGCTTTAAATCTAGTAATAAACTGTTAAAATGTGTGACTTTTTGTTCACTATTGAATCAAACTTTGTAATGGTTGGTAAATTATTATGATAAAAGCAGAATAAAACACTGTAGACTGTGCTGTTATAGAAAACTTGAGTGTGATGACACTTTGCTCCACATTACATTTAAATTATGCCATTGGTAGGACCATGTGGGTCTATGTTTAAGTTAGTTATGCCTTCTCCACAGTTACCTAACCAAAACTACTTTCATGTCTAACACCCATAGCACATAACTGTATTATTATAATATTATAACAACAACATTATAATATTAGTGTATATGCTCAATGAAGCATAAATGCAAGTTTGCTGCATAAATTGCATGCTTCATTGTTTTCTGTGTTTAATGACATGCTGCTAATAATAACCAGTTATTATTCTTGGCTTCACGCATGTCTGCCATGTAATATGTACGGCTGGATCGTATCATATGGCCTCAGGATGTATACTGTACATAAAGAATGAATTGTTGTGAAAAGTGCATTGTGCTGTGTCAGTGTGACTTTTTGGTTGTTCTATCTCTGAGTTGAACTATGTAAACAAAGTTAATAACATGTTGCGACATTGCCTGTGTCAGGTGTTGAGTTCTGGTAATGATCTATGTGTAACCTATCATCTGTCACCTATCCCTTTTTTTATGAAACTGAGAAATAAATATTCCCAAAAATCTGAATGTTTGGTGTGCAGTAAAGGCATTTTTATGCTATTTTATGCAGCATGCTGGTTATCCCTGTTTTGTGAAAGAAGTTTGATTATGAATGTGTATTTACACATGTTTGCAACTTGTAAAAAATATATATATAATAAATAAATAAATAAAAAATGTATGGAAGCCCTGTATGGACCCATGCTCATGTTCACCAGACTACTGATCGTGCACATTTAATTCATATCACTGCCACATACTCTCACAGTGTATGAGGATGTGAACTCCACACTCACCTTGCAATGTATACGCTCTGTATGTTTTCCTACAAGCCTTGATTTCCTGATTGTTTATCAGGTATTGATTCAATTGTGGTTTCCTGTTCCTGCTCCTGCCTTGCCTAGTTAATGCTATTGGCTGATTGCCTGACCGGTGCCTGCATCCTGACTACGATCTGGACTTACGTTTGTGTATTGTTTCCCAAGTGTAATAAAACCCTGTTGACCTGCACCTGCGTCCTCCTCTGCCTTCGTGACAGTTATTTCCAGTTAAATAAAAGAAAAATAGATTCATTTCCCCCATGACTTCATGATATCATGATAAAAAAAATTCTTGACAAATTACTTTTTTTTAACCTACATTTTTCACTCGTGTGATTATTTTTAACATACACAGTACCTATGATTTAGGTACCGCAAAATTTATAGTTTCTGAGTAATATCTTCTAAACTAAAACAAAGAACGGACCTAGAAGCAACATCATGTAGTCTGAATATTGTACTGTATACCGTCTGTCTCAGCTAACATAAAAAGAAAGCTGTGTTGATTTAGTGTGTTTGTGATATCCATCCCTATTATATAGCTGCTAAAATATCACCATTAGTTATAGGCCTGCGCAAACAGAGGCACATTGTAAGCGAGCGGCAGTTATTTCTGATGGTTCTGAGCAGGCAGAATCCCATCTAATTGCACAATTTATTTGCTGCTCTATTCAGGGTGTTCACGTCAATCCTCATTCAGCAATGTACACAGATAGCATTTAGAAACTCGTTTCAATCTCCCACACAGGTTTTCTTTCCACAGGATTTAATTTCACACATCAAGTTCACTTCTGATATCATTATCCATGGCAGCTTGCCTGCTCTAACTTTGTTAGAGATGGTAAACGCAGCATTGAGATATTGTACAGCAGCAGTATCAGTCTGTGCGTTTTAACTCGCCTTATATTTGGTTGCTTTTATTCGTTTAGCAGATGTTTTTTTATCGAGTGTGATTTATATAGAAGATTCAGCACAATCCAGCTATTTTGCATGAATGTAAGTGGATAAAGCTGTAAACTGCATAGAAGTCAGTAAAACAATGAATAATACAACGTTGTAATATATGTACGGAATAAAATTCTTTAATTCTTTAAAATAATGAACAGTGAGGTGTGATATGGCCTGACGTGAAGCGGGACTACTGTTACAATGAAAAAGATTACCTCCCAAATGCAGTTTACCAGTGACGACAATTTTAGAATTATATATTATACATTACACTCATTATATACAGTGGGGGTCAAAATTATTAAGACAAAATATGTCATGGATTGTAGCTCATTTAGCTGAAGGGATGTGCTAATTAACTGGGAAAAAATAATGAAAAACAATGGTATTCAGCTTCTGGAGCTATGACCTGGGTCATCTCCAGACCTAAACCTAATAGAAGACTGTTGGACAATGGTGAAGAAGGCATTAGCAGAAAAGAAACCATCTTCTGCACATGACCCTAAAGAATTAATCAAGCAGGCATGGATTGAGACTCTATGCCCAGATGGATCCAGCAGGTTTTGAAGAATAAAGGACTTACTATAGTACTAAATATATTTTTGTTTAGCAATTCAATTGCAAAACATAACAAATTCCTCTTAATACTTTGATTGTCATTGTTATAAAAAAAAGAGAATAACATTAAAACATCAAATGTCACTTTTGTCTCAATACTTTTGGCCACCTCTCTACATTGAATGTTGTTATACTGGATGTAGTCCAAAAAAATGAAGAATTTGATAGAACGGTGATATAAAGAGTAATAAATTTGGTAAATATAACCCATAAAGAAAAAAGAAGGAGAGTAATAAGTCTAACTCCAAGAGTAACAGAAACTATCTGCCTAAAAGATTATAGAATGCCAGGAGAAAGCACAAATAGATAGACATGAATAATAAAACGTATACTGTAAGTGCTTTTAGAATAGATGAGTCTTCAGCCACTTCTTGTTATACTGTATGGGCACAAGAACAAATTGAGCTTTGGGATCTGCGATTCGCTGCCTGGCCAAAAAAAAAAATTGCATTTGCTATGGCATTATTTCAACAACTTTATGCAATATCCTGATATTTACTTCCATCCAAAGCATCATTCATTTTTGGCCAAGATCTTGTATTGTTAAAGATGGAGTCCACAAGTTTTCTCCAATGTATCTCCAAGACTTTCCGTGGGATTGAGCTTGAGAATGTGATCAAGTGACTGAATCAGCTATTTAATAATGTCCCTTTTCTTTGCCTTAGGAAGCTCTTGGGTAGCTTTTGTAGTATGCTTTGATTAATTATCTTGCTACTTCTATCAGCAAGCACATCATCAATAAACACCAGTGACCCACTTCCACTGGCATTCATACAGTATATGCTCATGTCATACTGTAACACTGCCTCTGCCACGTTTGAAACAATATGAAGGTTTGGTTAGGGTCATGAGTCTTTCTTTTCCTTCTCCACACTCTTCTCTTCCCATCATATCGGTAAGTTAATCTTGGTCTGGTCTGTACAAAGACTCTTGTTCTGGATTTTCTGAAATACAAAAAACAAAAGGCTGTAATTCCTTGTTGCTTTAATTCAGACATCATGGTGGTGCACAGTTACGTATGAAATTTGTGTCACTTTCCAAAAACGTATGGACTCTGTACACCAGCAGTTTAGTAAATGTTAATTTAAATCTCATGAATTATAAATACTCATTTAGACCTCATTACAAACATGTTGCTTTATAACAGATTTAAGTCAAGTTGCTTTAAATGCTGTTAAAGGCAACATACAGTACATTAATAGAGGTACACTAGTGCAATTAGTGCAGAATGAGAAATGGACAGGGAGGTTAATGACAGGGTTGTGTGGGTCGCAGGTTATATGCCAAATTGGGTTAGTTTAAAAATAGTCCAACAACATCTTGTTTCTTAGCAATCACTGGAATTAAATCTAATATATTTTCTGAAAAAAAGGCAAAGTGTACGTAAGACAGTGCAGACAACTCCTATAATGTCAGATATCCTCCAGAAAGAGAACGAGAGGGAAGACGGGATAGAATTATGGAGCCAGATAATGTGTGTACATCAGAAATGAGTGTGCACTTTGGTGACTTTGGTCCCAGGCTGAGAATATGAAAACAAATGTCTCCCTTTTCCAATGCATGAATTTTTTGGAGATAGTCTGAGGTCTTTATGTGCTTTTTTAAGATGTGCTGGAGATTTTGCCGAAACCTGAAAAACACACTTGCTGTATCTAACTCGGCTGAACAAGCTGCTCAAAAGAGCTCCTCCACTCGATGTGTATGCAGGATGTCTGTACATACATGTCTATACAGTACGTATGTTGCAGACTGCCATTATATGGCTACTCTAACAATTTACTAGATAATTGCCTATAGCATAAGTCACATGTGACAGCTCCTCGACTAAATTTCGTTTGAGATCATGTTATTATTAGTGTCATTCTGCCCAAATCTATAGACATGGGCCACTGCTACTGTTTGCTATAAAAGGTATATTGCTAGAGCCTCTTTATATACAGTAGCTGTGTATATTATTCCATCTGTGACTTCATGACTCTTTAAAATGTGTTAAATAGCAGAAAATAAATCACATTTACATTACACTGCACTGGATGATTGTTCCTCTGTGGTCACTCTGTTATCCAGACAGACCACAACTCATCCTGATCCGAGTACTGCTACAAAGCAGTGAACTGCAAACCACTCTCTCTCTCTTTCTCTCCCTATCTGTGTGTGTGTGAGTGTGTGTGTACGCGCACACAGACACAGGTGACCGTTGTGTCATTGACCCCTCAGGGAGCCATAAGAAGGACAGAGAGCCAAGACACTCTCTTTGTTTTGCCTGCAGGCTATGCCAGTAATGAATGCTGACAAAACTCATAAATTCCTAATAGTAGGGCACGGCCAGCTCCCTTTTTTTTCCATAGATCAGCACAGTGTGTGCCAAATGCATAGGGTGTTAACCGGTTTTTGGGCCACAACTGCACAACTTGCATAAACATGTCTCAGTAAAACAAAGAAAAGAAAGATCATTGCTTTATTTGATCATTAACTCATCCTTAGTGAAAAAAACTGTAATGAATTATAAAGCAATTTTTTGTAAGGGACTACTCATACACATGCAACAGGTTCACAGAAGGCTCAGCTTTATGCAGCATTACATAACAGAATGCTGTTTTATATTTCCAAAATTGTGATATAATATGGATTTTCTTCAACGTGTTCTCATAGCATTTGGAATTGAACACTACAGTACATTAAAAATGAATGTTATATTCAGTTCAAGTTTGACAGTACGTTGAAATGCTGATAGTTAGGCTCAGGTACTTTACAGCTATACAATATAAAACTATACACAATAAGAGATTATTTACAAATACAACATGCCATATAAGCTGAATGTTCAAAAGTTAGTACCCCAAAAAAGAAACCCAAGTCATCACCCTCCACCGTTGTGATTATGAGATGTTTCTGCTGAAATGCTGTTTGGTTTCCACACACATGGCACTGGGAAAAAAAAAAAAAAGACCAAACAACTCCACTTTGGTCTCATCCTTCCATAGGGCATTGTTATACAGTAGAATCATTGTGGTTTGCTCATGTGCAGTTTTGTAAACCTCAGTCATACTTCCATGTTCTTTGTAGACAGAAGAGTCTTTCTCCTGGTAACCCTTCCAAACAAACCATACTTGTTCAGTCTTCTTCTAATTGTACTGTTTTAAACTTATTTCCATAATCTTTTGATTTGTTAAAGTTGCTTTGAAACAATGATCATTGTTAAAAGAGATCTATAATAAATACTGAATTGAATCGAAATGAATTAAACCATGTGGAAGTAGGAAATGGGGACAGGATTAATATTTTTTCATTATTACAAAACACATGTAATTACAACATTTTAACTAACTTTTGAGCATGACTGATTAGTGAATGTGTGTAATACTGTGTACTAGTGTGGGTGGTATATACCTGAAGTGTGGATCCTAGTTGTAAACGCAGGAATATGTGCTGTTACATGATGTACTGTATACGAGAGTGCAAATGGAAGAAAGATCAATTAAAAAGTGATTGTGTGCAGCTACAGTGTCCAAGTAGTCAACTGTTGTATACATAGACAATATCAGAGATAAATTAGCACACCAGAATAGCACTTAAGTTATAAATTCCTAATAATTTAGAAATAAATTAGGTGCACTAGTATGTGTAATAAAATGTCAAGTAAGTATGGTCAGTTCTACAGTGATATTGCACTGGAACAGGACTTAGTCCTTAGCGGCACTGAAGTGTGTATAGAGAGTCCTTAGGAGTACTGCACCTGCCCAAAAGTGACAGCAGCGTGTGAGGGAAAAGGGGACGAGTGTTCTTATTATGTCCAGTGTGTGGAAGGTGGTGGAGGCATGGGTTCAGTGGCTCATAACCATAGAATATTTTGGGCAAGGACAAAAAAAAATAAAAAATCAAGTCTGGATGTTATCACATCTACTGTAGTGATTTTTTATTTAATTTTTTTATAATAGTGCCAAAATAGGCTGTTGAGAGTTGACAACATGCTGTCTGTCATTCAGCAAAAGGGTCTAGCAGCTCAATTGTTTTTGACATGATAATAACAGTAATATCTAATAATAATGATAGTAATATCATTAACTAGGCTTTACAAGCAATGGGCAGGATAATTCCTACCCCTATGGACCTCTAACCGCAGTTGTTTCAATTTTAATTTTGACCACAAAGGGCTATAATAATTCTGTGGAGTTAAATAAGCCTATGAATAAAAATCTCCTAGAAATCTCACCTTTGTAAAACAACACTTACAAGATAAGTCTACTAATTACTGTAGCAATGTCTGCACAGTAGTTAGTGTCATTTTATTTCTGTTAAAATTGTCACTTCTTTGTCATGAGAAAACTGTGATATTAATATCAACTTTCAGTTTTAGAACTGAAAGAAAACATTAACTTCTGTCTAGCAAAGTGGGGTATTGATTCTGATCAGTCAGAAGGCATTGATTAATTTTCTGTAACAGCATCCCCGACAACAAGCAAGGCAAATCATAGGTTTTTATGGTAATGTCCTAATTCTATGTTTCTATGGCAACAACTAATACAGAAACACATACTTTTCTTCATGTGGTAACATGTCCTGTGCAGAGGAATAAGATAAATAAAACACATGCTGTTAAAAGAGAATAATTGGCTTCAGGGTGGTGGTTGCTTTGTGCCCAACAGCATCACACCACCCCAGTGTTGAATATTTTCCAATGACCACTGATGTGTTTTAGTACTTGCTTCGATTCTTATTTAAATGGTCAGAAATATGTTGCACTCTGTAGTCTTCAGTTTCCTAACATATACTGTGGCTTCCCACAAAAATCCAAAGATCTTGCTGATTCTATATACTTCCAGGACCTGGTATAATTAACAAATAAAACATTTATTTTTATCTGAACGCAAAAGGCATATGAGAGTCCTGTGTGACACTTAGACCGCTTGAGTGTTTAGATGACTTTCATTCTGTGTCATATTTTCCAGGAGTTAATACAACCTATGCAGTAGTTATTATAAAAAAAAAAAAACGAGGGAAAAAAATGGCTTCTGGTTTCATTTTGACTCCTCGCCTCTGAAAGCCAAAGGCGGCATCAAGAAACAAGAAATAATTCATGAGTGCAGTCTCCGCTTCAAAACTTACGTTAGTAATAACTGCAGAATGACAATCCTGTAATATCTGCAAACAGAACTTAAGAAATGGTGCTTAAAAGAAGACACCATACACAGGTTAACATGATGCAGGGGCTGATGTGAGTCTAGTCTGGTACCTCTCATAATATATGTCATTATATCATTAAAGTATACATACAAAATAATTCTTCTTCTTTTTCTTCTTTTCTATCTTTTAATAATAAATACAAATATAATATAAATTATAAAACAAACTTGTGATTTTTTTTTGCATTTATTTTTACAATTGATCCATTGATCCATATTATTTAG
>JAOTQY010000050.1:9710650-9724338 GCA_026413445.1 Dolichallabes microphthalmus
TCTTTTATTACTTATATACTATAGTGGATTTACAGTGAAATTTGTACTTAGATAAACAAATTAGTAGCTTACCTACTTGTGCCCTCCAACATCACCATAAGTTTGCTTTAGCAGTTCAGCTGAACAGAAGGGTGTGTTTAGTCTTGGGTAATAGTTTATTTATTTTATCATCTGTGTAAATCAATTTACCAATAAAACATAAATACTATGTATTATGCTGACAACTGGAACATGACATGTTAGTTTTATACTTTTTTCATTCAATTATCTTTTGCCAAAGTAAAATGTGTTGTTTTTCTCACTAATTCCATAGTAAAGTTTTTTTTAAGAAAACCCACAGCCCACAGAGCTGTTGTTAATTGAAACAATATTGTTTATTAAATAACTTTTTACTAAATAACTAAGATTTACTAATCCAAATTCCAGTGAATTAATCATATTTATAATGTAACACATTTCTAAAAGAATTTTCAGAAAGTTAGGAATTATGTTGCGAATTCAAAATCCAATGCACCAGCAAGAATATAAATGAACAAAGTGGATAGGAACACATCATTTGTGGAGAAATTGCTTTTTATTTTTTATTCTGATTACTTCTGCTATCTCGGTTATGTTGTAAAATTGCAAAAGGAAATTTACATCTGGTCAATAGAGACTTGTATCTATAAACGATCTCACCTCTCTCTTTACAGAAAGGATGAATCCAAAGAACCCATTGTAGAAATGAGGAACGAGGACAGAGCCGCAGCGAATCATGATGTAGGGGGACATGCCGAGCCAAACGAGACCACACCCCTAACTGAGCCGGAGTAAGTGTGTGATGTGATGTATACTATAGGGATGTGACTGAACAAATGGTGAATATGGATGAATATGAATACATTCAGATTGGATGTATAATCTGCCTATATGTCTATACTGTACATGTACTGGATACAGGTGTGTGTGTAAGCAGATCCCACAGAATGAAATGAAACAGTAGTGTGTGGAAGTTTTTAGTTAAAAGTAGAGGCAAACTTGCACAAACTCACAACCAATACAAAAAGGCATGAATGTTCAGGTGACCAAAACGTGCGTTTCTGAATTGCAAAATGTGACAAATGATCATTATACATGGAATCTTGCAACTCCGCTCTTTCTTTGGTTCTATAGCATTTATTGCCTTTTTTATTTTATATGCTTGTGTATGTGTTTACTGCACTTCCTTTTACTTGTTTAACTAGATTGTTTTTGTCACTATTTCTTAAATGTTTTTAATTAATTTCTATTTTCTTCTTTTATGTTCTACAGCAACAAACACCATTTTTGACAATAGTTGCATCATCAAACTGACATTACAGTCATTATTTTATTGGTATTGGCTTCATCGTGTTTGAAATTAATAGTGTCAGTTAATTCTTTCTCTTTCTCTCTCTCCCTCCTCTCTCTCTCTCTCTCTCTCTCTCTCTCTCTCTCTCTCTCTCTCTCTCTCTCTCTCTCCTGCTCTACCAGACGACAAACCGATGTCACGTCGACTGTGGTGGACTTGCCTCTGTCCTTGGCCACCAACTCAGACACAGTCACTGACACGTTCGATCTGAGTCAGGGCAGCCCTGTTAGTGAGAGCACCACTCTGACCTCCAGCGTTACAGCTCCTCCCTCTGAGCCCAAATCTACCCCTAAGCCCTCCTCCCAGTCCTTAGACGCGTCACTCCTTGCATCCGATCCTCCTTTAGTCGATCTGGCTGATTCTCAGACCAGTATCCCTTCAGCTGATCAGATTAAATCTGCAGAACTGGACTCTGAGGCTCCACCTTCTCTTGCTCTTAGCACAGAGAAAGAAGCCAGAGATCTGGAGGCAGAGCCAATGCTTTTAGGAAGTCCGGTCGAGCCCAGAACGATTGTCACCAATCCACAGAACAGTGGTGCTCCGCTCTCCTCAGAGGACCTTGAGCTCCAAATAGATGGAGGTATATCGCTTGCACATTTCCCACAGGATGGTTTACACTCTCTGCCTACAGCTGCCACTACTCACCTGTCGGCTGCGCAAAACGAGTACGTCTCTCTAAATAATCACTAGATGTCATACTAGTATGTATATTAATTAGTCTGTATTGTTTTTGCTATTTCCTGCAATCGCAGTGCATCTGTCCATTTGCCCTGTTTTCATACTTATTTATAATGAATAATTGCCTGTAAATTTCAGAAACTTCCTAGAGGAGGAGGTTAGAGCTGAGGAAGACGAGCTGAAGAAGAAGGTCCAGCTGGAAGCACTGGCAGAACCAAATGCGGTTTCGCAAACAAACGCCTCGGAGAGTAAGGCATGATCCGGCAAGCCCAAAGACGAAAGCGGCAACGTCACGATGAACGCGCAAATGTTCTTTCTACAGTGCCCTTAATGAGCTTTTGTGTCTGAAACAACAAAGCGCATCAGAAGCTTGTACATCTTTAAGACTGAAATCTGGTGTACATAATATATGTATGCCCCTTTTCTCCATTTTCGCAGTCGTTTTTGTTGAATGAAGTAAATCTTAAAGTGTTTCTGTTGCTCTTTTTTGTGAGTTGGATGCAAATTTCACGTTTGATTATTTTTTCAGGAGTGTGTTTATGAAACCAGACATCTTGCATTAAGGTGAATCACAGCACATGTTCAATGATTCGCTGGATTTTGTTTTTATTTTATTTACGAATTACATTGTTGAAATGGAAATTACTTCTGTTTTTTATCTGTCTTCTGAGGGCTACTCTTGTTTAATAGTTTGATTGCAAATCTGGTTTACATTCTGTTTTCTTTTTTTCTTGTTTGTGTTTGTTTGTCAACCACTGTGTTTGAAGATGTAATGTAAAATCCACTATACTACATATAATGCAGTAAAATGCAGTGAATGAATAGCCTTCTATTCACCACATTAAGTTATATTCTGTTGTTTCACATCCACACGCTTATTATTGATATTCTTAATGCTTCTCTGAGAACTGGGATTTTCCCAAAAAAATTTTTTTGTTTAAAATGTGCTAGTTCAAATTCTAGATTAAGAGAAATCGGACCATTTTTTATACGTTTGTATTACACAGCTGACTGCAAGCTTGTGCACTGTGTTCGTGGATCCTGTACGTTTTTTGAGAATATCTGCATAGCTTAATGGTGAAAGGTAGCTGAATTTACTTTGACATAACATTTATGTAAATTAATAGCTGACATCTGTCTGTGTAAAAGAGGATCAATATGACACTCCTTTAAAGTGTCTTTTAAAGTGTTCTTGATTCTCTACTACCAATTGCATGAATGTCTGCTTGC
Source organism: Dolichallabes microphthalmus (assembly GCA_026413445.1). Lineage (NCBI taxonomy): Eukaryota > Metazoa > Chordata > Actinopteri > Siluriformes > Clariidae > Dolichallabes > Dolichallabes microphthalmus. The sequence goes on from JAOTQY010000050.1 coordinate 9,713,928, forward strand.
CCATCACTAATGTTCCAGGAGAAGTGTAGGGCACAGATGGCAGATTTGATCTATACGTGCATGCCCAGAGCTGTGTGTAGGTTGATTTTTCTTTTTCTTTTTTTCTTTTTGGTGTTCAGCGTGTTATATACAGTATTTCCATCCAATGGCAGATATTCAGCCTCTGGGGTACAAATAAGAAAAGTGTAACTATCTGTGCTCAAGGTATATATACATTTTTATTATTTTCCCCACTTTAAGTATACTCCAAACCAGTCTAACCAAATAGTGTACCTTGTATTTCTGAGATGGATTCTTATAAGAAAGTAATGTAGGACAGTGAGTAAAACTGTGCATTAAACATCAAAAACATGTCATAAGTTGTGTTGTTCTAACACATTTTGATTAAACTCATTAAAACGCAAGTCTGCTTTCTCTAATTGTCTGTATTTTGTTCTTGTTAGGCCTTTTTATTTTTGAGAAGCATGCAATACTCAAGGCTCCTGGGCTTAAACATCTAGTGCTGGGAGGAATGTATGGCTGATGATCTGTAAATCTGTTCAGTGTGTATTCTTGATCTTGACTCTTCAACTTCATGCAGTTCAAAAGTCTGGGGGGAAATATTGGGAGCTGTTCCAGTGAAGACCACCAGATGTCACTGGTGCGCTTTGTGAAACCAAAATTGCCTCTCCAATGGAGAAAGTCTGTCTTGTGCTAGACGACACACAGGGGTGTTTAACTATTTTAATTTTAGCAGAACCAGTGCTTTAATCCCCAATCCTTTTCTTACAGAACACATTAGGTGCAAGTTAACATTGTTTATCGGCTTAATTGTTTTAGAGGTTTGGATTAAACCATTTAATTAAACTGATCAGGTGAATGAGTATAGAAACTTAATAATAAATAGAATAAATTGTATGGTGGAGTGATGTAATTTCTTCTGTTTTAGGGAAATTCAAATACGTATCACAGACTCTTTGGATATGCGTCCTAGACACTACTTTTAGAACCACTGATGTTAAACGCATCAGTAACACTAAAATCAGTTAAATGCGATAACACTACAAGAACTGCATGGCAAATGAATCTAGCCATGCTTTAATTTTTTTTATTCTTCTCCATGCCGATATTCGAAAATATTTTTACTGAATTTGTAATGAATTGCATCAGAATACCACCACTGCTGCCAAACAGATCAGTGAGACAGATTTTATTCCCCCTGTGGCATCTTGACTTCTGTAGCTGTAACAAAAAAGACTTTGAAAAGTCATGTCTTTGAATAAGTCATTGATCATCTCATACGATGAGCTGTGTAGCATGATTGCTGTTTGAGTTCAGTGAACTGAGGCGTGGGATTGTCTTCCCCGAAACGAACAAAAAGAAAATAGGTCTGCTAGGTGTTTTCTTCTGCATCAGAGATTTTCGGGCTGAGAGGGTTGAAGAGGTCACGCACGCACAGGATCTAGAGAACTCTACTGTGACCACTCACACTGCTTCTCTGGCCTTAAAGAACCACCAAAATCACTGTAGCATGTAGGATATTTCCAAACGTTAGAAGCTGTTTTACTAAGTATGCAACCAGCTGAAAGATACTGAGAGTCTAAAATATATGCCAAGCTAGATATGTACTCCTGCTGCCTGATGTAATGCCAGTACCAGATCCCGATGCACTTCTACTGCTCTGGCTTGTCTACTATTTCTGCTTCTATGGATTCTCTTAAAACCTGCATTTCCCAAAAGCAGTTTATAGCCGCCAATTTCATTCCTTCTTCAGCGGTAATGTGAGCCAGATTTTGTATCAAAGAACAGATATTCATATGAAACATCCTTTGAACATACTCAAAACTGATTTCATATTAAGGGCAGCATGGCAGTGCATAGTGGTTAGCATTGTGGCCATGGTAAGGGTTTGATTCCTGTCTTCTTTTGTGTTTGAGTGAGTGTGTATACATGCTTGTGCTCTGAGCTGAGTCGGTACCCTGTCCAGGGTGTACCCAGCTTAATGCCTTGGGTCCCCTGGGAAATGGTCCAGGCCTCTCATGACCCAGTACAAGAAAAGTGGTATGGAGAACAAATGCATGCGAGAGAGTGGTTTTAGAATATACAAGGTACTGTAGCTCCAAAGTCTGTATCCATAGGCATTTTACTTTATATAAATTTGAGAATTTTCTTTTTATTTCAGACCCAAGATAGCTTTGAAACTAACAATGGAAGATCTCGTTCTTTCATATAGAAGTTACTTGAATTTTAAAGCATTTCTTTAAACTTGACCTTGGCTTCTTGACCTATGGATTCAAACCTTTAGGCCACCTAGTATATTTGAGCATGAGTAATTTTAATGATATTCCTACTATCCAGTGCCAAACAGAAGAGGATTGATTTCCTATTCAGTCTGGTTCATCTTTAGGTTTCTCATCACAGAAACCATTATAACTTTTGGCTTCTTCAGTAGAGATCTAAATGTTCTTCTGGAGTTCACTGAAGTTACTTTAGCTTTTTTCTTATGTGCCATAAAATAAAATTCAAATAAATGTTCTTAGAAATGTTGTAAAGGTTTCCAGCCATCTAAATAATTTAAAAGTCCTGTAATATATATTTTCATAGAGTAATACTGATAAAAACCTTTCAGTGGAGCAACAAAACAACTGTACAAGTTTGGTCACTTTAACCTAAATTCTACGAATGAAGCATAAAGAAATACAAACCAACAAAATAATATTGACTTTGCACACAAGTTCAGGCAATTAAATACAATACCAGTCACACCTTTGTTTGGACACAGCTTTTAATTCAATAAGTGTTTCCTGATTTTTTTTTTCTTTTTATACTGTAAACCAATGCTGAAGGCATTTGAACTGTGCAATAATCTGTTTGGACAGAACGTATGCTCTGTAAAGCCTTCATCATGACTCTAATCAAAGGTGCTGTTAATTGGTGATTTTTGAAGCTGGTAAAGCTAAATGAACTTGTCCGCTGCAGTAGAGGTAAATTTTGGTCTTTCATGGGATTTTCCTCATGAGAGCCAGTTTCATCATGGTGCTTGATGGGTTCTGCAAATGCACTTGACAGAACTGTTCTAGTTACAGCTATTCTACAATGGCTGACCTTTGTGTCTTAAAATAAAAATTGACTGTAGTGTTGTTTCTTGCCTAATTACCTAATACGATATATGAAATCTTCAGTATTGTTCTGGAATAATATAAATATTATGCTATAAAGAATAATATAAATAAAATAAATCAACATTGAACTAGAAGGTGTCTCCTTCCTACTGTCCAAAACTGCGTGCTATTTGATGGTGGTTGTTGTTGGCCCAAAAGCACCATGGTGTATGGCCAGTGAAGCCCTGCTGTTGAAGTGTTGAAAGATTCATTCATCTTTAGTAACTTTTTTATCCTGCTAAATGTTTTTGTGGCTTCAGAGTTATGACAGGAACACACTAGTCCGGCTTAAGCCACGAGGATTATAAACATATTCACCATTTTCAGAAATGTTTCTGGAAATGGATATTGGACATGGATGACGAGAACACGTGAAATTGTATATAGTATGTAAAAACATGAACACTAGGGTTAAGGATTAACATGGTTATGTGCCCCTAGGCTATTCTTTGTGTGGGGGCCCCCTAATAATGTTTTACCAAATAATAAGTAATGTGTAAGAAGCCATATGTAAGAACGGGGTACAAATATTACACATCATGTCACTGACAACAATGCGTTAAATATGTTTCTCATGGCCAAATAAGGGTCAAGGGGCTGTAATCTTTTAATTTAATTAAAATAATAAAAAATAATAATCTCATCAATCCTGCTGCACATTGTCCATTAATCAGTCCCAGGAAACACTGTTGCACCTGGAAGAAGCAGGATTCCGTACATAATTTCCAGTGGTAAATACTTTCAAAGATTTTTTTGTGGACCAGTTAGATATATACAGTAATTCAACACTGGGAGTTTTGCTGTGTGGCACCGTGGCTTATTAGTGCTTAGCACTGTGGCCCTGGACCTTCAGGGATGGGTGTGTGTGAATGCACTTTGCATGTTCTCCCCGTGCTCGGTGGGTTTCCTTCTGGTACTCAGGTTTCCTTCCACAGTTCAAACAGTGACTCAGGGCCCCCGCGACCCGGTATACAGGATAAAGCCGTATAGATAATGAAAGAGTTTTGCTGTGTATCTAACCGTGGGTATGAGAAATAAGGAGCCCCTGATCCTTGCAGACACATGACTACACAGTTATACTCGTTCGCATGGGCTACACACATCCTTCCTAACTTCTACAAGAAACCGAGAGATCCCGACACTAGACCCGATTTATTTACAGTGCGTGACCGCAAACATATATAGACGTATGTCCTAAAACTGGGACAATCGGTCCGGTTGGTAATCGCAGCTATTCAGTGTAGAGACACACGCGAAAGTCCAACACCCCGTGTTAATGTCCCATCAGTCCCGCGCGACGTCTCAGACCCGCGTTTTAAACGCATATTGTGACTCGATGTCCTGACGTCACTTCGCGCCGCTGGTTGGCTGGGCCGCGCACTGACTCCGTGCGCGTGAAGCGGGTTCTGTGAATCCAGCTCGCTCGCGCGCCGCGCTCGTAACGCCTTAATAAACAGCTGTTGAATCGCGCGCGGACAGTAAGAGGTAAGCCGGAGTTACTCTCTTCCTTTATTGTATACTTTTATGTTTTTTAAACCTGTTTGTTTACCGCCAACAACAGTCTGAGATTATTATAACAATACCTGATTACATTAAAGTCACGAAACATTTGCGCTTGGCGTTTGCGAAACACCAGCTCAGGGTAATTAATTACTTTTTTTTTTTTTTTTTACCAAATGTCTACAGCAAACAAGCGGTCAGTGAAATCAAATTAAGTAGACAGTGCTACATTATTAGTAGTATTATTCATATTATTATTATTGCAACTTGTCAGGCAGGTGCCATCGCCACATCGCGAGCGCAGGTGATCTTGTTGATTCAGTGCTGCTGCCGATATAATCTAATGTTCGTTATCAGATTACGACCTTCGTTTATTATCATCTCCGCTGTGTTTTGGTGCTCTGTGCGTGATTAATGAAGAGTGAGACCCATGCATAAGAATGGGACGGGACTGGCACGTTTCCGCCTGTGGCATGGCATGCAAATTGTTGCTTCTTCAAGAACGCCTCTGGAAACGAGATGTTATTTCTGAAATGGGATCGGGGATACTTTTACGGCGTTGTTATCGTTTACGTGTTTACGGTTTCTCTGTGCACGTGCGCGACGAGATAGATTTGAGCGAGCGTTGAGCTGTAATAATAATGGCCATCGTCTCATAGTCATCTCGGTTTGTCTTAGGGAAATCAATTAGGAGATATCTCTTAGGAGATTGGAGCACTTTAGGTGCACATAATCAAGCCGACCAGGTTGTCAGACATCTGTTGATTTGCTGCTTTTAGTCACGTTTTTCTTCATTTTAAACGCATCCTTCTAATTTAACCTTCATTAATATATATCACACTATAATGACTCAGTGGATTGCAATTATATGAGTGCCTTCCCATTACTTCAGTTTATTGTGTAACTGTTCATAAAATGCTTCAAAAACAACTCTATATAATAATTTTCAAGATGTACTACATCTAGCTGAAATAAGTTTGAACATACAGTATATATTTAGTCATTTTTAATCTTGTATGACAACCTTTCCCAGTATTTAACACAGCTTTCTCTTGAATCTTTCTCAGATTAAAAGAAGTAAGAAGCAAGAGGACAAAGCCGTGACATGGTTTTCTTAATGCTGCTATGATGGATTTGACTAAAATGGGCGCGATCCATCTCCAAAACCCTGGGCACCCGGCAAGTCTCCTGCAGAAGGCTAACCAGATGCGTCTGTCGGGGACATTGTGCGATGTGGTCATTATGGTGGACAGCCAGGAGTTCCATGCCCACAGAACCGTACTGGCGTGCGTCAGCAAGATGTTTGAGATCCTGTTCCATCGAAATAGCCAACACTACACTCTGGATTTTCTCTCACCAAAGACCTTCCAGCAGATCCTGGAATATGCCTACACTGCCACACTCCAGGCTAAACTTGAAGATTTAGATGACCTGCTATATGCTGCAGAGATTCTGGAGATCGAGTACTTAGAGGAGCAGTGTCTGAAGATCTTGGAGACCATTCAGTCATCTGAAGAGAACGACATGGACGGAAACACAAATGAGAATGGCACAGAAGATGATGATGAGCGTCGAATGAAGTATTTAAAGAGCACTTTTCTGTCCAAAAAACATTGCATACAGGAGGGCAACTACAGCTCTGCTGGCCGCCATCGACTGGCCATAGGCAACATGATTGACAAGAAGCCTTTAGTGTCAGCGCCACTAGGCCTTAATACCATCAGCCCCACGAGGGCTGCTGTAGAAAGTCTGATGAGCATTGGCCAGTCTCTCCTGGCAGGGACTGTGCAACAAGGCCTCGCTTTCCCCCAAGAAAACTCTTCTCCATTGCTAGAAAAGATTAAGACTGAAATGATGCAAGTGGACGAGGAGGACGGCCACGAGGGTAGCTCTTCTAGAAATGGAGATGGCATCAGCGAGTCCAAACAGCACAGAGGCACTCCGGGAACCCCCACTAGAGGCACCGTCATCACTAGTGCTAGGGAGCTCCATTCCACTGATGGTGTTCCTGAATCACATGGAGATGCCAGCCAAGTGGGACCAGCAAATGTTGCCAGTCTGGCTGAGAGACATCTTGCAGCATTGTATAACCATAAGAATGAGAACATGCTGCCCATATCTGTATCCATGGCTTCATCTCTGCACATGCCACCCACCCTTGCTATGTCTGCAGACTTTGGTGCCTACGGCGGTCTCTTTCACCAGAGCTTCATTCAGCGGGAGTTCTTCAGCAAACTGAGCAATTGCACAGCAGGTGCAAGGCATGAGGGCCAGAGGGAGCGCTGCAGTGTGTGTGACATGGAGCTGCTGGATAGTGAGACTGCAGAGCAACACAGGTGGGGCAAAATCTTTGTTGTAGATTGTTTATTGTATCTGTCTGTCTGTCTGTCTGTCTGTCTGTCTGTCTACTGGATTAACCTCCAACAGAAACACTTTGCTTGCATAATTGATTGAGGGTCTCTGTCTTAGACATCTTTTTTTCTAAAAAATTTTATATGCACACAGATAAATTACCTCTCTAGATATGATTCTCCTTTTTGAAATACAGTACATAAACCCACTGTTTACCAACTTTTCCAGTTTTTATTGTTTATTATTGATAAGAGGGATGAGATCTGGAGGGGTTAAGATCCTGATCACATTAAAAGTAATGCAGTTACCAGTAACCACAGTTCTTGGATGTTTCTGAAAAGCATACTTAGTCACATGGCTAGGGATCATTATAATATTTTAGGATGAAACGTGTCTGTCACAGAATTACAAAGAAAGAGACGCAAGTAAACAATAACAAATTCCTAAAAGAAGTGACACCAAACAATTTTAATCAAAGTAAAGTTCACATAGGACAGCAGTTTGAAAGATGATGATCACATGATTTATAGTCTTTTTATAAGTAATAAATTTTCAGTAATATTACCAACTCCATGTAGTGCCAAAAGTCATTTGGATAGATATAAATGTAACTTTTATATGTATACATGCATTTATTACGAGGGACAAGTCAAACCAGGACTTTTGAATGCGCAGAATACGCCCTACATATGGAGTGAGATCAGGACTGTAGGGAGATGTCACAATAACATCTCACAATAAGTGTTGTTCGTGAATGGTTGTGTGTACAGTTTGCACAGACAAATATGTTTCTTCCATAAGTTGGTCACAAGTCCATCAATTCCAATCCAATCAAAATCCATCAATTTTCAAGGATTGAGGCATTCCACCTGCTGAATGGTCAAAGGAACATTTGCAGTGGGTTCTAAGTCTTCTGTAAATGTGTTTATTTATACCTTTATTTTTGAGAAAAGTCCCGGTTTGACTTGAACACCCCTCAAATATTGAAAACCTCTCATACAGTATATACACAATATTTGCAATCCCAAAATGCATTTCATGTGTCTCATTTCATGTAGAGGTGAAAATCTTAGAGGATCAAAACATTTAATATAATATGCAGAATTTTTTTTAATTTTTTTTTTAAATACTTAAGAGACCAAGGCAAATTTAGTAACCTGACTCACAACCAGAAACCTCTTAATATTATAAAATAAAAATATATCCTTTGCACATGCAAGATGTTAAATGGTTTTTTGGTTCTTTTTTCTGCTTTTTAAAGCAAGACACTACAATTGAACGCAGTATTAAAAAATCTATATTGAATGTTAAATCTTAAAACTAAAATGAGACTTGTTCATGCAAATGAGGCTTTATGTAATTAAATATTCATGTATTTGCATGGATATTAAATAAAACAATCTAATCTTTTGTTTTTATTAAAAAGTCTTTTGTTTCATTGTTTTTATTTAGTCTTTAATCCTTAGAAAAAATATATAAAATATTTATTTGTCTTTGAAGACACTTTCAAGAGAAATATTTGTTGAAATATCTGTTGAAACTCTGTTTGAAGAATAAGCACATTATACTACTGTATACAACAGTTATTTCCAACCGAGTAGTCTGATTGGACAAGAGGCTGATTCATAAAAAGCATTAATGCACTAGGATGTTTAACTATATGTATCACTCCACATAACAGGTGCATTAACAATCGTTAATTACACTGTCAGTCAGGGCATGGGTGAAAATAGCTCAGTATGTTCCACGGTACTGGAAAGAGGGGAGAGCAGCTATCTGCCAAAACCCACATTCAAAACCAGTCGCAGAAGCATTTTCAGCAAGAAAACACATCTGATACCATTGTCACCTTATACAACACTTACGTCTCTTTAGTAATTTCTAAGTAGTTGCAAATTGCCTCTGAACTGTTTGTTTTAGTCTTTTCACAGCTAGTGTGAGCTATAAAATTAACTTGCTTCTACAACGCTGAATCCTAAATCCCTCTCTAACCCTTAAACAAGGGCACTACTTAATGTGTGGAGTACATAGCAAATACATTGTTCACCCTACATAGCACACTATGTTTCCATTTAACACTATTTGGGATTCAACCCCGAAACCCTGAAAGTTAGTTAATATTCTAAAGTGGAATAAATGAAAACTAGTAAGAATTTATGACTACTTTCACCCCTGTTAATTATGCTAACTATGAGGTCATGTAAGGATATACTGTATGTGTCGGTGGAGGCAAATATCTGATTAAATAACCAATCGAATCATAATCGATTGATAATATGTGGTGTTTATGGGACAATTTTATAAAAGCAATATGACTCTCGAGGTCGTGTTGTATTGAATAAGCAGCATTCCTGTGGTATCTTCATCACGTGAGCTGCAACCTCATGCCTAGTTGTCACATATCAGCCATGCTGATATTCAGCACAACAGCACTCCTTCTCTTGTGACATCGCTTAATTATTTATTAAGCTTTGCTGTTAGTTGTTTATACTATCATAGTCACTCCAAAAAGTTATAATATTCATTGGCTTTGTTGCGACTTGTAATATGTACAAAGTTTTGGATTTGAGTCAAGTAGCTGACCCCTGCACCAAACTGAAGACAGGGTGTGCATATGTGTATATAAGCCTTATACTGTAACTTTATGTAACTCTGTTATACAGATAGGTTGAGAGTGAGTTTACCCCCTCTAGAGAGCAAGCGTATGAGCGGGTGATAGGGAGAGAGAGAGAGAGAGAGAGAGAGAGAATTGCACCATACATTACATGATACTGCTTTTTATTTGTTACCACAACCAAACTGAACCCAGTAACACCTGCCCAGGTTTCTGGACTCCTGCCATCAAAACATGAAGGCAAGAGAATATGTCAGAAATGTCTGCTTTATGTATTTACCTTTGTGAAAATATTAATCTAGGAGAAACTAAAAGCAAACAACTCTTAGGAACATTGACTTTTATGATGGATGGTTACCTCGAAATGACATTTAATATGCATAAAGTTGTAAAAACCCGGGGAGGTAGATAAGGATCACTGCAAAGAGCTAAGGTGTGTAGCTGATTTTTTTTTTCTCTTATGACCATTGTCATTACAGTTGTGATTGGTTCCAAAGAATCTTGCTTTGTTAAAACCAAATAATCTGATGCACTTACCAATAACGAAGCCTTGTGTTGGAAAGAAACTTTCCTTTTTATCTTGGAAAGAGAGAGAGGGGGCACTTAGCCCTGATAGACCATTTATAGCAGTTGATCGTGCAAGAAGTAAATATACTCTATACTTGTAAAATGGCATTGACCTGTTTATGCTCTGATTCATGTTTTGGCAAAGATTTAAGACATGAGCTAATATACTCAGCAAAAAAAGAAACGCCCCTTTTTCAGGACTGTGTATTTCAACAATAATGTTGTAAAAATCCAAATA
>JAOTQY010000050.1:9731530-9746121 GCA_026413445.1 Dolichallabes microphthalmus
CGGGAATCGAGCCTGGCCGGGGAATCGAACCCGGACCCTGGAGGCGCAAGGCGACAGTGCTAACCACTACACCACCGTGCCGCCGGATTGGAAATTATTCCAAATATATCTGTTAAAATCCAATCATAAAAAGGGTTTTTTCAGGACTTTCCTTAAGATATATTAATGTTTATATTTGCTCCTGTTCTATACTTCAGTTTGGCTACAAGTTTTTGGACCTGCCTCTTACAGCACACTCATTGGTAATTCAGCAGTGCTGTAGTATCCCTCAGCACACATCACTTCTGGAATTGCTCTCTCAGTGGGAAAGGTGCTCCAGCAGGGCCCGGCCTGCCATTAATCAAAGCCACTTCTAGTGGCCCACTCCAGAAGCACAAGCTCTCTGCCCTGTCTCAAACAGACAGTTCAACGATTTGTCTCCTTAGAGAAAGTAGACATTTTAATGTCTGAATTTTAATGGGAATGTGTAACAACGGCCTGTAGAGACTAATGGACCATTATCTTTTCACATTTGTTTTTCTCTGTCCAGCTGGAATTGTTTTTCCAAGTGATTGAGCGAACAGTCAGTGCCATGTGTATTCGTAGGCTTTGTACTCTCCCTTTTACATTTATCCTCGGATTGTTTTATCTAAATAATATTTTAGCAGTGTTTGTGGCTCTCCATTTCAGGTAACTGATCCTTCACAGTAGTTGTTTTTAATTGCTAGGTGAATAATATACGGAAATAATAAAAGATTCTACCCGGGGTGTTGTTTAAAAGGTATTTCTTTGTGTGTGACAGAGCGATGTTTTTCTTGCATTAGTTGTCTTTTGCTTAAGCAAGATAGGTTTTTTTTCAGCTTTTAAACTGCAGTGCACTCTGTGGCTGAGCAATAATCATATAAGTGGAGGTGTCAGACTAACTACTTTACATTCTTGTGCTGTGGCACAATCACTGCCAGTCAAACGTTTTTGAGCATTTTAAATATACCGGTACATTTGTAGCAATTGTTTTGTTTGTTTTAATTACTATAAGATCAGAAAATCTCATAAAGGTATAAAGTAAAACTTGCAGTTTGCATGTTCTCCCCATGCTTGGAGAGTTTCCTCCTGGTACACTGGTTTCCTCCCACAGTCTAAAGACATGCAGTTTGGGCTAATTTACATTCCTAAATTGCCTGTAGCCTCTGTGAGTGTGTGTGTGCATATGGATTGGCACCCTGTCCGGGGTGTAGGCCGTCTCATGCCTAAAGTCTCTTGGGATCTCCAGACTTCCCATGATTGTGTACAAGATAAGCGGTATAGAAAATAAATTAATGAATTAATTCAATATCTAGCATATTGAGAATAGTTATAAATGAACAGCATGATCAAATCAGAAAAGGTTAAAGCCCTTATCAACGAATAGACGAGTCTTTTGAATTCACGTCCATATTTATGTTTTACAGTTAATACCAGTACAGTCTATGAGTCTTTTATGAGTTTTCTTTCTGTAGGCGTAACCGGTTTGCCATCAGAGTAGGTCTTCTTTTAATAAAGCACTCATTCCATGTCCCATTAGGATCTGAGTGCTACCAGTTAATCAGTTTCACAAAACATTAAGTTATCTTGTATTACTTCGATCTGTGGTGATAATAGTGATTGAAGGATAATAAGGAACTATAATAAAACCTGAAGATGTTCAAAAACTATTGAATGTCAATGAAAATATAAGCACATATAGAACATGGTATCTGTCGTAATGGTGACATTTCCAGAACTACATATTACTTTGTTAATACACGTGACTGGTTTCGTCTAATTGCTTTAAATCATTGTCTCCCTGAGCTGAGTTATAGCCAATAGGTTTTTTTAAGAAACAGAAGGGATTGTGTCACATTATTGCATGCTGGGCATGTCTGTCAGTGGTCTGAGGCTACTGATTATATGGCACTAATAATCTAGCAGGAATAAAGGTTACGGCCACAGCCTGCTGCTCGGATATGTGGCGCACGCGCCTGCAGTGTGTCTGGGTGTGTGGCTGGAATTCATATGAAAGAGCTGAGGTGGTGGGAGGGGGGGGGGGTTGCTTGGAAGTCATTGATATGTATAGCATGACTCAGATAAACAGACCATGCTACCCAGGATTTCAGCGGCATTAAGCACGTTCAATTTGAAACAAATATTAGGAACAAATGAGCCAGATTAGAAATGGTCTGACATGGATATGGGCCTGATGTTGTTCTCTTAACAAGCTTTCCAGAGCTGTAGTCACTCTATTAAAATAGACTGTACATATTTGTCCAGACTCTGAAGCATGTGTTTAATTTTTGATAAATCTTGCCATTTCTCTCAAACCCTTAAGTCACTCCGTTTGGATGGTTAATACTTTATTGGCCAGCTACAAAGATAGTCTGGAAGGAATCTATTTCTGCATGTGTTCAGTTGTATCTCACATCACATTTTAATTCTGATGTTAATGCTCTACAGTATGTTATGTTTTCTAATAAAAGAACCAGGCAAACAGGGAAACACAACCAACAATAAGAAACTTATTAGAGGCATTGTGCATTACATCACAGCGCTGCTGAAAACTGAATTCTTATTGGTCAGAACGTGTCGAGTTATTTTCTATAACAACAGCTCTGATAATAGTGCTGGCTGCAATGCAAATCACATATCTTTAGTTATTAATATTAAAATATGTTTATCGAAATACATTGATATACTTTTATACTAATGGGGCTTGCTGAATTGTGATATAATTTTTAGAATAACAGATTCACTTCACTTGTACAGCAGATAATACAAGCTTAATAATATTTATAATAAGGAAGCTTATAATGTGCTTTTTTCCTCCCCACTTAGTCTTAATTTGGCCGTTTGCCAGTTCCCACCCACCAGCCAGCTTTCTTTTATCAACCGACAGCTAACAAGCAGGGAGTATGAATGTGACAATGTGCTTCTTTCAAGAAATGTTAAGCCATTCACTGAAACTGTTAGAACTGCTGCTGATACTATGTTACAGGGCAGTGTAAAACATTTGAGGAAAGTGATAACTGCCCTTTTCTGCATACATGAGCTCAGAGACAATCACAATTGGCTAGTGTCTCTTTGACTGACAGGGAAGAAAGTTACCCGCACCACCCTGAAAACAATAGTGAAACAGTATAGTAAAGAAAAATTGCATTGTTTAATTTGAGAACTTCATATATGCAAAATCACAGGCATACTGTATAATTACAAGTTCTATTTAGTCTTAGTCCTGTATTTTAATGATACGTTGTATTTACTAGCTGATACACTGTAAAAAAAAAAAAAAAACAATATCCTACACTGTAAAAAAAAAGTTATGCAAAAAAACCCTCTTCTGTTTATGACAGAGCAACGCTCTGAAGAATGTGATATCGGTGCATTTCTTTGTTTAAAACATTCTTAATTTGACTCCTAGGCATCTTCCTCCCTTGGGACAAACATTTAGCTCTACAGTTCGCCGTCTGCAAGAACACAATTAACAAAAGATCTACTGTAAACATGCTAAATTGCACGAACATTTCAGTCTCAATTTGCTGTCCCAGTGATTATAGCAAACCTTGACGCTCCATTTCCTACAGTTTAAAAAGCTCTAGTTTCATTCCGAATGTGCTTCACAGACAAAGTGATTTGTAAATGATGAGGTTCAGCATAAACTCATTAGCTGCAACAAACTTTCATTCAATTTCACTTTTATATCACCTGTTACAGTACATTTCCCAGTCCTAGTGTCCTCATAAACATACATTCAAGTAAAATGTATTCTTCTGAGCAGGTTTGCTAGTGAAGGCTTTAATAAACTCCCAATACCTTTAGTAATATTACTCCAGTGACTGTAATGCAATACATCTTGCTTTGTTCTCTCTTCAGGAAACTGCATAGTGACATGAAAACCTTTGGCTGTGAGTTCTGTGGAAAACACTTTTTGGATAGCTTACGGCTGAGGATGCACATGCTGTCACACTCAGGTACTTTGCACTATTACATACTGTACCACTATTCCACAAGAGATTAGTACAACTGTTAGTTTAGAAGAAGATAATGTGGAATAAATCATTATAATTATTCTTATTTCCCAGCATCAGATCTTTTATTGAGTAGACCTTAGTTGTTGTTTTTTTCCCTCTGGTACTCAGTACTGTAATGTATTTGCTCAATATCAAGCTGATGTCATATATGAATATCATTGGTCAGTTCCATTCACCTTCATGTCCAGTAAACCTTCTTTGGTTTGTACATTGGGAAAGTGGTAAAAGTCCAGAGCAGGCAACTGGAGACCTTATTATGTACAGTGTACACACAAGATCTGTATGTTGAAATTTTTTCCATGAGAAACTTTCTTAAATCCAAATGAACTAAGAGTATGTCAGGCAAACACATTGTCATGTATTTCACGGAGTTTATCATGTTAATTGGTTAATTCGGGCCTTCAGTTACAGCTTGGTTATGTTTGAGGTTGTCACTTGAGAAAGGAAAAAGGATACTGTAATGCAGAATTCTATAAGACAAGGGACACCACAAGATATTACCACAAATGTAAACAGAAATTTTATGATGTATTTATTTTTTAAACAATATTAAGCTGCCTATATTACATTATATTTTATAACGTTTTATTTTTCTACAACGCAAGCTAAAATATCAATTCTTATACATTACCAGTCAAAAGTTTGGACAGAAGTTTTGATTTATTTTCTACATTCTAGAACAATAACAACAACTGGATTCTTTCAAAACTAACACATATGATATTAGGTAATTCAATAATAAAAACAACAACAACAACAGCGGCAACAACAACAGTCAGTTGTTGTTTTAAGAACAGTACTGTCAATTGCATTTACAAAATTCATCAATCACCATTATGAAATTGTCTCACATCCCAGACCATCCCAGGAAAGCAAAACCTTACCTTTGCTGCAGAGGAAAAGTTCATTTAGAGTTACCAACCTCAGAAACCATTCATTTACACCACCGCGGATTAGAGTCATTATAAAGGCTTTACAGAGCATAAGTTTCAGACATATCTAAATATCAACTGTTCAGAAGAGATTATTGCACTTTTTAGATGGCTTCAGCATTGTATTAGTAGTGCATATTAGTATATAATGTAGGGTATATACTAGGGTAAGGATTTTAGATGATTTTATTTAAATTGCATTGACCCTAAGTAGTAATTATTAATAACCCTAATGTACTAATGCTGAATGAATGACTGTGGTATGGTAGTCCCATGTAAAATCTCTTCTGCTTGCATCTGTTCATGTACACTATGAGTGTATAAGAGAGAAGAATCAGAAATATGTGAAGAATTTGTTGTCAGAACTCCAGACTAAGCTCTCGCTGTGAATTTCCACCGCACCCCCATCTCTCCCCCTTCCCATCTTCTCTCTCTATCTGTCTGGCTGTCTGAGAGAGCACTGTTGCTTTGAAATTGTTGGCGGTACTCCAGCTCTTCCCTCGCTCTGATGACATCATCAGCTGCCTGCAGGTCTGGATGTTCTGCCAGTATTCCGCCGCGTTTATGATTGCTCGCAGATGTGTGTCCAGGAACATACTGTACCCAAATCCCTAAATTAATCAAACTTGAGTGCTCTCCAAGCCACTGCTCTCTGAAACGGCATAAGCACTGAGGTGGGAGGGAGGTGGAGGAGGAGGCCTAAGTACACAAAAACAAAAACAGAAAGCAGGAGGGAAAATAGACAGACAGAAAAGGGGACAGCAGGCCTTCTGAGAATTGGTTCACGAGATAACAGTGGGCTTGGCTGAGTGCTGTTACAGCATGATGCAATGGATCAGTGTATGTGTCTTGAATTTTAAACGGATATGGTAAAAGATGTGTCATTGTGTGTCCCCTTGCCAGTTCCTATTTGAGTAAGTTTTTAGTTAATTGACCACTGGATTTTTGTCATGAAACTAAGATTGCAATGAAATGTCATTTAGAAATGCTTATAAATTATGGATATGAATCCACAAATATTTTATAGTATTCAGTCATTCGAGAAAAGAGGCCAGTGAGCAAGAACTGAAGTCACGATAACTAAACTTCTAATTGAAATAGAAAGTGAAAGAATATCCTTGATGGTACAGTACTTAATGTTTGACTCTTAAAGATTATTCTAGAACCTACTTTAAGATACACCAATCAAACATAACACTACACTGCAAACCATAAGGCTCAGTATTGTGTACGTTCCAGAGCAGGTTTGGCCCCATGGGGCATGACTCTACAAGACCCCTGTGGGTGTGCTGTGGTGTCTGGCACCAGGACATAGGCAGCAGATCCTTCGGGTGCTGTAGGTCAGGGTGGAGTCTTCATGTTGGCAGCGGATCCTTTGAGTGCTGTAGGTGCCTTTCTATCGTTGACAGCATTGAATTTTTGGAAAGTAGCATCAGCTGCTTTAGCTTTTCTGCAGACCAGACAGGCTAGCCTTTGCTCTTCACTGGCACAAATGACCCTTTGGTGAACATGTTTCTGTCAACAGTTTACTGGTAAATAATAAATAATAAATATTAAGGTTACGTGATGCTAATTTTATAGGCGATCGATGTAAATATATGTTTACTTGAGAATCAAACCTGGCTCAATTATATGAGGTTATATAAGAATGCAGTATATCTTTTTTCATTGAGTAAGGAACGGTTCGACATTGAACCTACTGGCCCCCAGGCTACTAACAATTTCTTTATGAGCTTATTTGCTCCTGATTATGTTATTAGGTGGGCATTCAAATTTTCCCCATCAAAATATTTCTTGAAAGAGACTAACTTTTGGGTGCTGTCATAAAAAACAAAAACCCTCTGTCAATGAGTAGTGTTGCCCAAGACTGAATATCTTTTGAAGTTATTGTGGTTGTCTGAATGTTCAAGATGCAGTCAAACTTTCACGTACTTGGCCCAATCATTTGTAGCCTGGCAACTCATTGATGTGCGTGTCAAAATAAAAACAAGATAAAAGTTTGTGTATAATGAGGTGTGGTAAAGGCTTTTGAGAATTTCTGAGCCAAAAGTTACTTACATGACTTTTACACAAGACAATTATTACACATTGAAGTATTCAGTAGCTATTTAAATATACAAGGTGTCCCAAAAGTCTCCATATAAAAGAGGAAATAAGCTTTTCTACAAATATTTAACTTTATCTATGAAACATTTTCTACATCATTGCCATTTCTTTGTAGACACACACATTTATTCCACACATGATGAACTTTATAATGAACTGTATTTGCACTTCTGTGTTCCTTTAAATGATCTTTGTGCTGGTACACTATGTGGCCTTTACTGGTACACCATGATCTTCATGTTTATCATGGTACACCATGGCCTTCACCTGCCCCCACAGGTAAAAGTCAAGTGGGCTTAGATCTGGGGATATAAAATAAATAACATATAAACTGTTTGGTAGAACTGTTTTGGTTGAATACAAAAATTAAAGACGTTTAATGATTATATTTCAACAATCTATAATTCCCGATGATTTCCAAGTAGCACAAGCATCTTTCTCCAGTGGCCTGATTTAGTATTCAGCACATGCCAGGCTGCTATTTTTTCACACCAGACAAAGTGTTTTGATGGAAGGTGATTGCACCCAAGTCTGGAGGCTGCTTTGGTGATTTTTTTGTTGTTGTTGTTGTGTTTTTATGGACAGTATAGTGCACTGCGTGTTGTTTACAGAAGGCCATTTCGTGTCGAAATTGCTTCATTACTGTAGGGAACAAGGTGGGGTGGAAGCATGTGAGAACACGTCTTAGTCCCAACATGATTATTGCGTTGTGCATATATGCAAATATCTGCATCCTTCTTTTGTTTCAAAAACATTTCATTGTATTTGAAGCCACAAAATAGCATTTGACCGTTTAAGTTATCAATAAGATGGTGGAAAAGGAACTTTTTTGTTCATGCATTCATGCTGGGTATATGTTGCTTGTTGTTTGTGATGAGTTGAAAAGCACATGTGCTGCTGTGGTTTGCTTTTTAGAGGCAGTACAAGTACAAGAATGAAATGAAATGTAAAAGGGATTGTGGAGGAGCAGCTAAATTTAGGCACTCGCTGGCTGGCTTCCTCAAGTTTGTGGGCGTTTTAATGACTCATAATAAAGCTATTTAGAAGCAGCTCAGTGAAACTGAATACTTGACAAGCTTTGGGTCATTATAGATTTAGATTTTATTGACTTATTTTGTTGTTGTTGCCGAAGTCAGTGGGATGCTCCTAGGCTGGATTGGAGATGGTGGAAGTCCCGATTTGAGTTCCTCTGTGCTGTGTCTTGAGAGAGTGCTAGACAGAATCGCTTCATGAAGCTTCAGTCTTAAAAATTTTTCCTGGAATTAAAACATTTTTCAAACCCTAAAGATACCGCATTAATCTATGATGATGAGAAGTCATTAGTATTGATTCACCCAGTGATGCAGAAGCAAATTCCTCTCTGCCATTCTATGATTTTTAATTTTACTTACAAGGAAGTAAATGCTAGAATTTAAATCTGTTTTTTTTGTTTGTTTGTGCTTGTGGTTGCCTATGTGAGAAGTTCTTGCCATCTCATGCCAAAGTCTCACACTGCACCAAAAATAAGCATTCATTTGAGAGGCAAAAAAGGTAATATGCCCTTTTTTTGTGTTTAAATGGTATTCTTGCCGAACCACACAGCCCGATAAAGAACACTTTTTAAGAGTGTGGTGTGCTTGATTCAGTGGAGAACACCACATTCTCAAAATTAGGGATATTTTGTGGCCTACTTCACTGTTTGTGTAGTAGACTAGGCCAACCCTACAGGTGTCTGGGACATCTTTTAATAGACCCCTCTATAGCACATGCAGGTTTTGAGGGAATGAGACACATCATTATTAGATTGCACCAGATTTCTTCACCCTCATATAAATCCAATTCTCACATGGCTTTGACTCAAATGAGTTGCAGTCTACATGGCACAGTCTATGTGGAGTAAGTATGTGGAGCTGTGTTTTATACTATAAACCTACAATATTGACTATATGATATGATTTGATGTTGTTACTGTAGGGCTTTAACATTAACTGCTTTTTGGCCACTGAACGGTAATAGAAAGTAAAGAGACGAAAAAACCCAACTCAAAACAAAATGTAATTTTTCTAAAAAAAATTAACGTACATTTATTTTGCAAAAAAGATGTAGAAATGTTGAATTCTAACCTTGCCATTTTGTCTTGTCAAACTCAGTGGTAAGTACAATCCGGTTTTTGGATAGTTACCTGACATAATGATACAGAACCAATTCAGCATGTAATTGGCTGTCAAAGTGACTGTGATGCACCTACTCAATCAAGATATCATCAAAACAGAGAAAAACACTTTCAACACTCTATGACATAAAATGTTTAAATGACCTCAGATTTATACCTTTTTAAGTAACCAGAAAATGTTAAGATACATAGGGGAAAAAATCTGTTCAGGAAAACATGTTTCAGGACTATGTAAAAGCATCAGAATGCAGCGTGAGTGGGGTCAAAATGAGAAAAAACATTGCATTTATCAAGATTTTCCTTGTCAGGTTCTCAATGTGCATATTGTCACTAATTTCCTATCATGTGCATGATCATGCGCTCACCAGGTCCAATGAGTTTGAACCGAGTTATTACTATGTCTGATCAGATCGCATCGCGCTCATACCAGGCACTTATCAAGTGCTTACAGTAATATGTCGTGATAAAGCAGTGACATCCCAATGAGAACTTTTTCTACTCAGAATCTCTCCACTCACATCGAATCTTCCTGTCTGCACCAGGCCTGTAGTATGTCAAGAAAGTCAGAGATGTTAGTTACTGTATGTCTTTAACTTGTCAAAGCTATTGTTACTACATCCTTCTTAAGTTCTTTCTCTTTCATTGCTCTTGACCTCTTGCGTCTTTCAGTGATCATGCCCTAGCCAGGCAGTTTTTTTTTTTCGTTCACCCATTTATTGACTGATGCAGACAAAGTACAGTAGATGGGCCTTATAAAAATATTTTAAATGTAGTTTAGTATCAATCTAAACCCAACGATACATGACTGTACTGAGAAAGAATTACAAAGAATTTTCTGGTGAATGTGGAAAATTTTTTTAATGGATGTTTTTCTTAGCAAAGGATTTGCTGCTGTTTAGTTCTGACAAAAGATGCCGGAAGTACATAAATACAATACTCAAGTAAAAGTAGGAGAACTTGAAGTCTAAAAATGTACTTCACTACAAGCTGAATCTTTCGAAGTAAAAAGGATCACATGCGAAAAAAATTCGTGAAAAAGTACAGATACTTACTTATGTATGGTAGTAGAGTGGTTGTATTTTGCTGTATTTTCCATCCCTAGTTCTGATTTTTTTTTTCAAAATCCTTTGCTTTGATATGGTTTAACAATGGGAAACTGCACCTGTTGCAAATCAAAGCAAAGATGCAAGCGGCTACAGCTTCATATTCCTGAGGAAGTACAACTGTCTGATCTACAGCTAATCTATGTAAAGTAAGAGAAAGCTAGTGTGTGTGTGTCTGTGTGTGTGTGTGTGTGTGTGTGTGTGTGTGAGCACGCATGTAAGTGAAGTTATCATAGACGATTCCCTCTGAAAGGAGTGAACATAAACCTTTAAATAAACCTGACATCTTGGTGAATAATCTCCTGTTTCATTTCTTTGACTCACTGTAAACACATGCAGGCAGGATTAAAGTGAGCTTTTGTTTTATCTTTATGATAAATTATGTAAATCGTCTTAACAAGTGTATGAGGGGTAGACATTTATGGATTGTACACACACGTTCATTCATCTTCAGCATGCTCACAAAAAATTTACATGTCTAGTGAACATCTCCTAATTCCTTAGCGATTTTGTTATAAATAGCATTAAATGTGTGCTACACAGCTGTATCCAGCCATTTGTAACTCATACTACAGTCCTCTGCTGGCCTGTGTTGTAGATGGACCAAAAGCGCTGGTGTGTGATCAGTGTGGAGCTCAGTTCTCTAAAGAGGATGCCTTGGAGACCCATCGGCAGACTCACACAGGTAGTAATTTTCCTTCTGCCACCACACCCAAGCATTTACCAGTCTGTCTATGCTGTTTACATATTAAAGAGATAAGGACGAGGAAAGCATATTAAACATTGTCTGAATTTAGGCTGGAGCAGTACGTCAGGGCTTTTCATCACTTCATCAAGGGCATAAACATGATCAAAATGTCAGTGTGGTCCACATTGCAAAAATGTGACCCACTTTTTATTTATTATCCCGCAATGTCTCATGAGTGCTACATCTATTGCCAATTTCTCATCTTTGTTGTGTTATGCATCCTTTCTTATTCAAAAAGCTTTAATTCAGAATGAACTGTTTTCTTCTCTTTACTGATAACTGAAAAAGCATATATGAAAAATACCAGGGACCTGCAGCTAACATTGAATATATTAGCTAAAATTACTGTTCTTAGCAAGGTGAGCAACATCTTGGTTAGTTTGCATTTGACAAAACAACAGTTAAACACTAAAAATTATATCACATGTTCTCATAAATGATATTAATTATATTATAGCAATGGCACATAATAGCGTTTTACATATGCTACATATAACAATCTACAAGAATTTTTAAGTTTGGTAACATAGTGTCTTCTGAGAGCTAAAAATAAAGGGTGATTATGTCTGTGGGCAAACCTGAAGTGTCCTCCTCAGCTGCTCTGAGAGTTAAGAGCTAGTCATCACTTGATATTCTTGGATACTTTTTTGCATAGTGGGTTTTCATTATCAAATATTATCACATGCCGTTTGCATATTAAATTTGACAGGGGAAGTTGCTAATTGTGAGATAAAAAAAAAAAAACTTTTGAGAAGAAACTATTGATACCTAGACCCTGTGTCGTTGTAGATATGAGGGGAATTCAAGTCAAATTGGGACTTTTAATTGTGCAGAATAACAGAATGCAGTTATGAGATTAAAACTACCTTTATTGCTCTACTACACTAATACACTTATCCCAGCGTTTCACAAGTGCTTGGATACCATTAAGGTAGAAAGTTTTCTCAGTATGCCGGAGCCATGATGAGACTGCCTGCTTCACGTCTGGAACACTGGCTTGTCCAGGATCTCCTTTAATAGCCCGAATATTTGGAGATGGCCTTGGAGGACTGTACGGGTGATGTGGCAGCCGAGTCCCTATAATGTGCAAGAGGTGTTGGTGAATGACTGTGTGTACAATCCCTACAGATAGAAACGTCTCTTCCGCAGATTGGCGGCTAGTTATCCATACTTTTCAAGGTTCAGACTGAAGCTCGCTGAAGGTTCACAGGGACGAATGCAGAGGGCTGATATCATCCAAGCCACCTTGGGCAGGATCATTATTCTAGAACGTACTACCTAAAAACTAAAACATTTGCGTCATGTTCTACTGAGGCTCATCACAGCACAGTGCTTGAAGTCTTCTGTAAATGTCCGTTTTACGCCTTCATTCACAAGAAATTACATCACAAGTTTGACATAAAAAGACCTCGTCATTATGGCAATGCATTCCATTACATTTTCTTTTTGTGGTTTATTTGGCTTGATGTTGTTTGCTTTCAGTGAATAAACCCGAGGTCATTCTGGGTCACAGTTGTATGTGGCACAGTATCATGCTGTCCTTCTTATGTAAATAGGTTATCAGCTCTGTGAGCTTTGTGGACACGGACATCACACACACACACATGCACACAATGAAACATTCTTAAACCGCTCAAATAGTCCTTGAACCTAAAAGGTCTGACCTCTAGTTATCTGTGTTAGATGAGAAGCAGCACCCAGTCAGTCTGCTGGTACTGAAAGACAGACAGTAGACTAGTAGTGCTGTTACAGGTGTTCCAGACTGCACTAATTAATATGCTCTCTGGGTATAAAAGTGCTCAATCGGGCTAATGATCCACATGTTGAGGCTATATAAAGGGGGAGTCCTAATTAAAGCAAGCTGCCATAATTTTTATGAGCATGAAGTTGAGGAGATAATCATCTTTACTATTAACTCATTAGAGCAGATTTAATTTGTAATAAGCTTCATTTTACATCGGACCTTTATGCCCAAACACTTTTTTTTTTACCCTCGTCTATGTTTGTATACAGCGAGATCAGGGTGCAATATCTGTCACCTGTGCTCCATGAGGAGAAACGCGATCTTTTAAAAACGCTGGCATGTAACTGTAACTCTTGTAACACACACTGCATCAATAGTTAATGCCTGTGGACATAGGGTGGTGCCCAGAAGTTTCTATCTGCTGTCCCAAAGATGGAAACCACAAGCGTTCTGTTTCACTTTGGCTTCACATCCAGGGCACAACTTTAAAAAATAAAATAAAATAAAAAAAATTGGGGCACAAACATTTTGGCTTTAATGGCTGAGGTTTTGGCTGCTGGAGTTATTCAGTGAGATTTTTCTGCTTCAACATGTTGTTAGAATGTGGCATTGAACTTGGAGACAAGCCAAGGATCCACTTTTTTTCCCTTTTTTTTCTGAAGAGCCTGCAGAGCTTTCTAAATAAAACACACATCTATCCACCTCCATCAGGAATGATGCAAGAAAGCCGGAGGTGAACAACTTGCTAAAGCTTTGAAAGTTCAGTTTATAAAATAGAGCGAGGGAATGAAAAAGGTGGCAGGAGAGCTGATTTTGGTGCGAGCACAGACAGAGAAAAACAACATCATGTGCCGATGTTTATACTCTGCCAGAGCACTGTCACAAACTCAGAGCTGACCTACTTACAGGCTGTCTTAAAATAAAACTACAGCTAACGTCTCAGGACCGGGCACTCTTGAAAGCAGGCCAGGACATCAGCGTCTCTTATTTTACTTATCTACATCACAACGTGTGCTGTATCACGTCACCTACAGAGAAAAACATTTAGGGCAGCATGATTTGACTTCATTGAATTGGGCCGCTGAATAAACAGTGGTTAAACATGAGCAATGTATCTTGTTATGTTAATTATTAAACAACCTGTTCCTCACTTGGGTAGATTAGCCCCACAGCTTCGCTCGCTCACAGAGATGAGGGGTCAAATGAGGTACCTGTCAGTGCCAATATCAAAGAACAGAAGCTCTGTGTTGCCTTTGAAATTGACAACTTCTGAAAGCATACATTTATTAGTATATTTAGCAAACAATTTAGGCTATTGAGCCATACTTTAATTCTTAAAACAGATAGAGTATTTTTTATAATTAACTATAATTTTTTCAGTATTAGATGTAGATCCTTTTAAGCAGTTTTTAATAAACCTGTTATTTCTTTCTCTTTCTTTTTCACTTACTTACTTTATCAAGGACAATACACATTAATCAACACCAGTACTTGGTTCATTCATTGATTTATCTTCATGTTATCCTTGTCAGGGTTCTGGCAGATCTTGATTGTATCCCAAGAACACTAGGCAATACACCCTTGATTATATTACAGGGCACTTTTTAACACACTATAATTAATTAATTGTAGTCCACATAACAGCATGTGAAGTATGCATGTTAAACAGAGAACCTGGAGGAAACCCATATACTGTAGACATGTTATATATATACTCAGCAAAAAAAGAAATGCCCCTTTTTCAGGACTGTGTATTTCAACAATAATGTTGTAAAAATCCAAATAAC
>JAOTQY010000050.1:9769463-9780395 GCA_026413445.1 Dolichallabes microphthalmus
AGAAACATTTTGTGTGACAAACATGCAAAAGAATAAGAAATCAGGAGGGGGGCAAATAGTTTTTCACACCACTGTAAGTTCTGAAGGCCAGCAAGAACAAGAAAACAGTATACAAGGCCCGGATGCAATCACACTAGGAAGCTGATCATCTGCAATACAAAGTATTGAGGAGAGTGTTAAAGCAAGAAGTAGCAAAGACCCAGCAATATGCTAATTTGAACAGCTGGACAAACCCAATGGAGTGTGATCAGCTCTGAATGATTCCTGACCCCACCGAAAAGCACCAAACATTTCCTTGACTGGTCAGATCACAAATTAATATTGAGTGACATCATAGTACGATACATTATAGACCAATCTCGAAGCTGCCTTTTCTCTCAAAAATTTTAGAAAAAGTTGTCTATAGACAGCTGCAGGCTTATCTTGATATTATTGACATTTCTGAAAAATTTCAATCTGGTTTTAAATCACGGCACAGCACTGAGACTGCACTTTTAAGAGTTTTTAACGATCTTCTTTTAACTACAGATTCTGGCAATTCTCCTGCCCTCTTATTGTTAGACCTAACAGCAGCTTTTGATACGGTTGACCACAATATACTTTTATCTCGCTTAGAACTGTGTGTTGGCCTTAAGGGCACCGCTCTTCAGTGGTTTCATTCATACCTTTCCCAAAGATAATTTTTTGTTAATATAGGCCCTTACAATTCTAAAGCAGCCCATCTTAATTGTGATGTGCCACAGGGTTCTATTCTTGGGCCAACTCTTTTTGGCCTTTATCTGTTGCCCTTGGGCTGCGATGGATTGGCACCCTGTCCAGGGTGTACCCTGCCTTGTGCCCTAAGCCTCCTGGGATAGGCTCCAGGCCCCCCGCGACCCTGAACACAGGACGAAGCGGTATAGAAGATGACTGACTGACTGTTGCCCTTGGGATCAATCTTCTCCAAGTACAATATTACCTTTCATTGCTTTGCTGATGACATACACATTTATTTGCCATTAAGATCAGGCACAGGATCTTTAAGCAACCTAATGGACTGCTTTACTGAAATTAAACAGTGGATGTCCATTAATTTTCTTAAGTTAAATGAAAAGAAAACTGAAATAGTATTTTTTGGTGATTCTGCGGTTTCAAATGGAGTGGATAGTGTTTTGGGCACATTATCCTTGTATTGCAAATCGCATGTCAAAAACCTGGGAGTGTTCTTTGACAAGTCCTTTAAATTTCATAAGCAAGTGAGTGCAGTTGTCCAGTCAAGTTTCTTTCAACTTAGACAGTTAGCCAAGGTAAAGCCATACCTTCCAGCTCATGTTTTTGAACAGGTTATTCACCTCTTTGTTACCTGTCGACTGGACTACTGCAACTCCGTTTATTACGGCCTTGACCAGTTGTCATTATAGCGTCTCCAACTCGTTCAAAATGCAGCTGCTTGGTTGCTGACTGGTACCAAGCGGCGAGAGCATATAACTCCGGTGCTCCTTGTGTTTAAATCTTTGAATGGTCTAGCTCCTTTTTATCTTTCTGAGCTGTTGTCTATGCATACTCCAGCCAGAACCATGAGATCCAGCACTCAGCTCATTTTAACCACTCCAAGAACAAAGCTAAAAACCAGAGGGGACAGAGCATTTGCTGTGGCAGGCCCCAGACTTTGGAACAGTTTGCCTCTGAATGTCAGATCTGCAGAAACTTTGGATCATTATTAAAAACACACTTTTATGGACTGGCTTTTAGCACAGGTTGACTTGGATGTTTTTTACTTCTTTTATTTAACTGTTTTATCTTCTCTTAACTAGTTTGATGTATTGTATTTTTGTATTTTTATTGTGTGGATCATGTGGTTTTTTATTATATATTGTCTGCTTGTACAGCACTTTAATTTGTATACTCATATTTAATGCTTAATGACAGTATGTTTATAATTAAGTAAAATAAATTTTTAAATAAATATAAAGACAAGGACGTCATCCGAAGAAAAAACATTATTAAATATTAATAACACCTCACCTCTAGAACAGTATAAATACATGAGAAATATCACACTGCAACAATTCATGGCTCCCCTCTACCCCCTACCACCACACAAGTAGACATTTTTCTTGTTATGTGGTGGATTATTCTTTAATATTTTTATATGTAAATATTTATTTGTATACATATTGCAGGAATGAACAGAAACATAAGCACAAATTTGTCATTCGACTTTTCAAAGCCTTTGACTGAGAAGTTGTTGTTGTTGCAGATTCTGGTTGGAAGTTTCCTTTACATAAATTGCTTGATGATATTCACATTTCTGAAAAAAAGTGTATTTAGAGAAGAAACCAGATATATTTTGTTTGCACAAACACTTTTTGTGGACACTGCTTTCATTTTGGTAGCAGACTTGCTTTCAGTTGGAACTTTTTTACAGTACCCTGTGAACATGGTTATTTGTTCTCTCAGTTTTCTAATTCAGAATTTTTTCACATGCTGTACACCTCTGACTTTGGTAGCTATGTGTCTGGAACGCTATGTGGCTATATGCATGCCTTTGAGACATGCTGACATCTCCACAAGCAAGATAAGATTATATGGGCTTGTTATCATATGGAGTATCAGTTCTATAATTCCAGCATTCAGTTTTATAGGATATTGGGCAGCAGCCCCACCTGTTACTCTGTACTCCTATGAAGTGTGTAATGCAGAGGTCGTCTTAGTCAAAGAATGGCAGGCCCATGGTCGTGCTGCAATTTATGTTATACTTTTTATTGTTATGGTCAGCGTCATTGTATTCACCTATATCAAAATACTGATTGCAGCCAGAGCTGCTGCTTCTGAGAAAAGAAAATCAACAAATAAGAGCCTGAGAACTGTGCTGTTTCATGGTGCTCAGTTGTTTCTCTGCATGATGCAGTTTTTTAATCCATATATAGAAATGTCATACTGGAATGTTGGAGAAATGACACTTAGAAATATAAAATATTCTAATTTAATAGTTTTTTTGTTTGTACCACGTAGTCTTAGTCCATTAATTTATGGTCTGAGAGATGAAAAATTTTACTGTGTTTTGAGACATTATGCTTTGTGTGGTACAAGCTACCTCTTCTCAACATTAAGTGAAATCAAACAAATTAAAATAAGACAAATTTTAAGACAAATTTGACAAACAGCCCACTGGATATACCAAAATCAGAGATTACTGATGGACTTTTTTTAAAATTGTATTGTAAAACAGATGTTTTTATAATGACAGTATGAGAAATCTTTATTTATGTATTTTTTATTTTATTGAATTTAAAGTGAGTTAAGTTTCATTTAGTTATTAGTTCCTTACATGCATTTTACATTATTGTGCATGAATTATGAAGCAATATCTCTTTTCCATATTTACCATGCTTTAATAAGAAAATGGACTAAATTATTAATAATTAAATGGTAAATTATTACTTCTTAAATTTAACATAAAATACATAACATTTTTGGGAAATTATTATTATGATTATTATTATTATTATAGTATCACATGTAAACTCTTATCTACAGTAAATTTCTATGGATTTATCAAGCTGACAAACACATGAAATGATGAATAGGACATGTGACTTTAATGTACAGCTGTTATCATGTACAGTAGAGTGTACTCTCTTTTGTTGCAGCTATTTTGACAATAATGACTGTATATTGAATTATTTTCAGAGGACAGTACATCTGTATTGTTATACAAGCTGCACTTTGACTACTCTAAAATATATCCAAGTTTCATTTCTATAGTACTGTCCTTTGAGAAGATATTCTAAAATGTATGCTGAAATTGAGGGGTGTACTCACTTTTGTGAGATAATTTATAATAAATAATAAAGCCTTTAAATACCATAAATGCCCCATGGATATCCTGATAGAAGCAGTCACAAACTCGCCAAAATGAAGTACTTTTTGTCTTTTCAAGTGTGTAAGCAGTTAGTATGCACAGTTGCAGGGAATTCTTAAATTAGAATATTGCACACTATTCTAGGCAATAAGAACTAGCATTACATTTTTCTATGGTAGGCGCTAACAATTAAAAAATTCCCATAACTAAAGTATCTACTGAAAGTGTCACACTGCCAGCTCGCACATGTTGTTCAAGAACCATTTCATTTTTGAAATTTCTTTCCCATGCTGTTATGCTTCTCCCTACGTAGTCATGTTTTCCTGGGCTGTCATGTTTTTTTTCCATGCTCCCGGAACCCCCCACCTGGACACCAGTTTCTCATTCACTGCTAATTTCTCCCAGGATTTAAGGAAGTAGAGCACACTGTCTCACTGCTGGATTATTTTGTACTCCTTTGCCCAATTCTCTCATGTTTATCACAGATTGTTTTGACGCTGACGAGTTTCTCTTTTTTATCCCCTTTTGTCTCACGTTTTGGATTCATCGCTCCTCTATCGATTTCACAGCTTTTATCTAATGCTTCTACTTTTTTGACTACAGCTCTGTCTTGTGATTTGGCCCTGTTACCATGCTGACAACGGCAAAGATTCTCACAGCTCAGAACTAACGCTTCCACCTTCTGGACCACACCTCTGCTCAGCGATTTCACCTCGTCACACCGCCAAAGTATCTCATGGCTCAGAAATAACGCTTTTGCCTTCTTGCCCACACTTCTGCCCAGCTATTCCAACTTTTTAAAACATCAAAGGATCTCATGGCTTTGAGCTTGTGCTTCCGCTTTCCTGACAACATCTCTGCTCAGCGATTACAACTCATTTTGCCCAATCACTACTCAGCTCAGGCTTTTGGGTTCACATCTACATCCTTCCCACACCAAATTCTTTATCAGCGTGCCTCTAGCATATGTTTGGGTGTGGACGCTTGGCGTTTGGACCCAGCAGACTTCAACAGTATGAGCCTGGCAGGGCACCCTAGGGCATTTAGGAATTGCATGTTTCTGTAGTTTTCAGTGTTCCCTGGCTAACACTTCATGGCCCACAAATTGACTGGGCCAGTGCTTGACACCAGGCACATAATCATGGGGTGGTGTCCTTCTCGTGTCCTTAGCTCTGCACTCCATTGTTTCCCACTCCAGTCGATGAAACTTGTGATATTTCCAATGTGCCCAATAACAATCTTAAGCAGGTCTTCAAGTCTTGACCATCGTAGGCTGCTTTTCAAAGTCTTCATCATAATAGGCTGCTTTTCAAAGTCTGCACAATTGGCTCCTCTCCCCAAGCTTCCCCCTGATAAGGAGTCACCAGAACAATTTATACATGATGTTCTGGCTTCATGGTCTCCCCAGTGACATTGTCTCGGATCAAGGACCACAGTTTATCTCATGATTTTGGAAGGCCTTTTGCAAACTGAATGGGGCTACACTGTCATCAGGATTTCATCCCCAATCCAATGGACGAATTGAGAGAAAGAACCAGACGATACTATCTGAAGTAAGTCCCTCCCATTAGTTGAGAGTGCCCAACCATCTCACGTTTGAATTCCAGAAGATAACGACTTAAATGCCAGAGTCAGTCTGCCAGAGTTTTCTAATCCGTCCTCCTCGTTATATACAGGACAATGAAACTGAAACATCTGGTTTTAGACCACAATAATTCATTAGTATGGCCTCCTTTTGAGGCCAATTCTCACAGCAGCGTCTTGGTTGACAGTTGTAACTTGTAAGTTCTGCACAGTAGCCAGAGGGTTTTTGAGTCATTCTTCTTGCAGAATAGTGGCCAGGTCACTACGTGATGCTGGTGGAGGAAAAAGTTTCCTGACTCACTCCTCCAAAACACCCCAAAGTGGCTCAATAATATTTAGATCTGGTGACTGTGCAGACCATGGGAGATGTTCAACTTCACTTTCATGTTCATCAAACCACTCTGTCACCAGTCTTGCTGTGTGTATTGCTGCATTATCGTCCTGATACACAGCATCGCATTCAGGATACAATGTTTGAACCATTGGGTCACATGGTCCACCAGAATGGTTCAGTAGTCCTTGGCAGGGGCCTAGGGAATTCCATGATATTGCAGCCCAAATCATCACTGATTCACCCCCATGCTTCGCTCTGGGCATGCAGCAGTTTCCATATTGTAACTCTCCCGGATGTGGGAAAGACAGTGACGGTGGACTCATCAGAGAACAATACATGTTTTACATTGTCCACAGCCCAAGATTTTCACTGCTGGCACCATAGAAACTCATTTGGCATTGGCACGAGTGACCAAAGGTTTGGCTATAGCAGCCTGGCCATGTACATCGACCCTGTGGAGCTCCCGATGAACAGTTTTGGTGGAAACAGGAGAGTTGAGGTGCACATTTAATTCTGCATTGAGTTGGGCAGCTGTATTTCTATGTTTTTTTGGATACGATCCGGGTTAGCTGGAACATCCCTTTCAGACAGCTTTCTTTTGCGTCCACAGTTACTTCTGTTGGATGTGGTTCGTCCTTCTTGGTGACATTACCCTGGATACCATGGCTCTTGATTCATAACAAAGATTTCCTGTCTTGGTCACAGATATGCCAACGAGACACGCACCAACAATTTGTCCTCTTTTGAACTCTGATATGTCACCCGTAATGTTGTGTGCATTTTTCAAATTTTTAAGCAAAACTGTGCTATTACTCCGCTAATTAAACCTTCACACTAGTGGAATGTGTTTCAGATTCACTCTCCGACTCCTGTCGGATGACTTGACCCATCCATGCCCACTATACATTTCTACACTTCCCTGGCAGCTGTGTCTTATTTGGGTCTCCCTTGCCTAGAAACAAATGTTGGGGATACCATATGTGGCACACTCCTATACACACACTTAGCCAATACAGTTTACATGCTGCGTATGCTTGATGCTTCATAGCCCGATTACCTAGATTATCCTACAATGTCTAGCGGTTTAGAGTTAGGTATGAATTTAACATAATTATGTCTGGGTTTCTCTTCTTAACAGGGAAACCAGATGTTTTTAAGTTTTATGTACATTTTAGACATTGGATTATATATTTAATCAAGCGTTGGTAATAATATGTTTTGTTCTGTTTAGCATCCTGTAAGAGATATTATGAAACCCTAGGGAGAAAATATTCAATAGACCAGCCTGACAAAGCAGACCTGAGTGAATCGTTTAAAGCTTTGGCAAAAAACAAACAAGGAAAGGAAAAAGTAAGTTGATGTCATTAACCTTAGGTGTGTGTCGGCGTGTTTGTGGCATATATGCAGGAGGCGAGCTGGCAGTTCAATAATAAAGTTTTTTTAAGTTAACACAGAAAACAAAACCTAAGCTCTTTCTTAGATCACCTAGTAATCTTTAATAAACTTAGATACTTAAATAAACCTTCACCAACTCAAACCATACGACTTTTAATGCAACACAACATACTAAACTGAGACAGGCTATTTATATTCTTCTTAATTACCTTCCTCGGCTCAGGTGAGTGCTTACGTCACCTGGCCGAGGTGCATCATGGAAAACGAAGTTTAACTAAACCAAAACAAACTTCAAACTCAAATTGTCTTTGGGCGCTTTGGCACCCTCTAGGGGTTAACCCTTACAGTACCCCCCGCTTCTAAAATGCTCCTCCGGAGCATCACGGGAGGCCCAGGACTACCACCCCACTGTTCCAACCTTGGCCTCTTTACCCAGAGGCTGGGTGACGGAGCTGGCCTTGGGTCTTTCGTGCCGGGCTGAGGAGCAGGCACGATGAACACTGCGGCGGGTTGAGGAGCAGGCATTTTGAACTCGGCGCTTGGCTGAGGAGCGGGCGCGACGATCTCGGCGCCTGGCTGAGGGGCGGGCGCGACGATCTCGGCGCCATGCTGAGGGGCGGGCGAGACAGTCTTTGCGCCGTGCTGAGGAGCGTAGCTCGACGGCGGCGGCGGAGCTGGAGCGTAGCTCGGTGGCGGCGGTGGAGCTGGAGCGTAGCTCGACGGCGGCTGAGTCGGAGCTGCAGCGTAGCTCGATGGCGGCGGAGCTGCAGCGTAGCTCGACGGCGGCGGCGGAGCTGGAGCGTAGCTCGACGGCGGCGGCGGAGCTGGAGCGTAGCTCGACGGCGGCGGCGGAGCTGGAGCGTAGCTCGGCGGCGGCGGCGGAGCTGGAGAGTAGCTCGACGGCGGCAGCACGAATGCGAGGTTCGGCGGCGGCAGCGATGATGCGTCCACGAAGCCGTGAGGCGGCGGCAGAGGAAACGCTTCGTCCTGGCTGCACAGCCACTGCTCGTATTCCTCCTCGACGATTGTTGGCGGAGGAGGTGGAGGAAACACGTCTTCTTCCGTGTCGACGCGTGGCGGCAGCGGCGGCGGAGAACACGCCTCTTCCTCGCTGACCAGCGACGGGACCGGAAGCGTTGTTTCCTCCGTGGCGAGGAGCGCAGGCAAGGGAAGAGGAAGCTTTCTGTTTCTGTTACATTTTGCAGTTGCTGGTCTACGGGTGCATCTCAATAATTTAGAATATCATCAAAAAGTAGATTTTTGTCAAATTTAATACATAAAGTGAAACTCATGCATTATATAGATTAATTACTAGGGATGTAACGGTGTCAAAACTTCACGGTACGGTAATACCTCGGTATGAATGGCACAGTACGGTATTTATTGAATCATTTACAGGAAAAACAAAACTAATGAAGAGACTCGAAAAAAGTTTCAGAATTATTTATTAAACAGTTTACATGAACACTGAACATATCAATGGCATGCAAATTAGCCATCTGTCTGTAAACTTTGAAACCCGGAACTTAAATTTTTCGATTTTAATAACAAAAAATTTTAAATTTCAATTTGGTATTCTTGAAAACTCAGAAAAAATAAAAATAGCAGCTGGAGAAACTGAAATGCTTCCACACATCCGATTTAAAACCCTCTTTTCGCCGCTACTAGCAGCACCCGCCATTTCCGCTTTACTGGATCTGTAGTGACAACAGACCGCAAAACATGATGACCACGCCTGGTCTGATGGGAATTGTAGTTCCCGCTACCTCCCGATCGCTCCATTCGCCTGAGCAAACCTTTCTGAGAAGACCTTTATTTATTGAGTCATGCAACCACGGTATTATTGAAAAAATTTGCTATTGCGGTACGACGGTATTTACAATATTGTTACATCCCTATTAATTACACACAGACTGATATATTTCAAGTGTTTTTTTTTATTATTATGACTTAAAGCTAATTAAAACACAAAATTCAGTATTTCAGAAAATTTTAATGTTACTGTAAAGCGTTTTGTGGGCTCAGAAAAGTTACGGACATGAGAGCTGATGCAATGCATGCAGAGAGCTTGTTTAATTTCGGTGCTTGGTGAAAATAAACAGAAAGACACACAGAATTGAAAGTGAAACTAAAGTCTCGGCGTTAAATGGGGTTTCTGATACTTTAGGTTGTGGTCGAGGAGAAGGGAGGAGTGCAGAGGTGACAAGCCCCAGTATATAGTGTATAGACTCTGGCGCAGTGATGAGAGGTGCTGTAGAAGCCGAAGCGGAAGAGGCATGAGCTGGGGTTTGAGGCATGACGACATTGTCCTTTTCTTAGAGGAGTACGCGGAAACGGGCTCTTAGTAGTGTCGGAATCTACAGAGAAAGAAAATCAATGTAAGTAATTTTGTTTTAACCTCCTACTCACTGGCATACGCCACTGGGGTCCTTTAATAGGGAGCCGCCGACAGGTGGATGACAGGTGATTTGCATGGTTTGTGGCGCCCCGCCCCTTTTTGAGCTTGTTGGTAGCTGTCCCTGGTACTGACTGGGTTTGGTATACAGCGATTTCTAGACGAGTGAGAAGCTGCTTTTTCATGAGGCGTACTAGTTATGAGCCCGTCGCCACAATTACTTAAGACCAAGAAAATGTTTCTGAGGTGGTATGGAAGCCCAGGTTGCTATAATATTGGCCTCAAGCTCTTCTGCATTGTTGGGTGATCTGGTGTCCAACATCTTCCTCGTCGCAATACCGTTTAGATTGGTTGAGTTTGCTGGTCAGTCAAGCACAGGGATACCATGGTACTTAAACCAGGAATTTGTACTTTTGGCAGTGTGGGCAT
The DNA here is from genome assembly GCA_026413445.1 of Dolichallabes microphthalmus. Lineage (NCBI taxonomy): Eukaryota > Metazoa > Chordata > Actinopteri > Siluriformes > Clariidae > Dolichallabes > Dolichallabes microphthalmus. The sequence goes on from JAOTQY010000050.1 coordinate 9,779,445, forward strand.
GTTCCAAGTCTTACTGGAAAATGAAATCAGCATCTCCCTAAAGCTGGTCAGCAGAGGGAAGCATGAAGTGCTCTAAAAATTTCTTGTACACAGTTGCGCTGACCTTGGACCTGATAAAAAAGTCCACAGTGGACTAACAACAGCAGATGACATGGCTCCTCAAACAAACACATACTGTGCAAACTTTTCACTGGACCTTAAGAAACTTGGATTCTGTGCCATTCCTTTCTTCCTCCAGACTCTGGTACCTCGATTTCCAAATGAAATGCATAATTGAAAAGAGGACTTTTCTGCCCACTGAGCAACAGTCCTTTTTTTGTCCTTAGCACAGGTAGGGTGCCTCTGACGTTGTCTCTGGTTTGAGAGTGGCTTAACACAGGGAATGCGACAGTTGTAGCCCATGTCCTGGATATGTCTGTTCATGGTGTCTCTTGAAGCACCAAGACTCCAACTGCAGTCCGCTCTTTGTGAATCTCCCTCATTTCACAATCCTCTCAAAGCTGCAGTAATCTCTGATTGTGCACCTTTTTCTACCACATTTTCTCTTTCCATTCAACTTTCCATTAATGTGCTTGGATACTGCACTCTTCGAACAGGCAAACTGAACCAGACTGAGAGACCATTTTAACACTAGATTTACTAAGTCTGCGCAAATTTGCGTAAATTCCCTGGACCTCTCACCTACTAGCATCCCTGCTGAGTTTTTTTAACATGTTATCATTGATCTCTTGCTTTTCGCCTGAAAACACACCCATTACCTGTGAGGCCTGCCATATTTGCATTTGTTAGCTTAACACTAGAAGCGCTGCGCCAGTGTCACCTACTTATAACGCGGTTCACCGGTCATTTGACCGCCTATTGTTTTGAATGGGATGCAAATAGTTTAGCTCCAAGATCAACTTGCACTTGGGCAATGCGCCATTCATTCCCGCGTTGATAATCAGCGGTATT
>JAOTQY010000050.1:9834651-9844857 GCA_026413445.1 Dolichallabes microphthalmus
GGATAGGCTCCAGGCCCCCGCGACCCTGTATATAAGGATAAAGCGGTACAGAAAATGAATGAATGAATAAACATTATATGCATTAATAAGGGGGAGGGGGACATCATATGCATTAATATGGGGGGGGGGGGTCACGACATGTCACCGTGTTTGGAAACACCTGAAAAAATAATAAATTAATTAATTAAGAACTTCATATTTTTGATAGAGGAAATTATGTATTAAAAAAATAATAATAAAATAAAGTACAGATAGTACTTTTTGAGAATCATCGCTCAACTCGTTCTGTTTTTAGTCAAGTATTTTGTGGACGCTGTAACTTTAAGAAACGAAACGACACGCCCACTTCCGGGTTGCTGCTGAACTATGGACTCACTTTGAACGTCTTGCAAAACTCTCTTAATAGTATAGATCACGCTTTACAATGATTTGTATTTTACTTGTTGCAGGTCATGGTACTGTTTTAGAGACACAGATTAAGGTACAGAACTACAATCTTTCCATATGAGTATTTAATGTAGTTTTTCTGTTTAAATCGAGAAAAATCTGCTGCATGAGAATGGTTGCTTTTTAATCACACACACACACACACACACACAGTTAACGTGTTACGGTGCTTGTGTAGAAACATTTTAATAAATATACACAATCACACCTGATTGAGGGGAGGACACTGTCCCCATTTGTGCTCATTTACTTTCTTTAAGGTCCCACTTGCTTGGGACAAGGGAATGGGTGTAGTGGAGATAGTGGACTTTCCCCCTAGGAATGCACTTAGACTTTATTTAAGCAATAACGTATCACGTTAGTAAAGTATAGCTGTCCACTGCATGATCATAATCTTTTGGAATCTTTTTGGACAAATAGTTCACTCATTCTTGAAGAAGATGTTTTGCTTTGTTTCACATACCTGTGCTATAATCAGACACATGCAGGATGTGTACTGTTTGCCAGGTTATATCCAAAACTTTCAAATAGTTATTTTTTTTTATTACCATTAGAGATGGCATGGTGACATAGGGGTTAACAGTGCGACCTCGCACCTCCAGGGTCTAGGGTTCAATTCCTGCCACGGACACCACACCAATCAACCGTAATATTATGAGCACCTGCCTCCAAAACAATAATGACCTGTGTATTCTGATATTTCTAAGGAAACCAGCCGTAACCTTTTCAGCAATTAGAGCTACAGTAACTCTTATAGAGGATCAGCTTACATGGCCTTGGTTTCGCTCGCCTTGGATGCCCATCACCCTGCTGCAAGTTCACCAGTTTTCCTGCCTTGGAGCACTTTTGCTAGGTCATGGGCAGGTGGCAGGTGCTCATAATATTATGGTTGATTGGTGTGGTGTCCGAGGCAGGAATTGGCCCTGATCACTGCAGACTGGGAACATCCCACAAGAGCTGCAGTTTTGGAGTTGCCCTGACATAGTTGTCTAGCCATCACAATTTAAAATTGACAAGGGCCAAATTGTGATTACTAGACGCCTGGGTCAGAGCAACTCCAAAACTGCAGCTCTTGTGGGATGTTCCTGGTCTGCAGTGGTGAGAACTGCCTAAAAGTGGTGCAAGGAATTAAAACGAATGAACCGGCAAAGGGGTCTTGGGAAGCCAGGCCTCAGTGATGCACATGGGGAGTGAAGGTTGGTTCATGTACTATGATCCAATACTACTACTACTGTAGCTCTAATTGCTGAAATGGTTAATACTGGTCTCCATCAAAAGGTCAGAACACATACAGTAGGTCATTGCTGTTTGAGCACATGGTCATAATGTTATGGCTATTCAGTATTATCAGTATAAATAATAATATATTATTAGTAGTATTATTTAATATATAAGTCTACAGATCTGTTACATTAGTGATTTTTCTAGCTGTATCGCTGTATATTAGGTTCACATTTTACAAAATGTAACAAATAAAATGTATGATATTGAATAAACAAATATTGAACGTGTTTATAAAATATTTTAGTCTTTACTTTGCTGTTTTTATTTTATTTAATTTTTAACCCTTTTTAAATACAGTATGTAAACAGCATTGGCTGATATGAAGCTTTCAAAATGAAAACCCTCAGATAACCTTGAGGAAAAGTTGGCCTAAATTAAGGTTGACCTGATTCCTCTGCTACTCAAATGCTCATCTAAAAAATGTCCCTTGAGATGAGGCAGGTTTTGGGGCAGTTTATGATCCTCTTTTCCATTTTTCTCTTTTTGGCAGAATGATGTCACTGGCTTGTATGCACATCTAGCTGGGGTACCCAAAGCATTGTTACCTGGTGTTGGGGGGAAGAAAATTCTAGATTTCTGGTGGGAAGCAGTCAACACGTAAGTTGACTTCAATTGAATTTGTTGTTTTGAAAGGATATGTTTCAGTCAGCCATACTTACCCTATGTTGTCCTTTGTAGGCGACAACTCTTCAGTGAAGTTTATTTGGTCACAAATGCAGATAAGTGAGTACATCTATAAACTTTTTTCCTTAGTAATTTTGTTAATAAATGATGAACTCATTATTCATATTTTATAATTGCCTGTAATGTTGAAGTTGTTTTGACTAAAGATCTCCCATCATTCTAGGTACAAACATTATGAGCGGTGGGCAACTGCCAATGACTTCCCAGTGGAGAATTTGGTGAATAATGGTAGCACCACTTTGGAGGATCGGCTTGGGGCCGTCGCTGACTTGGATCTGGCCATACGAAGCCGTCACCTTCAAGATGACATCATGGTGGTATGGGCTAGACTTGATTTGCATTTACATTTCTAGATACATAAGCCTTTATTTTATTGCACTTGCTGTACTTTTAAGCATGTGTGTTTCTGTAGATTGCAGGAGACATGCTTTCTTCTGACCAAAACTTCGACATTGCTCAAGTTATTCGTTTTTTTAGGTGCAAGGTAAGAACAGCTACTTTTTGTCAAAAATAAATGGCTTCATGTACAGTATGCCAAATAATATTTATATATGAATAGCAAAGTATTAATATAATCTTTCGACCAATGAAAGAACTTTTTTTTAAACAAATTAATGATAATTGCATTAACATAATGTTTTGCCGCAGTTTCTCCTGCAACTTTTCAATGTAATTTCACAACTTTTCACTTGTGTTTCATTTTTAAGTCTGGAGATTTGGCTATATATTATGAGCTGGAACCAGGGGAGAAATGTTACACCAGAGGCATTGTAGAAGTATGTCCAGATTCTAATAGGTAAGGGTTGCTCTATAATGACTTACAGGCAAGAAAACTTCATGCATTGTCTAAAATGTCGAAAAGAAATTACAAATGTTTCACATTTTTATAAAATTTTTTATTGGTATAGCATTTAACAATTGTCATTGTCGCAAATCAGAATAATGTCATTGATCAGGTTACCTGCTCTGTTTATTAATGTACTATCACATATAATCAAATGTAAAATATATTATTGCAGACAACTTTTTATATATTTATCAGTAATGCATAAAGACTTAGCAGGTTTATATCTTAATCAGCTTTAGTAGTATAAAATGAAGCAATTCCAAAGTTGTAGAAACAGTTGTTCCATTCCATACACGTAAATGTCATATGTGTACAACTTTTACAATGTACAATACGTTCATATTTGACTTGTTGTCTGTCAGGATCAAACGTTTCTTTGAAAAGCCACAGGAGGGCGTCACAGCATCTCGTCTGGCCAGTGTGGTCTTCTACTGCCTTCGCAAAGAGACGCTATCTTACCTCTCAGACTTCCTGCTCAAGCAGCCGGATGTGGAATACAGGACCCTCGGCAGGTTCTGGGTCAGTGCGTTGCTTTAGTTCACTTATAAGAAGAAAAAAATCCAATGCAACATCGTCGTCAAAGTGTTGAACAGGAGAAACACATCTTTGCCAAACATTGAATTACTATGCCAACATTTAATTTGGGGAATCACATGTAGCTGACTTTGCTTGTTCTGTTCATGTTCTGGTTCTTAGGAATGGCTTATAAATGAAGAACAGTTGCCTGTGTATGGAATGAAGCTACCCACAGGGTTTCAGTTGATTGGACAAGTGGTGAGAGCATGAATAAAATGTTTAGCCATTGCATCTGTTTATTAGTTCATTTCGTGTAGCACTTGCTGTAATAATCGGATGAATTCATACTGTACACGCTAAGTTAGTTACTTTTATGTTTTACTTTACAGGGTCTATCTGACTATACAAAATGGCTTACACACTACTCAAATAAGCAGCAAGAGCTTTCAGTCAAACCCATTACATTCCGATCTTATGCCAGGTTGGTGAGAATACACCCACCACCATAAATCCAGTCTATTTGTAATCTTTTGAATCCTGCATAATCAGTGTTTGCCCCTTCACAGGGTAGGGCTGATGGGAAATCCCTCTGATGGCTTCAATGGCAAAACCATTGCTATGACCATCTCTAATTTCTGGGCTGAAGTGACACTAATAGAAAGCCAGTCCCTGGTAGATAAAACTCTTACCTAAATAAATCCTAACTAAAAGACATGGTCTGCTTTCTTTTTTAACTCCTCTAACATTGTGTTCGTGTGTAGGTCCTCCTTCCTCATCCACTGAATGATCCCACTGAGTTCGGCAGTCTACAGGATCTGTTTCGCATCAGCCACAAAGAAGGGTTTGTTCTTTTTTTTCTCAGTAATACTTCCTGTCTCTGTTTGCTACATGTGCAGTCAATGTATCCTGTATGAAATTATTAGGAAACAACATTGTCTCATGTTCCCTTTGGCCAGGTATTTAGGAGGTCTGAGACTGTTACAGGCTACCTGTAAGAAGTTTTATCAGTTCTGCTCAAATCAAGGGTAAGTTCAAACATGAATCGAAATATAGTGGGTGCATAAATAAAAAGGAAAGAAAAAAAGGGGGGAAATGGAGGGGGTTGTTACTTATTATGACCTGAGACTTTTTTTCCAGAATGTCAGAGGCATATTCACCCCCAAAATGTCAAACCAGGCATTTTTAAACAAATATTGTAGTAACACAATCATTCTTTTAGGGTTTAACTTACAAATCTATGCTTTGCTATGAAATATTGACATTGTCAGGGCATGGAATCGACCAGTCTCTATAACAGTTTCCTCCAAGTTACAGGCAATAAAGACTTCAACTCCTACACACTGGAACATCGATCACCTGTCGACTTCCCTATCCCTGTGGACTTCATCACTTCATTCCCTTTCTATAGTTTAAGTCTCTGAACAGACCATTTTGACACTTCTTTTTTTGGGAAAAGCATTCTTTGAAAGCACAGCTCGAGGTATTTCACAGTGGTATCTTTTACAGAAAGATGCAACTTGGCATACAAAAGCCTAAAGTAAAAGAGCATTAGATCAGGATAAACGATCTGTGAATTTATTTACATCTGTGAATTTATTTCTCACTGAAACCAGAAATGCTTGAAAGAAGAAATCTTATTGGCCTTTCTGGGTACGCCTGTATTTAAAGAAAAAAAAAAGCCAAACCTTTTCACATAACTTACTTCACTTTGCCTCTTAGACATTTTTGCAGCATAGATTAAACAGCTTCTACTATATATCCTTGTGTTTGTTTTATGCCACATGGGTGATCACTAATACGACTGAAGCCAGACTACCCACTTCAGCTAAGACAGTCTTGAGGCTCTTGGGAAGGCTGGACAGAACATTGTGTCCATAACACATCTAATTATCTTCGAGCCTATTACCAAATCCAAAACTAAACACTCCCCCATACACCCATGAATACCCTTCTCCTCATGCCAACATTTCCATTACTTGGTATTTCCTTGTTACAGTTAGTCTGCCTACTGCGTTCAATATTGTATGTCCTACATTCTGTTGAAATACAGTAAGTCCTACAGTTTCAACGTTTTTTTTGTGGTTCCTAACCTGACCCAAGCCAGCCATACATACAGTACATACTGTACATACATAAGAGAACAAGATAACAGTGCTTCCTCATCTGACAGTTCCACTACTATGATGGTTTGCTTCAAAACTAATGAAGTATTTTATTTTGTCCTTGCTTCCTTGATTAGAATGACCATCAATAAAGTCTTTACGTTGTGACTTTGAAAATGAACCCATGTATCAGCCTAAGAAAATGAACCCAATGCTCATGCACACCCCCTGGCCTTCCTCTTCAACTCAAAGGACCTGATTTGTTGTTTGTGTGTTTGTTTTTCTAATGATTGAATTCCCACGTTTTACTTTAATTTCCCCTTTTTTTGTTTTCACATCTTGTTTTGCAAGTGTGTCTGTTCTTTAACTGTATATGACCCCAACTTCTATAGGAAGCCAACTAAAATGTGGTGTTGGAGTATATTTCCAATGATTGGATCTTTAAACATTAAGCTACTCTTCCAGGGCAATTTCTGGCAAATTTTCAGTAAACTTTACAGATGCAGATGAGGAAGCTGTTCATGGGCATGTTCCAAATGTGTCCAAATGCGAATTTGTTCCCATTTAAAGGGAGTGGCGTTGGCGTAGTGGTTAGCGCTGTGGTCTCACAAAGGGCAAGGGTTCAAACCCCACCCCGGGTCTATATGCATGGAGTTTACATGTTCTCCTCCGGCTTGGTGGGTTTTCTACCACAGGCCAGGCATGCAGATTAGGTTAACTGGCGTTCCAAAATGACCATAGTGTGTGCCCTGTGATTGGCACCTTGTCCAGTGAGTACCCTGCCAAGTTTCCTGGGATAGGCTTCAGGCCCTCACGACCGTATACACTAAATAAGTGGTATAGAAGATAAATAAATAATTGGTGACGTTATCATTTGTACCTGAAGCTCACCCTGCCAGTGGAGAGCAAAGGCTAGCCTCTCTGGTCCGATTTCACAGAAAAGCAAGTGCCACACAACTCGCTGAAAAAAAGTCAATGCTGCTCATGATAGAAAGGCATCAGAGTAGCCAGTGCCCCAATGCCTGTCGTGCGTGGGACCTACATTACATTTAGTCATTTGACAGACGCTCTTATTCAGAGCGACTTACATTTTTTATCTCATTATACATCTGAGCAGTTGAGGGTTAAGGGCCTTGCTCAAGGGCCCAACAGGGACAACTTGGTGGTCATGGGGTTTGAACCTGGGACCTTTTGAACCGTAGTCCAATGCCTTAACCACTGAGCTACCCTGGCCTAGCAGGCAAAGAGCCCAGCAGACCCAGGCTCCAAACTCTGGGGAATCCAAATGATCCATGTCCTTGTTCTACACACCATAGCACACCACAAAAGGTCTTTTGGTGTCACACCCGAGGGGCAATCTACACAATACTGCCCATAATGTTTTGCGTTGTAATGTTATGGCTGATCATTCTGATTTATTCTAAAAAACAAACAAACATGAAATTTCTAAAAAAAAAAAAGTAATAAATTAATAGTATATAATAGTATATTAAAATAATAATAGTTTCTTGTGCTAAGTATTTTAAAGCAACCTAAAGAAATTGGTAAAATACATAAATAAAATCTAACTGATATCTCCTAAATGTCTGGACAGCATTGCTCTCACCAAGCAGAATTTCACTCTAAAGTACGACACCAACATTCCACGCCAGGTGGTGAGTTCAACAGTGCTACATTGTTCTTCATAGATCTTGCAGTTAATTAATGTTTAAGTTGCTCCATAACTGAAATTTTCATGTAATACCTGTTTTTGGTCACTTCCAGGGCCTAGCTGGCAGTAGGTAAGTAATCTTCACTGTGGAATACCAAGGTTTTTTGGTTATTTTATGATAATAAAAATAATCTAATTAAATAATGACCATCATAATAGTAAAATTAAAACTGTTGTATACAGTACATTACAATGAAAATGATGAATAAACCACAAATATTCTATTAGAGTTTTCTATATTGAGAGTGATTTTTATGACTTGATAACTTTTTTTTGTTTTTTATTAAAACTTGATAATAACTGTATTTTACTGCTGTTCTTACTGGTTGTATTTTGTGTGAAGTGCAATTGTGTCTGCTACCTTGAACTGCCTGTTAAAATTCTACAACCTTACTGAAGATGTAAGTATCTTTTTTTCCTTAAAATTCTTTGTTTTAATTTCATTTGTGTGTGAAAAAAAGAATAATTTTAGAATCTTTATTGTTAGGATCTTTCTAAACCAATCCGAGCCAACTTTATTCTGAACGTGGAGACAGATGAGCTTTTTATCACGGCCGGGTTGCAGGACAGAGTGGTACAGGTTAGTCTTGCACATCTCGGTTAAGAGATCATCTTTCACATCATCTTTCACTGTAGCATCCACTTTTTGTACTTTATTGTTCCATGACATTCTTGCAGGTGTACCAGGGTTTGGTGTACATGGACTTTGACAAGCAGCTAATGGACAAGCAAGGTTATGGTACTGATTCTGCCTCAGTTCTATTTCTTTTTTCTTGTTTACTAAAGCCCCTACATACAAAATAATTTTTAACAAGAAATCCATAAGTGGAAATGCAAACAAGATTAAATAAGAATTATATTGTTAAGTGATTATTGCCAAGGATAAAGTTTAGATATGTGAGTGCTTTTAAGGATGTCTTTAAATATGTTTTCTTAATACAAGGGGCATTCGAGTCAAACCAGGACTTTTGATTGTGCAGAATTACAGAACACAATTCCTAGAATAAAAAAAACTATCATTATTTTTCTATATATCCTCAGATACACTATTGCACCTACCCTAATATTTCGCTAGTGCTTGGATACCATCACCAAGTAGAAAGGTTTCGCAGTATTCTGAAGACATGATCAGACAGCCTGCTTCATTTCTGAAACATTAGCTTCCCTGGTCCAAGCATGTGGAAATATGGTTGGAGAGAGTTCAGGACAGAGATATGGCAGTAATTCCCAGCCAGATGTGCCTCTTGCAAGCTTTTCGACAAGTTAGCTATCAATTTTCAGGCATTCCACTTTCTGAGTGTTCACAGGGGTGCTTACCGTGAGTTTCAAGCCACCTTGGCCGGGATTGTCATCCATGGATGTATGCCTTCGTCACAAGAAATTTCATCACAAGTCCCAATTTTACTTGAACGCTCCTTGTGTAGGTTTCTGACCTTTAGTGTGCACAGATGCTGTCATATAGGGAGCATCCCAGATTCAGTGCAAATATTTTGGATTTAGAAAGCATAGTATTTTGACCTAATCGCATAATGTTTTGCAACTGTTGTGTGCATTGTATTTAGTCTTGAGCTTTACACATCTGGAGTGTGCTAATATCTGTATATTCGTTTAGGGGAGTACATCCCTATGGATATGAGCGATCTTCCTACGTTTTGGTTAGCTTACTCAGGGTATCCAAGTGACTCTGGCCGCATCCACAGCAATGTGAGGGAGCGCTGGCTGAAGGGTAAGTCCACAGAGGAAACACAAACACCGTGATTTTTAATGTCGTTCTCCTGCTTATTTCTTATGCCCTGTTGTCTTTGACCAGGTGAACCTGAAGTGGTGGAAGCCATGAAAAGCTTTGCTAAGCTTACAGACCAGGCCTGGTTTGTTCAAGCCCTGCACATTTACTATCCAAATTTAGACTGTTAGTCTAGGTAGCTTTAATCAGTAAACTTATTATTTTTTTATAGTCTTCTCACGTAAGAGACCATGTAGTGTGGTTTCCTGTTTGGTTTTCCTGTTTCCACCCATTGGCAAAAAAAAAAAGGAAGTAGATGCATTGGTCCTAGGTTTGAATGAGTTTGTACAGTATGTATGATTCTAGGGTCATACCAGGATCAGGCCTAGATAATGTGGTGTATTTGAGGTGTGCACGTAAAACATACTGTATACTACAGTATAGAGAGAACCATAACCTGCCTGTAAATGACAGTATTGCAAGACTACATACCAATCAAAAGCCATCTTAGCTTACTGTTGCTCGGTCACAAATGTGAAAAGAAGCAAATCACTTAAATTCAAAAGTGAAAGGCTCATTAGGCTAATATCAGGGAAAATTTGAAGCCAGATATTCCCCCATAGTTCCCCAGACTTGCATTTTAAGCTTTTAAACGTAATTAAAATCCATATAATCCTAATTAAAGAGATTACACACTATATAACTAAAAGATTGTGGACATCTGACTAAATTTCCCATATGTATTTTTTTTTTTTAAATATCCCATTCCCCCTTTGGTGTTATAATACTCCCCAGTCTTTTGGGAGGGTTTTACACTAGATCAGTGTTTTTCAACCTTTTTTGAGCCAAGGTACAGTTTTAATTGAAAAAAAATCACACGGCACACCAACAA
>JAOTQY010000050.1:9846358-9858266 GCA_026413445.1 Dolichallabes microphthalmus
CCATCTCCACATCATTGCATTCAGTTTTTATTCACAATTTGTTTAGTGTCCCAACTTTTTTGGAATCCGGTTTGTATCTTTTACACCACTTACACAAGATGCAACATCCTGTCCAAACTCTAGATGTATGTAAGTGTTATTTTTTCATTGCAGGTCTGTTTACACGGAAGCCTGTTTGGGTACAGCAAATCTTAAAATGGTACAAATGGCAAGACAGGTAAAGTCTGGCGAGGATATACTGTACATTTTCACATATATATTTTTTTATTATTATTATTGTCATTAAAGTCAGCAACCTGATTCAAATGGTATTTTTTCATGGTTCCAAAAATGTGTAATTTGATAAACATTAACCGAGAGTATATTAGGGATATGTACCTTAACTTGAGTTTAATTATAGATAAATGCAACAAAAGTCCCTGTGTGGGTTTGTCAGATTACATAATGAAAGGCAATGATGGCTCTCCAGTACAGTAAACAACAGAACACAATAATGGAAAAGACGGTAGGATTGACGAACTAGAATGTGTCTACAGTGCTTTTGTTATTCTTAAGTCAAAAACATTGCAGGAATGCCATTTCTTGAACCTTGGCGACAAGCAAGAAAAACAGGACGTGTGCTTCAGCCCTGCACTGGCATTTCCAAATGTTTTTTAAAAGCCACACTGATTAGCATAGGAAACTGCATGGTTAACGCTTTTTGTGTAAAATGAGCTTTAGTGTCCTAAAACATGGGCAGTACTATGATGAAACTGTATGTAAAAGTATGTCAAAGGATGAATGGTCATGGAACTATGGTTAAGGCTGATTAGAACGTTGTGAATTAAAATCCCATTACTGCCAGTCTGTCAATGTTGGGTCATTGAGCAAACATTTGAATACTTATCTTCCCAGCTGCATTTTGTCCCAATTGTAAGCCATTTTGGATGTACAACCTTAAGCCCAATAAATGGTTAATCATAGTCCCTGAGCAAAGAGACTCATTTAACAGGAAAGACGTTAGGCCAATTTCTATATTTAGGGTAAAGGCAGGAAACCAGCACTAACATTGCTAATTCTGATATACAGTACAAATGGAATCACCTTACATCTGCAAATTCAACTTTAAAAATAGGCCAAAAAAAGAGAGATAATGCAGATCTTAATATTTAATGCAGATGATAGTAGGATCAACACAGTAGCTTTATATAATAGTAATATTGTTAGCCATGAAAATAAATCAACAGCTGTATTGAAATATTTTTGTGCATACAGTTTGGCTCTGCTGTGAAACTACCTGGGAGCGGTGGTGCTGTAGTGGGCCTGTGTATGGATCCTGACAGAATGGTAAATTAAATTGATTTTGTGTTGTTGTTTTTCAAAACTAAAATGAAAATTTAACAAAGATAAATCTATAACCTGAGCTGTTTAATTACAATAAATATTGATGAAACCTGTAATATTCCTTCAAACAAAGCTAAAACACAATACTGTGTAAAAGTTTTGACACCCAACCCTCAACTTTGGGACCTATGAATTATTCAAGCATAAAAAAAAACATCTAACTTATGACATGAACCAGTGAGAAACGGGTGCAGATTATTAATGATGAGATTAGTGCTGTGTTGATTAGCTGAATGCTGAGTGGTTGGAACAGACGAGAGGAGAAATAAGGTTGTTGCTGAAGTTGTTACATCTTTAGGTGCTTTGCGGCCTGTCATAGTAAAACATTTGTTCCAATTTATTTACTTTAATTTACAAAATGTAATTGAATATTAAGAAAGGAGGGCTGGTTCAAGAATCTTACTTAACTAAAAAGTTAGTGTAAGTGAGATATTTCTTCCATGGTTTTTACGAGTATGCTTGTTTGTCATACCTCTTAGGTGGAGATGAAGAGGGCATTCCAGGAGGCTGGCTTTGTTTTCTGCCTAGTTGTGCCCCACAGGCCATCTTAATGTGTGGTGTACAGTTGATTTTCTTATCAACAACATAAAGCTAATTAGATTGCATTTTTGTATCCACACACTATTCTATCCAGACGTAAGAAATCATTATGTATTAGTGGTCGTCAATGCTTGCTACAGCGTTGACTATTGAGTGTGGACAGTGTAACCCTGGCTGCACATAAGAGTCACTGAACTCCGGTTGCTGTGCGTTTCAGGCAGCACAAACAATTGTCTATTTAAAGTGCTATCAATACCAGCATTGTACACCCTTCCTGTCCCTGTATCTCAGTACAATAACGGCCACAGACTAATAAGCAAAATGTTTGTTGGAAGGGTTGTAATGTATTCTATATAAAACAATCATTTTTATATTGCAAACCACAGTAGTATAATTTGATGAGAATGTTAATAATAGCATTCGAGCACAGAGTATATAATAATAATGTAATAATAATTAGCTTAAATAACTGTTTAAGAATATTATGCTTTCAAAACATTATACTGTGAATGCTATTTAAGCCCAATTATGTTTAACGAATTACTTTTAAATATGTAAAAAGTTAACTTTTTTTTTTTTTAATTGACGAAGATTGAAACTATTGCATGCCTTTAAACATTCAGAAATTTTTATCCCATCTCGGACAATGATGTCTTTTTTTTTTTTTTTTTTACAAGCCTTCTTTGCTGACTGAGTACTTAAATTTTACTCTTAAATTGTGTGAAAGTAACACTTAAGACATTAGCATAGGTTTAGCAAATACATGTATCTAATCGACACATCTATAATTCTGGTAAAGGGGCTGTTTCCCGTTCTGAGTATTACAGGGTCATTGACAGTAAAGAAAAATTAATGAGATAATTTAATTTGTTCCTTGCTATGATCTTTTGGAAAATTTGAATGGTGCAGTTTCCTGTTGAACATGTGACTCATGAAATATGTTAAATAGGGATGAATGCATAAATACAAGATGCTAGAAAAATGCTTGCTAGATATATGGTTAGTCATGTGAAACGAGACTGAAGAAGCGGGAAAGAAATCGCTTCAGTTTCTGCGGTTTTGGTAAAGCAGGTAGTCAGTGCAAGCACACTGGCAATTTTGACTAATTCATGGAATTGGTTGACACTTCCAATAATCCTCCTGTCGAAATACAAAATAAAACTTGAATTATTTTAATTATGCTAATATTTGACAGGCACAGGTCTGTGCATAGACATACACTGTGTACTGTGTACTGTACAATGAGTAAACATATATATATATATCAAATAACACTTAGCTATTAATGTGTTTTTAATGCATTTGTTGAGGTTCCCTTAGCTGTTTTAATTATAACTAGCCTAGACACTCACCAGCTACTTCATTAGGTACACACTGCTGTTTAATCAGCCAATCTTATGGCAGCAGCTCCATGCATTTAGGCATATAGACAATATGAAGGCAATCTTCTGAAGTTCAAAGCGTGCATTAGAGTGGGGCAAGAAAGTATGCACATGATTTAAGTGACCTTAAACATGGATTGTTGTTGGTGCCAGATGTGCTGGTCTGAGTATTTCCGAAACTGCTAATCTCCTGGGATTTTCATACACAGTCAAAATTTTTATTTATTAATATTGACTATAGAAGCTTGGAGAAACTTTGCCTGGTCTGATGAGTCTCAATTTCTGAGAGACATTTGAATGCTAGGGGCAGAATTTGGCATAAAGAACATGAAAGCATGGATCTGTTCTGTCTTGTATCAAGATTCTTGGATCTATCCTGCCTTGTCCTTGCGGAGTAATGGTCTGGGGATATTTTCTTGGCTCACTTTCTCAACAGAATTTCGAACAGCATAAGGACATCTTTCAGAGGGCCAAAGTCGACCTGGTTCTGACTCTGTTAATGTTTTATCCTTTATATTTAATTATACTATGATTCTGATAAAAGTAGAAAACAGTATTTCAAGATTTATAGCTGTTTGTCTCTGGGTCAATCCACGCTTAGATTGGACTCCGACCTGTTTGAAGATCAGAAATGTTTTACACTTCTAGGCATGCTTAAAGATGGGCATATTTCAAACGCAAGAAGAATACAGGTCAAATTTTGATGCATACATTTTATCATAAAACTATGAGAAAAAATATTTTTGTGTTCATTCAAGTCTCTTTCATTGTACATGTGTAATTAAAAAATAGTTGCAGTTGTCTTTACAATTCACCAAATTTATAGAAAACTCTCTTATACACTTTTATAAAAGTTTGTCTAATGTCACACCCATAATGAAAGTAAAATTATGTATATTTTGAGGTTGTAAATGAATGTATGAATTTTGAGGATTTGTTTTGTTCTTAAATAAAGAAATTACATTAAAGGGTACACAAATTATTCGTATTGGTTAATGCTGATTTCAACAAAGGTGTCGGAACACAGATCATTACTGATTTGGTTGTGCCTACTCAATATTAGCTGGGTGGTTATAATGCTCAGTGTATATACATACCATACAGTACATACATACATGTAGATTAATAGGTTGCACAGTGGCATAGTCGTTAGCACTCGTACCTCCAGGGTCGAGGGTTCGGGTCCCAACAAGTGTGTGTGGAGTGTGTGCATGTTCTTCCAAATTAGGCTAATTGGTGTCCCACCCCCTTATAATAATGGAAATGCCTGTAGTGTGCCTGGACTGTCACCCTGTCTAGGGTGTACCGCACCTCGTGCCGCGCGCTATCCCCATGCGCTCCCCGCAACCCTGTACAGGAAAAGTGGTACAGAGAGAGTGAGAAGGGTTTTAATAATCATGATAAAGGTATGAGCGAATAGGTACAAGCAAAAGTGTCAAGTGTTGATAAGTGTTTTGAAAGTTACTGGATGTATCCTGATTTTTTTTTTTAAATAGTCCAATCTGTACATTAAAATAGAACTTGTAAAACACTATTAGTGAGTTTTCTATCTCTTCTTCCACTCTTTTGTATTTAAAGTTGATAAATTGCTGCCTTGGTGTTTTGGCATACTACGCACTCCTCTACTAAGTAGTATGTCAGGCTAGTCCGCCACCATGTGGTAGTAGTGTAGTATGTAGTGTACGGCGTATTTCGCCTGTATAACGGGGTGTTTAGTACAGTAAAAGCTGCGCCTCACAGTAGCGGGGGAGGAGGGCAACCAACATGGTCATACGGAACTCGAAATTATCTCTGTAGCACGCGCTGTCTCTGTACCGTTTTATCAGCTGACCGAAAAGTGAACTGGCGTCCTAAAGCATGGCAGCAAAGGAAGACATTTATTCCAAAATTATTCCACGCAGACTCCGGCCAAACCGACAAAACGCTGTTAAACACGGCTCGCATTTGGACGTCTTGTTATCGATGGGCTTCCCTCACAACAGAGCGTGAGTACACTGTGGACAACTGGGTCTGTATTCTACCTGCTTCATGGGGCTCTCGCGTCTCTGTCAGTGCTTGTGTTTGTAAATGTTATAAACTTTAACTTTTTATGGCTGCTAAGGAGTGACACTACAGTACAGATTTAAAAAATCATAAAAATCTGATTTTATGGGGGAAAAATGACTAGGTGGGTTTTCACATACAGGGTCTCACATACTGTATACACAGAGAGAGAGAGAGAGAGGTATTGTTGTTTTGTATTGTTTGTTTTTCCAAATAAGCTTTCTCTGAAAATCCAGTATTGATTTAAAAAAGATCTTGCAATATTATATAATATGAAACATAAATATAATTTATTTATATTATTAATATAATATTTCATTTCCAGTATAATATACAATAATAATCAGATTTTAGGGAAATTCATCTTCTTAAAATAGATTGAAACAAACATGTAACGTTGCATGAGTGCATGCGATCAAGAGATTTGGGGTGCTGAATACAGAACAATTATGGTGTGATTTAAAGTGTTTACACATTAGATGATGTGCTTATAAGGTTTATGTGACAGATAAAGTTACACAAGCTCTCACTGTCTGTTCTAATAGGAAAACTTGAAGTATTTTCATACTTGAAATTATAGTGTTATGCAGTTCCGTGGCAGCAGTGCAATTCACAAAATCATGCAGCTCAGTCAATGTTTGCATTTGAAAACTAGAAAGAAAATTCAAAAGTGACTAGGTGGTCTGCTGCTGCAATCCATCCACCTTAAAGGTTTGGTGTGCTCTTATATGCTTTTCTACTGTTGTAAAGGTTATTTGAGTTACGCTTGCCTTCCTGTCAGCTTGACCCAGTCTGACCTTTGACATCTCTCACCAACATGGCATTTTTCACTCACAGAACTGCCAAACATACTGTATGTTATTGTTTGTGATTTGAACCATTTTGTGTAAACTTTCCCGTCTATTGTGTGTAAAAGTCCAAGGAGATCAGAAAAACCGGGAACTAGAAAATTTCACTGGCCAAATTCACTAAAATCACATTTTTTCTCATTCTCATGTTTGATAGTAGCTTTTCACCTATATCTGCATGATTAGATTAAAATAAGTGCATCAATGCATAGTGATACCACTGTTCCTAATAAGGTAGAATGTATGATCAGGAAACAAGATTCTCATGGATATAGGACATGATATGCTGATGCCAAGTGGGTAGAGAATAAAGGCTGCTTTAAAGTTCAGCACTGTTAATGAGTGAAGGTACACAGTGAGAAAACATTATTCAGTTGTGTTTATATTGGTACAGGTTAAGAGAACACATTATAGATGTGGTTTATCCCAAAAACCAAAACATCAAAAATCATAATTTGTGATCAAAATGTGATAACAGAGTAATCAAGAATAATATATTATTAAACAATAAATCAAACTGAAGACGATTTAATGTAATAATAGAGTGCCAGTATTAGAGGTAACAAAATGTCTACCTTTAGTATGTAACTTTCACCTGGAAATGTGTACACAGTATACCCTTAAAACAATTTTGATATTATATTAACATAAGTAAAGAAAAATGTTTTAGTTTGAAAGCTAGTTAAATGACACTCCATGCTCCTGGCAAAAAAAAAAAAAAGATAATAATGGGATCAGCCCAGTTTCACAGTGGTGCACATGGCATCATACAAAAGAAATCCCTAAAATAGTCAAATGTACTTCCTATCCTAATATTACAAAGTCCAGAAATTGGCTTAGTAATATTATATTTGGTGTCTTGTACACTTATAAAAGCAAATACTAACAAAATCCTACGATATTCAGTGTGTTTCCAATCGTTTTCTTTTGCACCACACTTGAAAAAAGAAAACATGTTTTGGTTGTTGTTATGGAAAAGTGCAGTGGGTGGTTGACTGTAATCCAGGTCTCGTTTCTTTTTTTATTGGTGTACACAGTAGAAGATGAAAAATTACATTTTATAGGCTAGCACAGTTGATGACAATCTTTGTTGATGTTTTTCTTGTGGTCATACTTTTTGTTTGTTTGTTTGTTTATTTTTAATAATGTAATCTCATGTACTACAGCTGAAAACAAAAATGTTTTGGTTATTGTTGTGAAAAAAGTACTGTTAGTGGTCGGCTTTGACCCAACTCCCGAGTCATTTGTTATTGACGTACTGTACACTATAGGGGATCGGAAACTCTCTTTACTCAATTTCTGCCCTGCTACAGTAGTTGTCTGCTTTTTAAAACTAAATATATCCATGCACTAAGCTATGGCAAAACAACTGGCAAGATAAATAACAGAAAATATTTAATATAGGGTGGTTGTATAAGTCAAAACAAGACTTTTAATTGTGCAAAATAAGAGAACATACTCTTATGAATTTCTCTGTATAATAGCCTGCTATACTACAGTATTGCATTTATTCCAGGGTTTCACTAGTGCATCAGTACCCTCAAGGTACTGTACTGAGAATGTGGCAATAACTCTTAGCCGAGTTCCTGTAATGTGCAAGTGGTGCTCGTCAATGATTGTGTGTACAGTTTTCACAGACAGATTTGTAGTCTTCCACAAGTTTGCAACAAGTTATTAGTTGATTTTTAATGATCAGGCATTTCACTCATTGAACGTTCAGTAATGATCACCGCAACGTGCCAATGATTAAATTTTTTTTTTATTAAAAAGTAACACCACAGACATTTTAGGTAAAGAGGATTTTGCCAGACTGCCAGCCACACTTCTGACAGATGCCGACACATTAGATAATGCAAAAACTGAGACTCAGAAGTTTAAATTTCTCTTGTAACAGAAGTTTTACAAAGAACAAGCGACTAGGATTGTTAGAGGATTAATAGTAACAGTAAAATGAAAAAAAAATTCATTCAGAATTTATTTTAGATATATTCTCTGTTTTGCATTATGATTGGTTACAAGAATTTGGGTCTCATCTATAGCTTCTCACTGTTAAAGTAGTGTGAAGTCTGTATTATGCCCATCCATAAATCTGGTCTAATTGAAGTGTACTCATACACATTTTAAATATATATAAAATCTAATCAAACATGGAAGTACTACTGTTTAGAATGAGAAGTCATCAATGCTACCTGTCTCCTTCTAAACCTGTGCACACACTCCAGTCTTATCTTCTGAATTACACAGCCATAGTTAATAAAGCATGAAGACAGGTGAAAGGTAAATTCTTGACATTATCTAAAATATATATAAATATATATATAATTTCTCTGCAGCTGTATACTGCAGTTGATGCCTTACGACTGCTTGATTTAAAAAAAAAAAAAAGTACAGTAAATAATACAGACAAACAAATCTTCTCCCTTTTACAAAGACATGGAGAAAAATTTTGATCAGGAACTTCTGCAGGCAAATTTGTTTCTAAATCTAAATTTTTTATCTAAATTGGTATAGCATACATTTTGCTAAAGTTTAGTAGCAAATTATGATACTAAACAAAAGTATGGGTAATTTTTTTTATACAGCTGCAAAGCAGCATAGACAAATTTATGTTAACAACTTCCCACATTTCTACTCTTGCTAGAGTTAACAACTGCAAAATTTTAGCAGTGCATTAGCAAAGTGGATCTCTTTGCAGAGAGCAGAAAAAGAGGTTAGCAAATGTTTTATGGTCAGAACTTTGATGTTTTAATCAGGCAAAAGTGAAAGGTTAGCAAAATAAAGACTATTCGAATGTTTGAGTAACATGTCCACCATTGAACTTCCGTGTGGTGCGATGCATAATTAGACCAGACTGCTGTAGGGAAAAAAATAATAAAGGGAGGAAAAAAAAAAACTTTTTTGACTTAGAACAATGGAAAGATATTATGAGTGGATCTCACACTGTGGTCTGACTCTACCCACTGGACTAATGGAAATTCAGCACAGAAGGAGTTGTAGTTGTGAAATGAATTACACTTAATGGGATCATATTGCTAGGGTCACTGCAGTAGAGTTTGGACCTTTAGTTTTTTTTTTTTCTTTATTACTTTTAAACCCAAGCCAACTGATTCTTTTAAGATGTATCCGTAAATGCTTCATGATTTCAAATTCCCTTCAGTGCAAGTTTTTGCATTGTATAAATAATCATGGTAGACATTACCTCAAGGTTTTTAGCTTTAGCACAGGAAATTTTGCCTTCCACACAGTTCCTCTGATCCTAAATATCAGGAAGCAGATAAGAAAAAGTATATGTGAATTTTTGCTGAAGAAAAAGAATGTGTTCTGATTCGTCTGGGAATATGCCATTGTGTTTGCAGTCCATGTATAGTCAAGTGTTGAAAGTTAGTGCCTCTCTTTTATAATTTATTTATGAAATACAATCATGATATAATTATTCATTTAATACGAATTAAGGCAAAAAAACATGTACATACTCCCTTACTGCTTAAGAGAGTAAGTTGCTAATCATCATCCCTTGATTAATTGATCATCGGCAGGCATACAGACCTATATACTGTAAAAGTGGAAAATTTTGGCAGTTTGTCAGCCTGAAGCATTCAGGTGTGTGTTAACACAATGCCAAGAGGGAAAGACATAGTTATTGGTCTTAGACAAACAACTGTTGCTGCACATCCATCTGGAAAAGGTTATACAACCATTTACAAACAATTTGTTTACAAAAAATTCTACAGTGAGAAAGATTATTCACAAGTTGAAAGCATTCAAGACAGCTGCCAATCTTCCCAGGAATGGACATGGCAGCACATTCACTCCAAGGTCAGAGCATGCAGTGCTCAAAGAAATCCCCCCAAAAAACAAAGAGCTACATTTCAGACCCTACAGACCTCACTGCCATGACAGCAGAATTAGATGAACAAGTACAAGGATAGAACGAGTACGGTATACTTGGAAGGGTTGCCAGCACAAAGCCTCTTCTGTCTGAAAAAAACAACTGGCGAAGTACGACTGAGCTTTGCAAAACTGCATCTGAACAAACCTCAAGTCTTCTATAACAATGCCCTATGGACAAATGAGACCAAAGCGTTCTTCAGCCTTAATGCCCAGCACTATGTTTAGGGAAAACCAAACAGTATTTCAGCTGAAACACTTTATACACACTGTCAAGCACACGGTGGTAAAGGGGTGATGATTTGGGCTAGTTTTTGCTGACACAGGACCTTGCAATCACTTTGTCACCCTGTCACCTTGCAGTCACTGAATTGCCCAGGAACTCCTGTGTGTAGCAGAGTATTCTAGAGGCAAATGTGAAGCCGTCTGTAGAAAAGCTCAAGCTTGGTCAAAATTGGGTCATGCAACAATGATCTGAAGCACAGCAGTAAATCTACATCAGAATGGCTGAAAAATAAAAGAAACAAGGTTTTGGAATGGCCTAGTCAAAGGTCCAGATATCAACTAACTGAAAGTGATGTGGCATTACCTTAAAAGAGATGTGAATAAGAAAAATGCCCAAAAACCTCAATGAGCTGGAGCAATGTTTTTAAGAAGAATGTACCAAAAGCGATGTGAGAGACTGATAAAGTCACACAGGAAACTATTACTTAAACATCTTGCTGCTAAATGTGGATTTACAAGGGAGTACTTAGTATTGCCAACATGATATTTTTTCTTTTTGCCTTTATTTTTGTTACATAAATTTGTCTAATATTATTTACTACACTACTTTGTCTATACTTTTATGATATTTTTATACAAAAACATAGAATTCAATAGAGGGGGGACCTAATTTTTACACACGACCATAAGATAAAACAAATTTCTTTTTAGAATTAAAATATGACCTTCAAAGCTTTTTTAGATTTATTTTTAATAAAATGAAAATTATCTTCTTTTTTTTTTTTTACTTTCGACATGTTTGTCTATCATAATACCTAACAGTTTCCTACATTACCCACAATGCATTATTACTAGTAGGGGTATATACTTAAGCAATATCGTAAGAGTGGAAGTGCCGTTCAACTTAATATCAGCATGGCGGGGATGTGGTTGTAGTACAAGTGCTGAAGAAATTACAGCCGTGCTGGTACAATGTTTACATTTAGGCATTTAGCAGACACCCTTACCCAGAGCGACTTACATTTTTCTCTCATTATGCATCTGAGCAGTTAAGGGCCTTGCTCAAGGGCCCAACAGCAGCAACCTGATGGTCACGGGGTTTGAACCTGTGACCTTCCGAACCATAGTCCAATGCCTTAACCACTGAGCTACCCCTGACCCCAACAATATGACCTTGGGATTTGCAGTTCTACTATACTATTGTTTGCAATTAGCAAGATTATAATTTATTTGTTTATTTAACTAGTTATCGAGCTTTGCCAACACTGGCGGAAAAATACACTGGGACAATTAACTATATGTATCGCGACCGAGTTAGTGTAATTAACAAGGGTGAAAGTAGTTTTTTCCTACCAGTACTAAGTAGCCGAAATGTAAGGAGAATAAACCCTGGAGGTGGTGCTCTAAATCTTTTAAGGTTCTCTTTATGTTTCCACTTATTCTGCTTTAGAATATGAGCTACTTCCCGGTTCCAGCATTGACTCCCAAATAGTGTAATATGAAAAGCTAGTGTGCTATGTACAGTGTTGTTGTTGATCTTTCGGCTGCTCCCGGCAAGGGGTCGCCACAGCGGAATATCCAGTCCGCACAACAACTTGG
>JAOTQY010000050.1:9873903-9884404 GCA_026413445.1 Dolichallabes microphthalmus
CCCAAGCCTCCTGGGATAGGCTCCAGGTCCCCGCGACCCTGAATAGAAGGATAAAGCGGTACAGAAAATGAATGAATCATATCAACTGTATTTAAATGCAGCTAGAATCAATGTACTGACTGCAAAAGATCTAGAATAAATGCATCTATGCTGTTATTATCAGCAGGATTAACTTCAGTATAACTGTATCTCTTAATTTTCATAACTGTAACTCTCTAGAATTTTCCTTTAAATATTAAGAAACACGGAAAGATTTTTAAGCATTGGACTACAGTTCGGAAAGTCCCAGGTTCAAACCTCACAACCACCAAGTTGCCATTGTTGGGCCTCAGCTGCTCAGACCAGATATATACTGAGATAAAAATGTAAGTTGCTCTGGATTAGGGCGTCTTTCAAATGCCGTAATGTAATGTAAATGTAAATGTAAATGAAAAGAGCCCAATCCATTGGCTAAATATTTCATTCAGTGTCACAAGGGATCTGTAATCTATCCAGGAATAGATTACAGATTAGGAGAGATTAGGAGAGAGTGCTCCCCGATGCAGTGCACTATGCATGCATACTGTACATACACAGACATTCATTCACTTATTTCAGAGTAGCTAATCTGTAACCAGAAGCTGTAATAGCCTTAATGTTTAATTACATGGACATGTCAAGAAATAAAATAGAAGAAAAAATTTTATGTTAAAGTGCTGGTAGCGTAAAAGGTAGGAGTCCTGTAAAACAGATGGAGTGTGTGAAAATGACAAGTAATTTTAATGAATTCATTGAAAGAAAATTGCCGATCACCCACTTAATAATATTTTCTCTCAAGGGGACACTAGATTTTACTTTAATACTTTAAATCATTGACTTAAAATGTCTAGTTTGAAACCATGTCATGATACCTTTAATGTATAATGTAATTTATTGTATAACTTTTTAAATTTAATTAATGATATTTTTACTTATCCATGAAAGCTATTAACTATGGTAAATGATAGAAAAGTCTCATTTTGATTATGTTTAATAAATACCTCAATTTAAGGGTTTGACTATACACATATATATTTCCCCCTCTTTTTGTCTTTCCATGTGCAGGTTTGAAGCAGGAAGGGAAGTTGAGGATACGAGTGGAGCCGGGGTTATTTGAATGGACAAAATGGGTCTCTGGAAATTCATTACCTGCATGGATATCTCCTATAGGCCTTGCTGCAGCCAATCTCAGTGTTGACACAACATACAAGTACAGACAAATCACCTGAATATTATTTAATGCTACAGTATTTTTCAATCTATATATCATGCAACTGCTATCAGAATTAAACATAAATCATCAGAAGAAATATGTCTATATCCACAGACCTCATATACCAATTACTAAACTAAATGTGTCAGAGTCCTATGACACCTACCTGGGCCGCAGCTACAGGGTGATCAAAGACATTCTAGCAGACTGCAAAAATAAGGGTGAGCACCAAATAAGTGTGCACTCGTCAATGGTTTATGGTCTTACTGCTACTGGCAAGTGCTTAATGTACTTGGGTTTTTGTTGATAGGAAACAACATTCTCATCGTGGCCCATGCTTCATCTCTAGAGGGTTGCACCCGCCAGCTCCAAGGCCTTACCCCACATAATGCCAAAGAGTTTGTCCAAGTTGTCAGGAAGGTGTGGTTCTTTCTTTCTCATTTCTTCTGCACCTTTTGATAACTTTTTTAATTTCACCTCCACATAGATATATCACATTAATATTTAGATTAATTGGGATATTTATCCCAATTGTAATTTGGAATATTGGGATTGGGATAAATATTTGGACAAATCTGGGCTTCAGTAGACACCTACAGTATACCATTTAAAATTTCCAACCAAAATTATGCTAACAGTGCTTAGTAAATTAAAATCTTTCCTACCAGATTCCATATCTGGGTCTATGCGCATGTGAAGAGCAAGACACTGGTGTGTGGCAGCTGGTAGAACCACCTATCCTCCCCCTTACCCATGGACCCAATCACAGCTTCAGTTGGCGAGAAACTCTACAGCAGGAATGACATTCCCTGACCTGTCTGCTAACACCTCTATATGGCTGTTCATCCTGCTGTTTTAGATGCACTGGAACTCTGTTCAAGATTTTTGTGCTTGTGTGATTAATCTCTGGGATATTAACATCATGTTTTACATTTATACCTGGAATAGGAACAGTAAACTGATGGATGTATTTATTTAAATATGTGATATGGTTCTCTTGGAGGCAGGGTATTCTCAGGGCATTGGTAATCACTCTAAACAGGTAAGGCACAAGACCAATTGCACATGGTTTAATAAACGGTATAATACCCACAGACCGTCTTCAGACATGAGTTTGGGGACAGATGCATAAAACAGCTTGTTCTGTTCTTGTGTAAGATTGTTCTGATCTGAAAAACATGATTGGCAGGGTAATATCTGCAACTCTTTTAGCACTTTTTATAATCATGCTATGCATATTAACTTGATCAAACTTTAAAATTGTATTAAGGCACTGCTTTGTGTTTTACTTTGAAAGTCTGTAAGTAAATAAAGACACTTAACTAACAAGCAGCCTAACAACCTTATTGAATTATTGAAGAATTTAGATCTGTTATAGGCAGGTGTCCCTGTTTTTCTTACTTATTGGATGAAAAATTGTTGGCATGATGACATGATGTCCTCCAACAATGCAAGGGTTTTGTTAGGGTCTCTCTGTTTGCACTGGGTTCTTTGCGTTTTGCTATTGAAAACCTGGGTTGCATTTTTTTATTGGCAGAATCAAAAGTCAAGCTCTGGTTTAAACAAAGACACTACCCAGGAATACATCAGTAGATAAATAACGTAATATACTGCACAAAAAAATTAAGGGAACACCTAGTCCTGGTTTGACTTGAACCTTACATACACATATGAGGGGCATTCACGTTAAACCGGGACTACGGTAAGTGTTCCCTTAATTTTTTTGAGCAGTATATTATGTTATTTATTCACTGATGAATTCCTTGGTACTGTCTTTGATTTTATATATATATATAGGTAGGTAGGGTAGCTAACCCCAACTGCATCTGCCTGTTTCTCAATGGTTCATGCCTTGAGTAAGATTTTTATATATACAGTATATATAAATTATTTATGCATAATGGATTCATACTGTACGTCACTGTATGGCTTAACAAACACTTTCCTCTGAAACTGGTCAATGACAGGAACTGGACTGAAAATAAGAGCCAAAAAAAGCCTTTCAGTGTCAGGCTCTTCGGAAGCAACAATACAGTATGAAGGAATGGTGGCTTAGGACTATTTCACAGTACTGTAATGTGAGGGAGAAAATGAGGAAGACCAAGGAGGAGATTTGTGGAAGTGGTGAGAGAGGACATGAAGTTGGCTGGTGTGACAGAAGAGGATGCGGAGGATAGAGTTAGATGGAGGCGGATGATTCACTGTGGCGAACCTTAAAGTTGAATTGTGTAATTGTGCTAATTCATAAACTTTTGAAAACAGTAAAGACATGTAAATGAGGAAATTGTATGAAAGACTTGCCAAATTCTCATTACTGCACACTTCTGAAGTTGAAATATTTACCCTCTTACAGTAAGTTGTAGGATGGGTTCATTTGAACAAATTTGTATTAGAGGTAAATTCATGTGGCACAGCACCAGAGCAAAAATTACAGAAAATGTCAAAACACTGAACTTAAAGCTGTGCAGTCAGACAAATCAGTCTTTCTGGTGAATTAAGGTGTAAAACCAACCAAAGGAATAAAAAAATGAATAAATAAATACATTTTTAAAAGTGCCCCACCCCATCCTCCATTTGTTCCTTTATTCTATTTCCATTTCATGAAGATGCAACCCTAATTCATAGTGTACTTCTTATTCTTAATAATAATAATAGTAATAAATACATGCAAACACATACACAAATACGACACATTAACTTCCCAAATCAAAAACTTCAGTCAGAAAAAAAACATTCTGTGGTAAAAAACTAGATTAATACATATCTGGGTACAGTGAGTCTACCTGTATATCACATAGACCACACCACTGGCAAGCCTTATGTAATTTTAAATCTTAACAGTTGGACAGGACTGGATAAATGTCACATTTTAACACAACATGGTATATTATGCATGATGTTGCAACCAAATCCAATCCTGCACTGGGGATGGAGACAGGTGAAGTTTTTATTCGTGGGGATTTTTTACAAATGGTTATTTATAATATCAGTACGGAATTTTATATGGAGACAGCAAAGAGAGTATTTTTGAAGAAATATATATTAATTTAAGAATTTGTATATGATGATATGTTTGAATGTTTGTTCTTAATTTATTGACCCAAATGGAAACCGGAGGTGTCTAAACACTAGGAAATGAGTATGAATTCCTTCAGGTGGTGAAATATTGTTTTTAAAAAGGAAAATGTTATTTTGGGTTTTATTTATTTGTCCAAGTTGAAGTAAATAAAATTAATAGTAAAATCAAAGAGGGATTCAACACCTCAAGGGCCTCTTTTTTTTTTTCTTTTTCTTTTTTTAATTCTGGGGGCTCTAATACAAATGCTTATTAATTAAAAAGGGGAAAAACAGCCTTAGGATTAACTAATTTACTTAAAATGTGCAATTATAGAGGGAAAATTGTTTGGAAGTAAATTAAACTGTTAGTTAATTAATTAGTTTGGACAGTATTGAGTCAAGTGGAGTTTTTTTGTCCTTTACATTTGAACAAAATGCTGTTTCTCCAGGAAAGTGGTGCAATACATTACAATACACCAGACCAAAAAAGTATGAATATCATGTATGTGAGTACAATAAATACAGAAAACAAACCGATAAATATACAGGACAATACAAGATGTCACAAATGTCTCAATACTTAAAGATTGATTCAAACTATACAAGTTCACAGTAAATAAGAAGAATATTCATAAAAATGACTAATGATCCCATTATTGTATTGGCCTTGCACATCTTGCTATTAAAAAAATTGTATGCTAATTACTGTAGACCCAAACTTTCTTTCATGGCACTGAGATCATGTGACCTAAGACCTCATTTTTCCTCATTCACCCAATTTTCTTCAAAACAACAACAGACACAAAAAAAACCCAAGCTTTTTACCCCCGATATCTTGTTTGTTTTGATACCTTGTCATGTAACCGTTGCATTTGCATACTCATTAATATTATACTGTATGGGCGTGTACACGTAAACGATGTGCAGCTGTGCATGCGCGTCATTCTTTACTTCCTAAAAGTAGCTGGTACTAAAGGGTGCATTTGATTTATTGTTCTGGGATGTTTAATTAAAAGGAAAGAAGTTGTGAGGTTTTTGAAAGTTTGTCAATTTTCACATAAGCCTGTTAAAGGTTGCACCTTAATCATTAAAACAAATCTTTTGCTATTCACAATGTCAAGGGTTTCTAATTTCTTTCTACTCCATACAGGTAATAAAATAATAAAACCTTGTATCAGCGAAGGTTGTTGAAGTACTTCAGGCATGAATTTAAAACTACTTTCACCTCTGTTATGAGTATGTTGGAGTATGCACTTTGGACACGTTCCTTGAAATTATGTTCGTTCAGTACCTGGTACACCTTCAAATGCACCTGGTGCAACAATTTGCTAAAATGTGAATTTCCTCTACTGGATGTATGTATAAATTTTGGAGACCCTGTAAAACCACATGGCACTAAAAATACAGAACATAGTCTGTAATCTTTACACTATTTTCAGTGTAGCAGCAATGTGTAAAAAATGTAGAGTGCAGCGAGTCATACTGGGTTAGGTGTTTGACAAGCCCTGATGAGCCCTCAAAGGCAGCAGGATGTTGAGTAATCTGACTGGCTCTGGGGCGAGACTGTGCACAGTCTGCTGGTGTGGTGGCACAGATGGTCATGTCGGTTCTGACACATGGCAGGAGGGTGAAGAGTTGAGGAGAGAGGTGGGAGGTGGGATGGGTCGTCACTATTGCCCATTGCTTTATTGATATAGAGGTTGTTGTATGAGATGTTGATGGTAGGTAGTGTGACCCTGATGATCTTTTCATCTCTTTTTACAATTTGTTATAGTTTCTTGTTCAGTTCCAATACTACAGAGTGAGACGACTTTTTTTTTTTTTGCTAGGCTATTAATTATGTAGATGACAGTATTGTGCCAAAGACTTAAGAAACACCTCATTCTTTATATTTTCCTAGGAAAATGAGTCAATAAGGACAGATTCATTGCAAGAAATTGTATAATTCTATTTAGGTTTAAAGTTATTATTTAATGACCAGCATTATTCCTGAAGACAGTGTGAACTTTCTTAGGCAAGCTTTCTTGAGTTCCTTTAAGTTGTCTTAACGAATAGTTCTCCACGCTTCTTGAAGGACATTCCAAAGCTCTTCTTTGGACACTGGGTGCATTTTGTTCCGTTCTCTGTCAAGATGATCCCACACTGCTTCAATAATGTTGAGCTCCAGCTTGTTGGAAGCAAAATATAAAGAAACGAAGGGTTTCTCAGGATTTTTGCACAGTACTGTGTATACTTCTATTTATAAAATGTATATATGGTATATTTTCCAGTCCAGGCCTAGGTGTGACTCATATATTCACTTCTTTAGATAAACTATCCATGGAGTTCAGTGTGACTATATTTCCGAGTGAGTATTAGTGGCTCTGGGTTACATTAATGTTTTGTTTAATTAATAAATGTACAGTAAACATATGCCTGGACCAGCATTAGACAACTTGGGGATGCATCTACATTTAGATAAATTAATA
Source organism: Dolichallabes microphthalmus (assembly GCA_026413445.1). Taxonomy (NCBI): domain Eukaryota; kingdom Metazoa; phylum Chordata; class Actinopteri; order Siluriformes; family Clariidae; genus Dolichallabes; species Dolichallabes microphthalmus. The sequence continues at coordinate 9,880,660 of JAOTQY010000050.1, forward strand.
AATGTAAATGTATTCCAGGACCTGTATAAGGCGACTTTGGAACACATTTTTTCTTTAGTTAAATTAAAATTAATGCATGCTGTATTAGGGGCTACATATCAGGATTGTGGAGTTGTGACTGGGAAATGCAGCTTCTTGCCAAGCTTTTTCAATACACTCTGTTAAAAGGAGTAAAGCAAACATGTTCTTCATGACCCCCTTCTTGCCTATAGGTGTATGGTTTATACCCTAATTAAGTGGAGATATTTGATTTTCAATTTCAGTGTTGTCTTCTTCCTAGAGTTCTCAAATTAAATTGCAGTAAAGGCATTTTATCTCACAATTAACCAGTGACTGCCAATTAGGACTAGAATCATGATAACTAAAGCCTAAGGTTCAATGTGCTTTGTGCTTAATTCTAAAGAGTGCATCATTCACCTTTGGCATTTACATTTACACCTCATCATTTATCACTTGGCCCACAGGGTTCCTACTGCTTTTTTGCACCACTATATAAACTCTAGTCTAGTCTAGTCTAGAGAAGTTGTACAGGAAAATCCACAGAGAGCAGTAGTTTCAAAACCAATAATCATGCCATGGGTAAATATTAAGCTTGCTTTTTTTTTTTTTTTGCATTTTAAATTTTGAAGTGGGTGGCAGGGTGGCATAGTTCTTAGAAGTGTGGAGTCGCACTGCCAGGGTGCTGTGTTTGGTGGGTTTCCTCCATGTACTCTGGTTTCCTCCCACACTCCAAAGACACGCAGATTAGATTCATTGGCATTCTCAAGTTGCTTATAGTGTGTTTGTGTGCCCTGTCTAGGGTGGACCACGCCTAGTATGGAACATGAATGAAAAATACATTTGAATGTGAACTTAAATGAAACTCTTGGACTGTATCAGCACAGTTTTATATATTGCCCTTCTGCCACATAATTGCCTGATTGCTACTGCATGGATGAGAAGGGGTACACGTATTCCTATTAAAGTGGCAAGTGAGTAAATTTTGAGATAGCTAAGAAACCATTATGATGTATATAATTTAAGGAATCCAGGAGCTGTATGTCCTAAGGTTATAAAGGTTGAAAGGATCTTTAATCACATTGTAACGAACCTGAGGCACATCTGGAAAATCCTTACAGAGTAATTGCATTAATAATGTAGCTTAAATAAGTTTTAAGCAGCCATTTTTCTCTCTATGGTTCTCTTCTGACACCTGTAGTATTTCAGTTTGCGAGCAGTTGGATTTTCCCTTGATTTATAACAGTGATTGGTTAAAAAAAAAAAAAGAGGCCACTACAGTAAATGGCTGGGGCCTTCAATTCCTCAAAAAATGCAAGTCATTATCTGAGAGCTCTGAATCCCTGCAATCTAATAATGCTCTCAGTGTTCTTTTCAAGCTTTTAAACTAATTTGTGATTGATTGCTAATTATCAGTGATGGAGCCTCTTGAGATTGCACTTTCCCATTCCAAGCATGTGTTCCTATCTCCAAACTGTTTGAAAGGGCCTATAACTTTCGAACGGTCGAACCGGCCTCCCCCGGTAGAGAGTCGATACTCAGCCGCCAGACAGTTGAGTGATCATTGATGGCCTTTGCCAATAATGGAAATTGCTTCTCAACAAAAATAAACCACCTGACACATAAATGTCTAGCCTGGTTTTGATAGTACCGTAGCCTCGCCACTCGACATCGTTATTGCTGTTATTGAACTTCTCATTGGGCATTTGTTTAATACCTTCCTCCCTATGCACTTTGCTTGACAGATCCACAGTCCTTAATTGTGTGACCATTGATTTCAGCTCCAGTCAAAGAAAGAGAGAAAATGCCTTTCTAAAGACTGAACCTATATATAAGTCTGTTGAGAGCAACAAGAGCAGCAAGTTAAAAGACTCTGAAGGTACTGTACTGTATGAGAGAATAAACTTCCAAGTGAAAATAAATTTTTCAAATGGATTTTTTTTTTATCTGACTTTTAACATACTTTAAAGGTTTGGTTATGAATCCTGCTTTCATGTTTGTTGATCACAGATTAGGACAGTCACAGCTGTAATGCAACGTTTCGTGGAACTTGAGAACATCTTGAGAATTAAAGACATGTTGATGACATGCACTGTATAGGTGAGTGATTTATCTTTTTTATTTTCAGTTGTTTGCACTCTATGCACACATACAGTATAACCAGGAAATCAGTATGTGTGAAAATAGTATCTACAAAGCCTGCTTTTATTACTTATCAAATCACATCACTTCTTAGTTGTTCTTAACTAATTTTAAAAATATATTTTATTGTTTTACATGAATGAATTTTTAACTTTTACTATCCTGAGTGATACCAGCACACACCCATATTTAGCTAGTACTCTACTCAGACAATCCAGTACTTTAAGCACTTGTTGCAATCAGTGCCAGTAGGAGGCAGTAGAGATTTACAGCAGCAGTGCTGTTTTCTTGCACCTAGACAGAGCAAAAGTATACTATATACACTCACCGAGCACATTATTTTATTAGGAATACCTACTCGTTCATCTAATGAGCTAATCATGTTGGAACAGTGTAATGAGTAAAGTCATGCCAATACTGTATGGATGAGCAGCTTTTTGACTCTGGTCAAATATTACTCTGGTCTCTAGAGCTTACTCAGAATAGTGCACAAAAAAATAAATAAAAACCGTGATTCTCTAGATATAAAATAGCCTTGATGAGTGGTAAGGCATTCAACAGTCAGAATGACTACAGTAAATCAGATAAACTCTCTATACAATTGTGGTGAGCAGAAAAGCATCTCAGAGCGCACAACATATAAAACTATGAGGTGTACGAATAAGCTACAGATGCTGAGGACTGAATCGGGTTCCAACTCTGTCAGCCAACAACAGAAAGCTAATATTGCAATGGGCACAGGCTCACTAAAACAGGACAGTCGAACGGTAGTAAAGCATGGCCTGGTCTGGTGATTCTGCTGATGCACACAGATGGCAGATTCAGAATTTTGTGCCAAAAGTCAACAGTCCTGGTTGGTGGAAGTGGTATAAAGGTGTAAAGGTTTTTTTTTATTTTTTGCACACGTAAAGAAAGTGAATCATTAATTGAATGCCACAGACCACTCAATTATTATTGCTGACCATGTGCTTCCCTTTACAACCACAATTTACCCATCTTATGGCTACTTCCAGCATGATAATGCATGTCCCAGATCAAAAGTCTCATGAACATGACGGTAAGTTGGTGTATTTCAGTGGGCTTCCCAGCCACCAGATGTGAATCCAGTAGTGTAGAATCTGGGGAGTTAAAGTGTTAAAGTGCACATGAAAAATCTGTAGGAATTGAGTTATGCAATCACAACGGTCAACATGGGCCAAAATCTCAAAGATATCTTTCATCATCTTGTGCAATCAATGCCTTGGACTTGGGCTATTGTAAGAGCAAAATTCACCCTACCCAGTATTGGTACAGTTTACATACCGTAATAAAGTGTTCAGTGATTGTTTAAGACTGTTTGCAGTTTGCTCCATTTCAGGTTTACTGATCTGGTTTTTGTAAAGCAATTAGACCCTGGAGTCAGATGCACAACATTATATAAAATATAGACAAGTAACTATGAGGTTGTTATTTGTCTACATGTTGAAGAAGTCCAAATTTAGTTTACCAGAATATTTGCACTATAGGTCTGCATTCCCGCGGCGCTCCCACGGGACCCGACACGATTTTTTGCGGCGCGGGAATAAATTTACAAACAAAACGCGGGAGCGGTCGGAAACAGGTGTAA
>JAOTQY010000050.1:9893409-9904563 GCA_026413445.1 Dolichallabes microphthalmus
TAGAATGTAGAAAATAAATCACTAAACAAAAACAAAGAAATTTGCAAGTGTTCTAAAACTTTTGAACGGTAGTGTATCTGTCAAGATTTATTTTTACCTTTTTAAAGATAAAGTGCAGGTTAATTTGTTTTATTGTTACGTTATATTTTGTATTAATAATTTTTATGTATTTATTTTTTGGGCTGTAGAATGAATAATTTGAGTTGCCATTATTTCTTATGGGATAATTTGCTTTGATTTAAGGGTGTTTTGAAATATGAAGGAATTATGCTCGTAATCCAAGGTTCCACTGTGTATGAATTACAGGTACAGGTTAACAAGTGTACAAGCCTGTGGCGGCAGTGTTATAATCTGGGGTTGCTTCTGTTGTTCAAGTCTTGGGTCAGCTATATTATGAGGTCAGCTGACTACCTGAATATACGAAATGACTAGGTTTTTCCATCAGTAGATTTTTTCTTTTCTGATGGGACATGCATATTCCAAGATGACAATGCCAGGATTCATCAGGCTCAAATTGTAAAAGAGTGGTTCAGGGAGCATGAGGCATAATTTTCACACATGCATCGGCCACCAAAGAGTTCAGACCTTAACCCCTTTAAGTATCTTTGAGATGTGCTGGAGACGCCTTTTCACAGTGGTCCACCTCTCCAATTATTAAGATTAAGATCTTGGAGAGAAATGTATGTGACACAGGACAGACATAAATGTTGTGACATTGCATAAGCTTATTAGTTCATTTACACAGTGAAGGCATACTGTAATCAAAGCAAAAGGCAGTCCAACAAAAATGTGTGTTTAGTGTCTTTTTTTGGCCTTGCAATATTTGTAATGTATATTCTGGTACTGTACCTGTAATGTAGTGTATATCAGGCATATTTCCCTTGCTCCCTTTAGGTGATGGCCTCAAAAAAATCTATTTAATGTGTAACACAGACAATTGATATTTGTATAAAAGTAAAAAAAATAATAATAATAATTTAAGAAATACTTTTTTAACCCATAGTGAACTGTTGGCTTGTTGAACGGAAGAGAGAACACTGTTTGTCTGTATGTCTTCTTAATCGTCACCTACAAAATCCTGGAATGTTGTGGGAAGTCCCTTCTCAGATATCAGCTTCCAGTCTTAAGACCTGGCATTAAGCCAGGAATGGAAAGTGTTAGCCATGTTAGCATAAGATTTGTAAATTGCATGGAAGCCTAAAACCACCAGGTGTAGATTTATTTTCATGTTCTTTTATATATACCCAACAACCAGTCAAAATATTAATGCAACCTAATACTGTATTAACATTGATTGTCATTTATATACCTCTAAACTGACAACAGATTACTGGGCACTCAAGGCTCCCCTTGGGCATTCAAGGCTCATTTATGCCTGTGGGGGTGAAGGCTAGCCTGCCCAGTCCGATCCCACAGAAAAAGCCAATGTAGCACAAAAATGACAATGCTGGCCACAAAAAAAATAGACAACCCTAAGAGAAATTGTTAAACATTGCCATTTATTTGAAAAAAAGAAAAAGAAAAAGAAATGATGTGCAAAATTATGTTTTCTTATTATGTGAAGTCATTAATTTTCACATACTGTCGTTGTTTGACTCCTTTTTAAAACAAAAGTTTACACTACATATCCTTGAATGTTGACACGGGTTGACACACAAACACAGGTTTAAATATTAAAGGTAATTAGGATATTAAAGGTAAATTTCCACCCATGACTCATAGTAATTGTAATTAGTGTCTGTGCATAAATAGTAAGTGAGTTTCTCAGCTCATGAGGTGATGCATTAACTTGGTTGGATACTTTATCTGCCAATGGATCTGCGGGATAAGGTAGTAGAACTTTATAAAGAAGAAAAAGGAAATAAAAATATATCTTAATTCTTGAAAACGCCAGTCAGTACTGTTTAAACTTTGATAAAGAGGTGGAAAATAAGAGGTTCTGTTGATTCTAAGCCACAGTAAGTTAGACCAAGAAAGATATTATCCACTACTGCCAGAAGAAGAATAGTTTGCGACACAAAGAAAAACCCCACAAACAACTATGAGAGAAATACAGGCTGCTCTGGGGGGGAAAATGCTGTTGTTGTTTCATGGAGTACAATAAGGAGGTACTTGAACACAAATGACCTGCATGGTCGAGTTGCAGTATGACAAACAGCACCTAGACAAGCCTCACAGCTATATACAGTATATACAGTGTCAGCCAAAAAAATGTATACACACGTCAGGGGGAAAAAATGGTATAAATATTTTAATACTAAATTTAGTGCTATATGTCATGTATTGATAGTAATAGAACACATCATGATGGTTAAAACAGATTGTTCAGATGACGTTGTACCCTTTTTTTTTAAGTGTGAATTTTTTTTAATACATTTTAAAGTGTTAATGAGTGTGCAATTAAATTCTAGACGAACAAAGTCACAGCACATCTAGATATTAATATTATATTAAAATAATATACATCATAGAATTTTTCTTTTCCTGAAGTGTGTATATTCACACTTTTCCTAAGCGTGAGATGTTACAGGTTAAATCTTGATCTTTGTTCTATTTTGGCTGAATTCAGTCACAGCAATATCTGATGGCTCTATTCATACTGCCACAAATTTCAGACACAAAATGTTTAGCTTTATTGCAAGCTTGTGTAAAATTGCATTTGTCAATATTGCAATAACTACAATTTATAGCCATTTTTCTTACAAAGCACATAAAGAAGATTATTAGTTGCCTGGTTGATGTCAATGGCTCCGTTTATAGCCTTTCAGCATTTCTTCGGCAAATTGTAAACTTCTGCAGCTGTAAAGCCATCATTTGCAAAGTATGACTAATATCATTCCCTACTGAATTACTTCCTACTTACAGTATACTCCACGGATTCATAGACAGATATGACACAAGTTTTTAATAGGTCTCTTCTCTGCCTAGACAGAATTTAAAATGGCAGACTGTAGTGACTGGTTGACACCCATGGGATAAAACTGAAAGTCATTATATAGGAGCACATAGTGTGTCTTTGGTCAGAGGACAAATATAGCATGCATCAGCAGAATTCCCTTTTGCCTTCATATAGTGTGATGGGTCAAAGGGCCACTATTTCTCTATTTGAGACAGTAATTTAATTTGCTTGTGCACTATGTGGAGTGACCGGGGCTTGGGGTGGTGGTGGTGGTGGTGGTGGTGTATGACTCTTGGAACACTAATAGCTTCTGGGCAGAATGACGGTCTTCTGATGGAGGACCGTTTATTTGTTCTTTTTCTCCTACTAGCCCAAGAAAGTTGGCTATGCTCCAGTCATCACAGATCGTGTTTGTTTTATCACGGGGTGTAATGCCTGAATGTGTCCCGGAGGGAGCTGAGGAATTACTGCAGCTCTCCCCTAGGTTGGGCCCCTCCACAGCTGCACTCAACACCATGCCATATCACACACCTTAGCTGCACGTGGATACATTCCTTGCCGCATTTTCTTTCCTTGTGGCTTTATAGGTTCTCCCTGTGTTTACGCGGGTTTCCTCCCAAAAACACACTAGTATTTGTATTGCTGTTGATGTGTATGTACGTGTCATCCTGTGACGGACCAGTGTCCCATCCAGGGTGTATTCCTGCTTCATCCTGTTGCATATTCCAAGGATAAGCTCCACTTCACCTCCAACCAGGATAAAATGATAACTGAAGAAGAAGGTAAGAATTAGTGGGTAAATGATGTGTAGATAAGTAGTTGTCAGTCTGATGGGGTTTGAAGTTGGTGTCATTCTGTACGTCTATAGTGTTAGACGAGGTGTTTGAAGGAAGAGCAAGAGACAGAAATACAGTAAGGTGTTATACCTTTTTTTTCAAGCTGTTTTATTTCACTGAGCCAAACCAGCTGCTCGGGAATAGTATTGCCTGTATGACACATAATTACAGTATTTTACAGTCTATGTGATGGTCTTCTTTCTTTTGCCCAGCTGTTCATCAGCCTCTCTTCTCTTCCTCATTTTGCTGTGTGTAGCCTCAAACAACTTTCTGCCTATTTGACCGATACACTGTATGTGATGAGCACTCACACACTTTCTTTATTTTTATCGTCCTCACCTCCTCTTTACTCTACTGCTTTATTAAAGACGTAAGAACCTGTGAGTGTTTTATGGCATGCTCTGGTCAACTAAGTTACTATGTGGCAGTGAGGAGGATCAGGGTAATTGCTCCTGCACGTGGAGTTGGGGACAGTAAATCACCAAGAATGTTTATTCTCCAGTCATCATCGGCTTCCCACACTCTGGAGGTCTGGTTTCGACCGCTCCTTATTTACAGCCTCATTTAACGGCATATTAAAATTGCACACAACCTGAACATCGGTCCCTCGTCTCTCTATCTATGGGTATGGTTTTAAGTTAAGACATCCACTGTGGTGTCCAACCCCTGAAAAGCAATCAAGCATTGCTAGGAAGTTGTGTAATGTGCAATAAAATTTAAATGAAAAAAAAAAAAAGTAAAAGGGCTGTGTTGTGGATGTCACCACATTCAGCCTGAAACTGCATGGTTCTGGGAGAAAAAACTCTAATCTAAAATATAGGAACTCTTTATATTACACTATGCTGTTGGCTTAATGACATAACTTTTGCTCCCATTGGAATAATATTTCTATTCATTTGCGAAGTGAACCAGTTTGAACCATATAAATTAACTGCCATACATATTCATACCATTTGGCATACCTTCTGGACTTCTCTTCTGTATTACACATTCAGGGTTACAGTATATATACATCTCTCCTATAGGAGCCATTATCATATATGACTACATTAAAATATTACAAAAGTTAAAAAACTTTATCATCACACCCAGATGTGCTTTTGAATCTTTTTTCCCCACATTCCTTCTAAATGTTCTTACCAATAGATCTGCGCCCTTTCAGCAATAAAAGCATTAGTCAGCCACTGATATCAGGTGAGGAGGCCTGGGGTGCAGTGAGTGTTCCAATTTATTCCAAAGGTGTTCACTTGGGTTGGGATCCAGGCTCTGTGGTGGATACTCAAGTTCTTCCATTCCTACCCTAGCAAATTATGGTGGCATAGCCCTTGATTTATGCCCAGGAGCATCTTATTTCCAGTAAAAGGCATTCTGTACAATTTGGAGAAAGTTAGCATGGGTGTGATGCTAAGGTGTTCACATACTTTTGGCCATGTACGATATATTATTTGTAATATGACATTTGTGTTATCAAATCTCCATTTGCGTTTGGTTCACATTAAACTTGATTCCCCTAAAAATAATAATAATCTGATTCCAGTCATGGAAAAGAACTAAGAGTCAACCTAAAATCTATGCGGTCGATTCCACACACATTGTATTTCATCCTTGTGCCATGTTTATAGATAGAGGTGCATAGAGGCTGGGATAATCCCCACACCACATGCTGCCTCATCTTGCCCTTCAGTGATGAACTTTGAAAGCTGAATCAACACAATGATATTTACCAAAAACTGGGCTCCTCCTGTTTTCCATATCAGGTGCCTTTGTGCAGCACTTTGTGCTTATGTGGATACGTGTGCATGCAGTTCTTCTCTGATTACCCAAGACACAGGTATCTGCTTCTCTGAAGTTAAGGCTTGGCTGTTTAGACTTATTGCTACATAGCATTTGTTGGCTACAGTCATTATTTCCTATATCCTGTTGCCTGTCCGTACTATATGGTACTGCTCCAGATGAAGGGTCATCAGGAAATGCTCAGCAAATTGTCCGAGGAGGAAAAAGAGCTGTCCTAGCCAAGGAGACTGCCGCAGCCCTCTCTGTCAGACACCAGGGACAGCTTACATGGGGCTGTTTTACTGCAATCATCTGTCATCTAGAGATTAGTGGCGGAAACCAGGTGTAAAGCGAGTCCTGGCTGGTGCTAGGAAACAGTGGAACATTCCCAGATGTTGACCCCAGAGTGAAAGTGATGCTTCACCTAAAATGCTTTTCTGGCCTTGTCACTTCCTGTTCAAAAAGATACTAGTTAAATTGCATATTAAGAAAGATGATTTGAGCTGAATATAAATCTTCTGTTATTATTCCTCTTGTGTCATCCAAAGTAATTGAATTACAATCAAATCAACTCTGGCAATTCTAGCCCACTTCTTCATGATTTTTAATTGTGACAAAACATCATTATGGATTCATTTGACTGGAGATGTCTTATTAATATTATTTTAGTTTTTGACTGATTGTCAATGACTTATAATTAAAGAGGGCCTATTTCAAAAAGTCATACTTTGACTATGGATATTTAAAAAGTATTTAAAAAGCCATGTCTCGCAAGATGTTGATTTTCCATTGGATATCTGCATTAATATATTTAGACAATGATGGACACACACGATGAATAACAGGTTAAAATGTAAAGCCCATTTTACATCAAAAGTGAAACACACATATCTCTGTCATTCTAAACCGAAATCTTAAGAAATGACAAGAACATTAAGAACATTTGATACATTAATTATTTACTTATTTTCTTTTTTACATTATCCAGAACCTCTTCTTGGTTTCTTTTGAAACTGGTGTCAATTTTCACTGTCACTCACTCACTTTCTTACTCACTCACTCACTCACTCACTCACTCACTCATTGTCTATACCGCTTCATTCTGTATTCAGGATTGCGGGGGCCTGGAGCCTATCCCAGGAGGCTTAGGGCACGAGGCGAGGTACACCCTGGACAGGGTGCCAATCCACTCACTCACTTACACACACTATGGGCAATTTGGGAATGCCAATTAGCCTAATCTGCATGTCTTTGGACTATGGGAGGAAACCGGAGTACCCAGAGGAAACCCACCAAGCATGGGGAGAACATGCTGTTTCAATTCTATGTTTTAAAACCTTATTATATTGTATTAACTACACAGATAATTCATAACATTAACACTGATAATATCATGGACACCGAAGTCAAAATGATGCAAAAATTTATGAAAATAGTTCAATGCTAACCACACCCAGAGCATCACGACCTACCATGTATGAGGCTTAGCAGGCAAAGAGTTCAAGGTTGTTGATCAGGCCTCCAGATCTTAATCCGATCGAGCATCTATGGAAAGCTCTGACAGAACAATTCTGATCCAGCACACCTACAGTGGTCCTGTGGCGCTATGTCCTGTGGTGCCAGAGCTGCTCTTGTGGAACATGTAAAACCCAAATCCTAGGTGGATATACAGTAGTGCTAATGATTTTAATATTATGGATGATCAGTGTACTATGCACTATGTGTCATAACTTGCTGTATTAAAGTCTTGTGAAGTTGATACTATAATCCAATATTTCATTATTAGCATTTAGATATGTAGAGCAGATTGTTCATGAGAATTTTGTAGAAATTATTACAATCTATTAGTATTAGAGTCATATTCGGATATTATTAAAAACCTGAAATTTAAATTGTTGTCAGAGCATTTATAGAAAATTAATCATTGCTTTCTAAAAATTTAAGAATTAAGTATTCAATGTAGCTGTAATTCTACAGAAATATTTACTTTCTGAGCAGTTTAAATGCGCTCAGCTGTTTTTGTGTGAGCGGTAGTTTCTAAAATGGTGTTTTATCAGGCCATTCTATTATAAGGAAAGAAGGAATTGACTTTACATGGCCATTGTAAACAGCAATTGTTGTCTGTGCATATGCCTACATCCCTTCCCAGACACAAAAGGAAGTTCAGGGTCAGGACGCTTGGGTAAAGCTGCTTGTGTGCCCTTGGAGCCATTGGGGGTTAAGGCCTTTGTCAAAAGCCCAGTTGTTACTTTGTGGTTGTACCTGATTCTTAGCTATTCCTTTTCCTCTTCACTACTGCGCCACTTAAAAGTTACTTTATTGATCTACGTAATGTTTGTGTGGATGGTTGTAGGTACACTGACCCCGCCCACACCTTCCCGCCCAAACCAGCAGCTTTGCGGGAGAAATATGGATGAAGGACCTTGATCGGAGATAAGATATGTCAGTAGACATCACGGCAAAGTTTAATATTGAAAGTAAGAGCATTTCCACATGCATAAAGCAACGAGAACTCACAGGATGTGTGGCCTTAAGATTACTGAAACTAATCAGCAAAAAGCATTACATTTTCTAGGGAGCAATGGACAACGGTCATATGGCCTGAGGAGTCCAGATTGACTCTAGGCATGTCTGGGTAAAAAGGGAAGTGTATGAAGCGAGGCACCCATCATGCATAGCAGCCACTGTAGAATCCTCTTGAGGCAGCGTTATGATGCGGGGTTGCTTCAGTTCCAGTCAGGCCTAGGAACATGAAGTCAGCCGATGACCTGAATGTACTGAATGACCAGGATATCCCATCAATATTTTTTTTCCTTCCCTGATGGTACAGGAATATTCCAGGACTCAAATTGTAAAAGAGTATTTCTGGAAGCATGAGGAATCATTTTCAAACAGGAATTGGCCACATTTGGATTGACATTATCATTGAGTGGTATTCCAAGTAATTTAATTTCTTCCTTTAATAACCCCCTCTAATTTTTTAATTAGGCACTTTAAAGTAAGAATGGCACTACTGTATATGCACCTGTGAAAAGCATAAGCAACTGACAGATCATTTACATTTTGGAACTTAATGAGATTTATATTTTTATTAAAGAAGGGAAGTGGGCGGTAAGTTTGTGGTGGCACAGTTATACTTTTACTTGTCACTATTTGCAAGTGGGGTGACGGATATCTAACTAACCATACAGGATTTATGTGTGTGTGTTTGCTCGGTTGCTTGTGTGTTCAGAGTGTAGAGGCCCTAGTGTGTGATTGATGCTTGCACACACTGTGCAGCAGACAGCCTGCCACAGTTTCAGACTTTCTTATTACTCATTCCGTCCACTGCTGGAGAAAAGCATCAGACCTTAAATATAATCCTGCCCCAGCAGTAAACCCTGCAATCCTTGCTTCACACATTACACATGGTCAGCGGTCAGGGAAGTTTTAGTAATTGCTTTTGCTGGATAAAGAATGTTAGGTTTGAGATGCTCTGGTCACCCTGCATTGGCAGACTATTGTTGTCATGCTAAACACTGCAGGTATTTTGACACCACTGGTCAAGGACAGCAGAGAGACAGGTTTAAAAAAAAAAAAGAAAGAAAAGAAGAAGAAGACAGGAATTCACTTGGTTCTAACCAACCACAAGTTTATTTTATTATTCCCCTTATAGTCCAGGGTATATATACATTACAATAAAGGCAGATATACGGTACTTTTACAACTGATTTTGTGATAATGTTTGGAATTCTGGTTCATTAAAAAAAAAGAGAGAGAGAGAGAGATGTCGTTTTTCTTTACATGGGTTAATGGGTTATAATTGTATGTTGCAAATCATTACCTACTTAAAAGCACAAATGTCAAACAGTGCAACACATGATGTATGACAGTGGAAGGACCATATCAGGTTCCACTTGGGTCAGCCAAGATCACCAACCTGTGGCTTAGAGCAGATACCAAAACTGAACAGTTAAAGATTGGAAAAATATGAAGATTTTTTTCCAAAAAATATGTTTTTCCAATCCTTCACAGTCTACAGTGGGTTCAGTGAGCCTGCACTGAAAGTGGCCTCAGATTCGAGTTCTTGGCTAAGAGGATTGGAAGCTGATGTGGTCTGATGTAGTTATAGCCCATCTAAATCAAGGTTTGATGCTTTTCTGCTCACCACGGTTGTAAAAAAAATAATTGTTTATTTAAATTACTGTAACCTTCCTGTCAGCTTGAGAATGTCAGCTTTTGGTCATTCTCCTCTGACTTTTTTCAGCAACAAGGCATTTTCCACTGCTCAATTACTTTTTTTTCTTGCCAAATCTAGGCACTTTTTCTTTTTGTTGTTTTTGTAAGAGATCAGCGATTGTTGATACTTGGTTTAAGTATTTCTATAATCATTCCACAGGCAGAGATTTCATGCACTGCACTGCTTGTTCTATGATTAGATACCTGGCCAGATGTGCAGCACTACAGGTGTTCGTGTTAAAGTGGACATACAGTAGAGTGAGTGTGTATATATCTTACAGTAGCTAATGTATGAGTGTTAGCAAATTGGGAAAATTTTAATAAAATATAAATTTTTTCTAATGGTTATTATTCAAGGCCGAATTTGTATATGACATTAATTTGAAAGGAATTCATATCATACGTGTGAGTTAGTGTTTGACAGAATGCTAAATGATGGATTCACTCACTCATCACTTACTCATCATCTATACCGCTTTATCCTGTGTTCAGGGTCGCGGCGGGCCTAGAGCCTATCCCAGGAGACTTAGGGCACGGTACAGTACACCCCGGATAGGGTACCAATCTATCGCAGACATGATGGATTAATTTAAACAGTATTAACCAATACGTTTCTGTGAGTGGCATGTGGCAAACCCAAATCTGAAATGCATCGTAATTTGCCAGTGAGACAGTTCAACTGTAAATAACATGTATATAATAATACAAGTAAATGCTTAAGCTGTGCAGTGACTGCAGAGAAGTTCTCCAGATACCTTTTCTTTTGGCTGCTAACAACATTGAATATACCTAGCAAATATTTTCCTTTATTATCATTTGGATTAAGTAATGTTACAAAACCAATACCCAATTCGTCTGGCAGGTGTAGACTAAAAGCACATCTGTTTGATCAACATTTTCATTTATTTTATTACAGACACTGTAATCATTTTTAAACCCTAATCATGTGCATAACTATTATTTAATAATGATATGTTTATAGGAAAATTTGCCGACAGTTTTTCGTCCTCGTGTAGTTCCAAAGCTTTACAGATGCAGCTGTGCAAACAAAAACCAGCTCTTACAGTAGTGTAATGTGCTTCTTTTAGTTATTGTGTATTTTCTTACTGTACGTTTTCTACCCTGACTTATGTTATGCAAGTGTGTTTCCTCTCGGCTTCCTGTCTCACCTCAGCCGTTAAACCCGGCAGCTTTCCATTCTTCCTCTATCTATCAGCACACGAAAGTGTGTGTGCGCGCGCTCCTGACACTGAAACACAATCACCGGTGACTGGAATTCAGAAGAGAAAAGAGAAGCGGATTCCACTCTCTTCTTCTTTCTCCCGCTCTTATTATTGGTCTTCTCTGAACTGATTGGTGTGAGAATTCCTAATGAGCCAATATGTCTGCACAGAATTTAAATCTTCAAGTCCCTCAAATGTCAAATAC
>JAOTQY010000050.1:9961258-9976678 GCA_026413445.1 Dolichallabes microphthalmus
TGTGCCCTAAGCCTCCTGGGATAGGCTCCAGGTCCCCGCGACCCTGAATAGAAGGATAAAGCGGTACAGAAAATGAAATGAATGATAATAATACTAATAATAATAATGCATCAAATATTTTATTTAAATATTCCACTATTACCTAATTGGTATATCAGCCATAACAGTAAAATCAAATGCCTAATATTGTTTAGCCGTTTCACCAAAACAACTCAAGCATCAAGCATGAACTCCTCTCAAGGTTTGCCATGGTATCTTGCACAAAGGTAGATTCTTTAAGTTGTTTAAACTGCAAACTTGTTAGTTCAGCACACTCTACAGATGCTTAAGCAAACTAAGATCTGAGGAATTTGGAGGCCAAGTCAAGACTCTGAGCTCCTGGTCAAACTACTTCTACAAAAATTTTGTAATACAGCATGGGACATTATCTTGCTGAAAGAGGCCACTGCCATCAGGGAATACTTGGTCCGCATCACTGTTTTGGTAGGTGTACATGTTAAACTAACATGAATGCCAGGTTTTTCAGCAGAACATTGCCCAGACCATCACAGTGTTTGCATGCCTTCTTCCCATAGTGCATCCTGGAGCCATCTATTGCCCAGGTAACTGAGGCGCGCACACACACACACACACACACACACACACACACACACACACACACACACACACACACACACACAGCCATCCACTTGATGTAAAAGAAAACATGATCCATCAAACCAGCCCACCTTCTTCCATTGCTCCATGTTCCAGTTCTAAAGTTCACATGCCGATTGAAGGAACTTTGAGCAGTGAACAGGGGCTCAGCATGGGCACACTGACCAGTCTGTGGCTATGCAGCCACATGCACATGCATTGTTGGTTCTAACACCTTCCCATTGTAGCCAGAAATAACCTGTTGTGCTATAGTAGTTCTTTAATGGGATTGGCCCAAAAAAAGTTAGACTTTGCTTCCCATGTGAATTAATGAGCACCAGTTCACCGGTTGTCCTTCCTTGGAACACCAGGAACACCCCAGAAGACCTGCCATTTTAGAAATACTCAAACCCAGTTTTCTCAGATTAGTATGCTTGCCCATTCTTCCTTCTTTTAGCATATTTGAGAACTGACTGTTCAGTCGCTGCATAATATATCCCACCCCTTGACAGGTATCAATGAAGGGAAGACATGTTTTTCACTTCAGCTCATGTTTTCAATAGGTACAGTTTTAATAAAATATTACCAATTTTCAACATAAAAACATACTTTTAAAACATATAAAAACAATCAAAACATTTAGAAAAGACATGTAATTGAAATAAAATATGAAAAAAGGAATAGACATTAAATCTTACTTAAATCTTGAAACTGAAAGCGGCTCCTTTTTCATCTTGCTATTGTCCTTGCTAAAACTCTTGGGACCCATGTCTTCATTTAATGCCTTCATTAAATCTTGCACAAAAAAACACCAAAAAAAAATGTGAACAAGTTTTAAACAGCTACCGGACGTAACCGCAACTTAGCCGGCGTTCGTTTCGGCTCAGTTTCTATCTCTCGGATGCCGAAAAATGCTACGTACAGTACAGTATGCTGAGGCAAAGTTTTTGCAAAATTTCTGTATGTAAGGTGAAAATTTCTGAGGTGATGTGTTCATATGGTAAAGGTACCACAATAATAAGAAAAGAACCATGTAGCCCTTCACAATATGGACAAAATGATCATCCTTTGTTATCCAGTACATTTGTTTTTACACCACACTAACAGCAGTCCAGACTGCGAGACATGTCACAGGTTTATATTAATGCCTTTGATCTAGTAGGTTATTGTTTCTGTGGAATCAATACTTTGACAGAAACATATGGTCAACATTTATATAATAAATCCTCTTGAGGTCTGAACATCTGAGGATATGACGTTTTCTTCCAACTACGTTGTCTATATAACTTTTAACAATTTTTAAATTAGGACTTCTAATATAAAGAAAATTTCATTTTGTTCGAAGATTTTCATTACATTCATTCTTATCATGAGCTAATAAAGAGGAACAATGACGAGAAAATACAAGGTACATAACAGTTGAGTCCAAGTCGCAGGTGGTTAAGCTTAACAGAATTTATTGTTATTGGAAAATAAAACACATTTCAACAATTTATGAAAGAAGATTTCAGTCAGAATAAAACGTTGTTTATTCTGCACATTTTCCACAATGGGAAAGTCTTCTGGATAGAGATATGTGATATGTGATTCAATAAGAAGACTGCTGAGGGAACAATTGTTAACAGCAACTGGAATGTTTTGCAGTCATTTCACAATAAACGTAACTATATTAAAACCTGCAATTTCTTGGTAAATAAAAAGAGTCTTTGTCACATTTTTAAATATATGAGAATTAAAGCACCTCGGACTGTTAAGAATAACACGAATAGCAAAGGTTCCATTGCCGCCTTGGGTGTGTGTGCATGGAGATGGCATGTTCTATGGGTGCTTGGTGGGTTTCCTTCGGGTGCTTGGGTTTCCTCCCACAGTCCAAAGACATCCGTTTTCAAAATGTCTGAATGGGAGTTCACTTAAATGCTTGATGAAATTATTTAGATTTTTTTTTTTATCACAGCTATTTTAAATGTTTTTTAAAATAAGAGCATTAACAAACACAATGTGACAAGAGCCGATGGGATTGGAACCAAACACCCGTGCGGCCATAAGAAACCCATATAGATTGGACTTTGGATCAATGGAAATTTAAGGACTTCCAGGACTCAAGTTGTGAAAGAGTGGTTCTGGGAGTGTAAGGAGTCATTTTCACACATGATTTGGCCACCATCTTGTGTGCCATAGTCAAAATATTGGAAGTTGAATGAAATGTTAATGTTTGATTATATTTATGGTCAGGCCAGAAACAATTGGAAAAAATACAGATACAGTACCAGTTAAAAGTTTGACGACACCAGTCAAATGTTTGGACCTATGTTTGGAATTATTTGCTACATTCTAGAACAATATTGGATTTTGTTCAACACTATGAAATAACACATATAGCATTAGGTGTTTAAGTAACCACAACAGTCAGGTGTTGTCATCCCAGGAAAGCAAGACCAAAACTTACTTCTGCTGCAGATGAGAAGTTTATTTAGAGTAACCAGCCTCAAAAATCACAGATTAACAAACAATTAACAGCACCTCAGATTAGAGCTGTTAAGAAGGCTTTACAAAGCATAGGTAGCAGACACATCTCAATATCAACTGATGAGATTATTGCATATTTTGGATGCATTCAGCATTGGTTTACAATGGAGAAATAAATAAATATATATATATATAATGTATACTCTTAGGCACCATATTACAGTATATGCTGTACCAATTTTGTTATATATGTTTATCATGTCTGCATAATTATGTACAAAATCATTCAGTATTTCCATATATAATGTAAAAATTTATAAATAAATAACATTACAGGAGAATATATGCATGGCTGTAAAGAAACAAATATATAGTACAAGACAGATCACCTTTCAGATGGAAACAAAAAACCTAAAATACACTTCTGGGATTTGCATAAAAATAGAAAGGAGTGAGTGTGACAAAGTTACCAGAAAAACTCATCTTCTCCAGCAAGCTCAGTAAAACCTAACAGCTGTTTTCTTATAAAACTGCACAAATCTCTGTCTAAAACTCCTTGAAGCAATGAGTTTTAACTCCAAATATTGACTGTTTATTTTATTACTCTTTATTGCTCTTTATAGAAGTTTCTTTTATGCAGAAATGTTTTCAAAAGCATCTTTTGCTTATGCCATATTTTTGTATGTGGCCAAGACTTTTGCACAGTACTATAAGTAAAACAGCTGTTAGGTTTTACTGAGCTTGCTGGAGAATATGAGTTTTTCTGGTAACTTTGTCACACTCTCTCATTTCTATTTTTATGCAAATCTCAGGAGCGTACATTAGGTTTTTTGTTTCCATCTGAAAACTGGTCTGTCTTGTACTATATATTTTTTCTTTACAGCCATGCATATATTCTCCTGTAATGTTATTTATCTATTAATTGTTAAGTTATATATGGAAATACTGAATGATTTTGTACATACTGTAATTATGCAAACATGGTGTATAACAAAATTGGTACAGCATATAATATGGTGCTTAAGACTTTTGCACAGTACTGTATATTCTCATTTTCATCACTGTTACTTTAAATACTCCCCTGGTAAAGGGAAGCACAATTTTAATAAGAAATCTTGAATGAATACCTCATGAAGAGGTCGAGGTAGTCATGTTGCTGCAATATCCTGTCAAATTAGCTTTAAAAAAAACTGAACTGTATGAGTCAGTGGCTCAGGATAGTGACAGTTATGAAAAAAGAAATGCAAGTAGATTTCTGTTGCTATTTTGGGGGTGGTTGTAAAAGGATGATTAGCATAAGCTACAAGAAATATGATTTCTGTCATCTTGTGCATTATTTTGGCATAACATTTTATTGCCTAATTACTGTAGTGGCCATACATTTGGCAACTTTGGTATTTAAATTCTATTGAAACTATTCTCCTGCCCATAAAAGTAGCGACTTGCAGGTATACCACAGAATCTGCTTTATAAACCATGGAATTAACAATACAGCATTATTACACCACTAAGTCACACTTGCACTTGCAAGAAAATCAATCTCCAAGACCGTGTCCATTTTTCAGTACATTATGGGAACTGTGAGAAAAGTCTGTTCCTTAAACATCTCTACTGGGGATTGATCTGGCACCATTGAGGTTTAATTAGTTTAAATTAACATTGAAAACCTTACTTTTCCCAACGGAACAGGATAGAGTCTTCTGTAATGTTCGATGTGATTGAAGATGAGACGAAGGTTCCATGATCCTCTCTGTTGTTTCACTGCGAAACGTTTTAATGGTATAGTATATTTATCCAATGTAAGTGTTTGAAATATTAATGCTTTTATAAATAATTTCCATTATATAGGTTCTATATAGATATAGATATTAGATGTTATTGTCCATTTACAATTTATGGCTGAAAATTTCGTATCCAGAGAATGCTCTCACATGTTCTTGAAGTAATGGCTCGATAATTCCTTGCTAAACTGTTGCCAGTACGTTCTGTTCTCATTTAACAACTATCTATGAAGTCCAAACAGGTAAAGATAGAGTTAATTCAACAGAGAGGGAGTAATAGTATTCCTAGAAGGGGATAAAAATCCCCCTGGATCAAGCTGGAAGTTAGTAATGATTCTAAATAGGGTGTGTCAAGCTTAAAGAGATGCATAAGCCGGGGCATGAAAGCTTGCGGTCGATTGCTAATATAGTATAAACATGTGTTTGATTTCAGAAGTGAACCACAGACTGTAGAACAAAGGCATAGCATGTGATGGTCAAATACATTTTGAAGCTCCAAACGTTGCCCCTGTTTATTTCTGACTCACTGTCCAAAGTGTTGCTAACAGAGAAAATCAGCTTAACTTCACACGTTTCATTAATAAGATCAAATTTATATATTATAGTATGTTGACAAAGGTAAACGTTGACTAAAGTAAATAAATTTTCCAGCAGAATAGTATTTAAGTTACTTAACAATATTTCTTTACTATAATTTACTTATATTGCTTTTATCTCACTTGACCCATTCTGTTATTTATTGTAATTAAGGTACATAATTGTTGTATTAGAACGATAAATAGGACTAACAACAAAATTCTCCTACTGTTCCCCTTTAAAAGCAACATATTTCCCAACAATCACACGAAAGTGCCGGGTAAATTCAAATATATTCTCAAGTTTTCTGATTTCTGTGGGAGTGATAAAATATCTACCAACACTTTGCACTGAAGTTCTGAATTGTTCAATATGTTGTGAAGGAAATATCCTTTGTTTTCAAAAAAGAATGTCCTACCATTTTGTCAAAAATCGATCCTTAAAAGCTTTTATTATTATTAATAAATATTTGGTCGTAGCATATTTATTATAGCATATTTTAAACTTTTAACATTTTTTATATTATGTATTATATGTGCGTGTAAATGAAGTACACATTAAGTAATAGTAATATTGTGTAAAATGTTCTTCTCCTATTCTGCACAATCAAAAGTCCTGGTTTGACTTGAACGGCCGTCGTACATTTCTCTAATTGTCTTTCTACTGTAGATCCCTGCCAGTCTTCTTGCTGCCGTTCTACTCTGCAATAAATGTACGAGAGCTAGGCCAGGGTTATACGGAGGCAAGATTGAGTGGATTAATATTAGTTTTTTTTTTTACATACTATGGAGAACTCTTTAAAAAAAAAAAAAGAAAAGAAAAGAAATGCCCCAAATTACCTGAACCCTGCTTTGCTGTCAATATGCTATTCAAAATATGTAAAAGTTTAACTTCTTAATGGAGATCTTATGTATTTATTCTTCATAAATAAAAAGATGTATATTAGTCATGACAATTTTATTTAAAGAAATAAAATAAAATTTGTACATCAAGATATTGGTGTTTGATCCTGACCACACCCCCTTATATGATGTTACATGGCTGAAGTAAGCAGTTCTTTTAAGCAGTTTCACTAGTACAGTTATAATGAAATACTTTTTCATTTCTGACTATAAAACAAAGCGTCGTACTCTCCCAATTTTCTTATATTAACCTTACTTGGTAGTAGATTTTAATTAGTAATTATACCCTGGAAATGACTTGTCAGTTACCTTGCTTGCTGAAGAATAAATGTCCATCTTACTCAGTTAGAGAGCAATAGACTGCCCTCCAGTGGTGTAATATTACAACTTCACCCCAGTGCCCATGCATCCTGATCCAGAAACGGTCAGCCGCTACGCTACGTTCTATAATCCGATCCTGGTACGCTGTTAAACTACTGTGAGGAGAGGAGCTTTTCCCCCTCAAACTTCCCTTCTTTGTTAAATCATCAACGTGTGTCTGTGTGTAATTGTTTGTTCTTGAGTGTGTGCATTTACTTTGGGTGCCTACGAAGGTATTGTGTGCTGTCTAACATCAACCACGAAGCGCTAATCCAACGCAGACCCGAGTGGAGGGATATTCTGCTCTTTCGCTGCTTTTCGCCCTGTTGGTTCCTGTGTAACAAAAAGACATGTGAAACAAACGCTTTCAACTTGCTTGCTTTCTGCCACTGTCTACTGGTTCCCCTGCCTGGAACGTTTTCAGTCAGATGCAATGATCTTACTGTCATGTCATGTTAATGTCAGTCGTATGTCTTCGGGGATGGTAATTATGAGATCCGAGGCGATGCCGTACTCTAAAAATTGTCTATAGGGCAAATGATGCTGACAAAATGATTACCAGTCTCTCAGAAGTTGCTGAATATCTCTCGACATCACTGATTGAAATCTGCTCATTTTTATTTAATCGGTGTCATTACCATGAGTAATACTATAATTAGTACTATGTAATAATGCTGTAATTACTCAGACTAAGAGCTCACTCTGAGCACGAACATTAAAATACTTTAAGACATACGTAATGTACCTTATTATACATAGTCGCTTTATATAACTGAACATTTTAACAGTGATGGTATTATTTATCGAAAAAATATGTCGATGTGTCTCGTCCGTGTGTGTTTGACATGACCACCTCACTTCCTGATGATGATGATGATGATGATGCACATGCTTGATGTCTTCCCCACTTGGAAAAACGAGCTCCATACACACAAGCATGATATGCGCATCAAATCAAGCCCATGCATGTATCTTCCGTTTTTGTTTCGAAATGATTCAAACAGGATACAAAGCTACAGCAGCGTGCACATGTGTGTGTTAAGCATGCGCGTGCTTGATAGAGGCGCACGATGGCCGTCGGCACTGTCAAAGGCGGTCTAATATTAGCATCTGCCTGATGGCTGGCTGTATCTGAACGAGGAGAGGGTGATAAATGAGGATAGCAGCGGTGAGAAAGCGGGAGGGGGGGGGGGGTATGCGGTGCGAGCTTGCAGCAAAGGGAGAAATTTTTAAAAGGGAAGCCGGCCGAGTCGCGAAGGTGAAGAGCGAGCAGGCATGTGCACCAACAAACATGTGCATACAAAAACATGCCTTGGTTCTGTAGTGGCCAAGGATTCGGAATTCAAGCCAAGACCGAGCAAGGAAGATGAAAGGGCTTGCAAAAATAAAGGCGAAAAGGAAGAAGGAAGTGTGTTGCAGGAATTTCTTCCTTCTTCTTTTTTTTTTCTCCCCCCCTCAGATACAGTGTCACTGATTTGCGCCGTTGTACGTCGAACACCCCCCTTCACTCCGTCCCTCCTCATCATCATCCATGGCAGCTCTCTCTCTCTCTCTCTCTCTCTCTCTCCCCCCCTCTCTCAGCCCAAGCCTGGGGGAACCAGTGGAGATAAAATGTAGCCTCTATAAGCCAAGCACATCATGTAGCTATGTTTATAGGACCAGCTCTAACTCACTCTTTCTCTTTCTTGTTTGCTTTCATTCTCGTTTTCAACCTGCCTGTCTGGGTAGCCATGACATGTAGAACATAAACGGACAGGCTGACAAACTCGCACGAAATGAAAGAGAGTGGCCGTATTAAAAGAAAAAAAAGCCGGATAAGGGATAAATGCAAAGCAGAAGACTTTATCAGCCCCCTCCTTTCTCTTCCTCTCCGTCTCTCTCTCTCTCTCTCTCCGTCTCTCTAGCTCTGTCTCGCTCTGGGGTTGATATGGCATAGAGGTGGGCCTCTGGCTTTAACTAATCACAGCTGTGAGAGCAAAATGTATGGATGATACTACGTTTCTCCCTCTCGATTTCTCAAATTTTCTTTCTTTTCTTTTTTTTTCCGTCCTGCCACTCAACATGCAGGATTTAGGAGTGGGGGGGGGGTCATGCTTTTCCTTCTCCTGCACCCCCCACCCCTTCAGTTTTGCTCCGAGAGAGATGGAATGAGAGGAAAAGTGTGTGCACGGCGGGAAAGAGAGCGCGCGAGAGAGAGAGAAGGAGAGTGTGTGTGAGAGAGCGAGAGAGAGAGAGCCAGATAGAGAGAGAGAGGGAGGGAGAAATGTAAGACAGATACAGAGAATGAAAGAGAAGAAGGGGGTGTGGAGAGTGGAGCAGAAGCAGCACAGTGCACTGATGCCTGTGCCTCTTTTCAGACGTCTCATCCGCAGCTTTTCCTCGTCAGGGAGATTCGAGCTTTCCTTTTTTGAAATCCGGGGATATACGCCTACACGGTGCCGCTGTAGCTAATCAACTCCGGACCAGTGAGGTGAAGTGACCGAGTGAAAGTGTGTGCGCGTGTATGTGTGTGTGTGTTTGTGTGCACTTGTGTGGCTGGCTGCATGCGCTCTCTACTCTCTGCCCCCCCCACACCATTCCCCCCCACCGTGTCCCCCCCCCCACCTCTCCCTCCTCTTCTGAGATCCAGTAGACTGGTATGATTTGCTGGTGTTGTGGCCCTGGCTGTTGGCTGGCAGTCGCAGTTCCTCTCGGGCTCGCCTCCTCCCTGCACGTTTTTTCCAACCTGCATGCTTCCGACAGTGCCGCGATCGTCACCGCCATTGTCATCGACCCACCTGGCTTATCTCGTCGTCTCGGAGCGCGGGATGGGAGCCGGGCTCCCGATCTCGCCGGCCAACCTGTTCCTCGGGTTGCTCCGTGCCGCTCACTCCACACTTCCTTTCATCATCACCACGCATACATATTCCTCAGCGCTCCGGTCTCTGGAGAAATTTTTAAATCTAAGATTAAGTCTATTTCTCTTTCTGTTTCTCCTCCTCATCTCATCTTACTCTCCTTTTTTCCCGCTTCCTCTCACTCCGTCTTTCTTTTGTCCAGCAGGCTACGGGAGAAAGCGGTCAGCTGTATCCTTATCCATTACCGAATCCAGGTAAGTTCCTCCAAATATACCCCCCCCTTTCCTTCCTGTATTGCTTCCTACGTTCTTCTTTAAGTATCTGATAATGCTTTATTAACCTTAATTTGAAAAGGTGGCTTCATTCATCTTCATCTAGTCAGGTAGCATCTGTGCTCAGGAACTCTTTTGTATGCTTGATGTAACTAACCTCCTTCCGATTTAAACTGCGAGCTACTTGAATACGTGTGTCTAATGCTTTAGCCTGTTGTTCAGAGTAATTAAGGCGAGAGCGTATGAGAGTACGGGTAACCGGAGTATGAGTTGGCGCCAGAGTTCCAGGGATATTATGTTTATAAGTGTACGAGATATACAGTATGCTTGTGAGAGGAGCTCATCGCTGGGGCGACTAAGTTTACCTGCGAGGACATTTTTTCAAAGTGATATAGAATGGCATCAGGGCCGGGGGGCGAGAAAGCGAGCGAGCGAGACAGAGCGAGAGAGGGAGAGAGAGAGAGAGAGAGAGACGGAGTTGGGGGAGGGGGGAGGTGTCAGTGTTGTGTCTGGCTGAAGGTTGCACTTGTTGTGTGTCACAGGAGGGGGTGGGGGGAGGGTGTGAATGCGATGATGCTATAAGAAGGACAATTTATTCGATTCTGTTTTATTTCATCATCATTAATATGATTATTTTAAATGATTCTCATTGCTGTTGTCATTTTTAAACTGGAGAATTTTCTACGGTCTTCCCGTCAGCCGGCCCGACCCGACCCTCTGTTGTACACTTTAAGGATGATGCTTTTGTTTTGATGTCGTTGCAGGTTTTGCCGTGTACCCAGAGCAGAGACAGATTTTGACCGCGTGCCTCTCACAATCCCTGAGACCCTAACTTGTGACGTTTTGCTGTTCTGTGCACGGGTTAGGCTCTTGGGAGCTGGGAGGGGTACTCCATCATCCTAGCACTGTGGGAGACAAAGCCATTTTAAAGCCAAATCAACAGTGAAATGAATCCACAGTGAAGGGGGGAAAAAAAGGATATAAGCTAGCCAGGGGTATGAAGAGAAGATTTTTTATTTTTTTTTTTTGGAAGGGGGAGGGATAATGGAATGCTGGCATCAGGGGTCATGTGACACATTTGTGGTTCGAATCAGCTGAGGCTTCATTGTGAGACGAGTGATGAGAGGAGGATTCCTTTCCGATGCACAACCCGCGAGGAGCAAATGAGCAGTCATGTATGGTTTCTCTTCAGTGAGGCCATACTGTATGAGTGTCTTTGTCTTCTCCGAGCTGGCTTGTCCTTGCCTAATGATTTGAGAGCAGCACAAAGTACTGGTGAGAGCGTGACGCTTATGGCTCGGTACACTTGTGTTTGACCTCAGTGAGAGTGCTCAGCGTTGTGCTCTGAAGACATGAACCCACTCTCTCTCTCTCTCTCTCTCTCTCTCTCTCTCTCTTAAGCCTGCTAATTGTGTGTGCGTCTGAGCATGTGCGAGTGTGTGTGTGTGTGTGTGCGCTCTGTGGCTGCATGGCATAGCTTTAGTATGTAGCACTGATGTGTGCAGGGTGTTGGAAGTCAGTGCCATTATTTCATTATTATTTAAAATTTTTTTGATTTGTGAAAAACCTGACATGCATTCGAAATGCGAAACGATCCAGACCAAGAGAATATCACTTAGTAACGACATATTGCCATACTGTAATATATATCACGTATTGATAAACAATCAACGAGGATTATCGATAGTGGATTTCTTTGCGCTGATCTTTATGCTATCCACGCTCCTCAGACACCGGGATCGGGATGTTCTCTCCTCTAGGTCATCTGCTCTCCAAAATGGCACCTAATGGAAAAGTAAATAGTCATACGTATATATATATATATATATATATAAAACAATAAGCTGGGTGTATGTGTGTAGGGTTTCACAGGCACAGGCGCATTGCGGCGTGGTCAGCAGTTCGATCCGAGCCTCATGTATACCAGTCACCCTGCCTCCGTTATCCATCACCAGACTGAAAGATGTGGCTACCATAACGTAGCCGATCGCGTTGCCGTTTCACAGGGACGATGCTGTCCATCAGGGGTGAGGCGGTTTGTCTGGAGGCTCACCCAGGTACCCGCACTCGTAAGAGGATTTGTCTGGTTCGCTCAGCTTAGATTGCTTTTCTTATAAAAATGACCAAGCCTCTTTTTGCTGAGAGTGTGTGTGTGTGTGTGTGTCAGAGAGAGAGAGAGAGAGAGTATGGGCTTTGCCCCTGTTTCTGCAGTGCTCTGGTATCTGAGCTGCAGCTCTATTGTTTGCTCCTCATGCTGCACTTCTTTGGCACAGGGGCAGCCTCGGAGAGGCTCTGCAAGTTTTAAGGTGGACCAGACATAGGGACAGGAGCCCGGCCCAAGCGTTTAAGGTGGAGCAGCCAGCTCAGGCAGGGCCAGGTGCTTAGAACAAAGGCTGCTGCATTGAAGGAAGCTTTGCAGGTGGAGTGACAGAGCCAGATCCACGCAGGGTGACGCCCATGGCTGGGAAGCTCCGAGCCGAGCCGTCTCCCGCATACAAACACACGCATTAAAAAACATGCACATAAACACCGATTTTTTTTTCCACAGACTTGAGCACTCCAGAGTTCTGGTCTCATCGTCCTGCCTGCCATGCTTTTATAGACCTCGTTTGATTAAAAAAAAGTGATAATAAATCCTGTTTTTCAGAACACGTAGGAGGATTAGTGTTTTTTTTTTTTTTTTTTAAGAATTGTTTTTCAATCTCAGCGATTTGAGATCGAGCCTGCTCCGATGCAAACCTCCGTCTGGAGCTTTCTCGGGATTCCTATGTAGGTAAATGAGACAAGATGGCGCCGAAGCACGTGGTGCCGCTCTGAACCCAAAATCCTGCAGCGTTCCTTCCACTCGCTATTCTTTCACCAGGACTGGGTTCAACACATCATAATGTGATAGCACTGTCTATTGTTGCTCAAAATGTTGAGCCAGTTGATCCTCTGCCTTCCTGATTGACACAAAATATTCTGACACGTACTGTACCATGTATCAAGAAATTGTCTTCGGCTCTCTTGATATGATTTTTTCCCCTTTATTACCTTCCCCAGTTTCAGATTTCATCCTTGAATATTAGAATAACCTGGCAGCGGGCTCAACAATATTTTTCACAATATCTCTCAGCTTGCTGTTCGCGTACTAACGAACATGAATGATCTTGACCTTTGTGTTCTCCTGCTATTGAATTGAGTGTTGAAATGTGTAATTAGTTTTTACTTTAACACTAATTTGAAATGTCTGCTGTTGCTGCTACTGTAAGGTATTCAAGACCATGTAGGGTTAATAGGTTTCCCAATGCAAATAAATGAGACTTTATATTCGGCACATGTTCTGAAGACAGTGTCGGATATAATGGGGATGAATCTGTGAGAAGAAAAAAAAAGGCAAGAAAATAAAAAAAAACTGTGATGCATATCACAGTGCTGTCCTGAATATGGGTAGGTCAAAAAGGGAAAATCTTAAAATATTTGCCACCCATTAAGGTCAGTGCTGCAAAGTAGGATATTTAGGATTTTCTCTCCATTAGAGCAAAAAATTCATTATGGATTCATAAAATCCGTGAAATGGTGCATAGCTGTGTTCAATAAAAAGTCGCGTACATGAAAAAAAATAAACTAAACTACTTCAAAAAACGCACACACATATGCACACTGACCCAACTGCCCTCTCGCTAAACAAGGCCCCTAAGATCAGAAGCCGGGTTTGAGGAGCTTAAACATGATTCCTACACACCAAACCCGATTAACCAGCGTGGGTCTAAACTAATTAGTTCAGGAGGGAAATATCATCTGCGTACATCCAGTGCTTCCCTCTCAGCCGCGAGTCCTGCCCAGCACTGGAATGCACACATCGGTCAGCTCTGTCATCTTCTCCCCTCAGCCTGGCCTCCTCCCGCAGCACAGTGCACTTCTTTCAGAGCGCCGAGAGCTGTGGTGCTTTATGGGAAATCCTCCGCGAGATTGTGGGTGAGCGCCATGCGGCTCTTTGGCTCGTCTCGCTGGCGCTGCCTCGCCGGTCGTACATCGCTTCCACACACACGTTGTGACTGAGCCGCACGTGCTGTTTGCTAACATTGCATTAGCAAGCCGTTAATTAAATACCTTACAGTTCGAGACTGTACGTGATGTTCCATCTGGTACAAAGTGGCTATATCGGAAGCTGAAGCTTAGGAACCGAACAACAAAGGTTGTGGAAATGGGTCTGTGAAGTATAGCCAAGTGGTCTTAAGCTATTTTTTTGTTTTGTTGCTAGAAATCTTCTTTATTAGAAGTTATTATTTTAAGATACTGTATTTATTGTGTATTTATTGTATTTACACTATGGATCGATTTCATCCAAACCTCAATAAGTCAAAAAAAAAAAAAAAGGAGGCCTAAAAAATTTATATTAACTTGGACCTGGTGCATTCTGTCAACATAAATTTCATGAATAAATGGCTGCATTAATTTAATGGCTCTAATAAATAAACAACAGACTATTATAAACATTGAAATCATAATATTTGAATGGTCTGTGAAATTTATTATTACGGTTGACCCTCATAGGTAAATTTAGTGCATGCACATTTCTTATTCATGGCAGACGCTGGAATAATACATTAGGTGTTTCACTGTAAATGTACTTTGATGTTCAGTAAATGCAATAAAATTTTGTTAATGACACGAAAACAGGCAAAGTCTGGTTTTCAGTCTGTTCCTCGTTTCACATCTAGCCTCTGCAGATTTGTTTTTACCCTGATTAATTTGTCATTAATATGCAGACTGTCAGCATTCTCTGTGAAGACAGTCGGTCTGTAACTATAGTGATGCTGCTGTCAGTGCAGGCTGGGAGATTTGCATGACAGTGGCTGACAATCGCTTCTCAGCGGCTCGCCAGGAGCGGGTACTGGAGCCAGGTCTCTAGATGGTGAGAAAAGGGTGTTGGCAGCTCTGTCTCTCACTCCGTGTCTGTGCAAATCCATCTGTGTTTTTGTATATGGCACAAAGCAACACTGAAATTCTGATGCTTGTACGTCTCTAAACACCTAAACAGCCTGGAATGCCTTTCTGACTGGTAGAGCTTCGCTGGCATCAGGTTTTAGGCGTCGCTGCATAAACCACATCATGTTCTCTGAGAATGTCTTTATTATAGGAAGGTCATAATTAAGAAGTTTTATTGGTTTGATTACTTATTTGAAAAGCTGTTGTGTAACATGTAAGATAAAAATTGTTCAGCCACATGAATATATATATATTCTTACTGTCTTATTCTAGATTAAAAATAACATTGAAATACAATATCTTGCTTATCTCTGGCATTTATTTTATATCTTCCTGCATGATTGTGGTGCAATGTGTAATTATTCCAATTTATACAGTATAATAACTGCTGCAGATTTCTATCTGCCTATAATCTCAATGTCTGCTCATAGAATAGCACAACAGTGTGTTATTTCCAGATTTCCAAATACTAACTGCATTGGTTACACAGCTTTTGACATTTGGCATCACTACTTTTTTTTTTCTTTTTCATTCAAAGCTGTCAAAATATTTGAAATATGCAATGTGTTGATCATAGCGATTTTGTTCACTATACTGTGGAACGTGATGTTATATACAT
>JAOTQY010000050.1:10012955-10023049 GCA_026413445.1 Dolichallabes microphthalmus
CCCTTTCCTTCGTTTGTATCCTGAAATCCCAGATGGGGGAGTGGGGGGGGTGGATGGGGGGGATTGAGGCGGGCGTGGTGGAGTCAGCCGGTCAAGGTGGCGGTATACTGAAGGGATACACGTGAAAAAGGAGGCGTGACTAACAGAAAAAGAGGGGAGGGTGAGTCGGAGGAAAAGGGCATAGTGGCTCCGAAGTATGCGACTATGCTATCACCATGGGAACATCGTCTGCGAAGCCACCAATCATGGGGTCGTCTTCGTCATCATCTCCTTTTGGACCAAGAACAAACACCACATTGTAAAATTAAAGACAAATGTCTGAATGCTTGACCAGGTAAAACGTAAAACGTCTTGTGTGTGTGTGAGAGACAGAGTGAGCGAGTCGAAGCACCATCCTTACCGAGCTCGTCTCCTGAAGAGAAGATAGCCGAGCCAAGGCGCGAGTTGTAGTGGCTGTTGGCGAAGGCGGTGAAGCTGTGCTGCAGGCGGCGGTGCCGCACGTACAGAGCCACGAGACCTCCGCACACACACAGCAGCAGCACGAACAGCACGGGAACCACCACGGCTGCCGTGTCACCCGAATGCCCTGAATGCGCAGCTGCGTCATTGGGACCTGCCACACGCACAATCGATTAGTTAAGTACTGCCTCGATTCCATTCAATAGTGCTTGTGTCAACAGTATATGTGTACATATAGCGTACACACAGTCATTACCCTAATGCTTTAGACACGCAAGTAAACACACAAAACAATCAGTAAATCACAAGAGAAATAACAAAGCAAAATTTTAACCACTTTGGCGTTTGGCTAGGTTGCGACCCAGCACAGACCAGGTTGAGATATTATTTAAGTAAAATTTTTGCCCATTGCGCCCCCGACATACGAATATTCAAGTTATGAATTTTTGCAGATACGAACGAACCGCAGTTCTACTTCTGGTTTAATCACGGAAGTAGCTCATGTGTATTGTACAAAAAATAGACACTGCAGTGCACCAGATACCAATATTTACAATTATATACAATATCTTCAGTGTGTAAGTGAATGTATAAAATGTTTAAAGTCCGGTATATTGCATGTATGTGTGTGCGGGAGAAATGAGTCGGCTTCACCGGTTTTAATCAATCAGTCCAGGAGCACGATAATAGTCGATGTCTGTCCTGTAAAGCTGTCCTGATGGTGAATAATCCTAATTTCGAGTTCACAGTCCGATACAGTGGAAAACAGCTCTGAGACAAAAGGGTGTCTGGGATTCCCCTCAATTTTTAAAGACATTTCACGGAGAAGATTACCTTAAGCACGCTTACTGTTTTTGTAAGTGTGGGGAAATGGGACAGATTAATCAAGTGGATTGTTATGCTTTACATTGTATTTTCGTGTCAAAGACGTACAAGACTCAATTTGTCGGACTTGAGAACAAATTGGACTTCCGAACATGCTCCCGGAACGGAACTTGCGCGTAAGTCGGGGACTACCTGTATTAAATACACACTACTTCTCCCAGTCATCTTCTGCTTGTCCATTAAAACACCAACTACCTATAGACCCCTCCCAAAAATGGTATACTCTTGCAAAATGCAAAAAGCAGTTTGAATTTCCTGAAATTTATTCATTTTAGACCATTAAATTTTTAGGTAAAGTTTACCTAAATAATTTTAAAATTGTGACAAAAAATTGCAACAAAAGACTGACTAAACTGCATAGATGAAACATTTGCAAAATGTTAGTGGAAACATTTCGGGGGAGACACAAGACGAGAAAGCTAATTGGTCTCGTTTTTAATGTATACATGAGACTAGGGGAGATATTTTATTTGAGCTGCTAAAATGCGAGACCCTAACAACCATGAAAAAAAGAAATAATCAATACGCATGAAACATTCATTTCATTTGTTTATGTCCCTGGCATCTTTTCAAGCTATGCTTCGTCGAGAGAATCAAACCTCAAACCTCATTTACAAGTTCAACAGTTCCTCCTGAAGCCTACATTATGGCATACTGTAATAAGAAGCAGCAAAAACAGGGATGGTGTGTTTGTGTGCATGTGTGTACCTGCTCCTGAACTCCCAAGCTCGTCGTACAGCAACACGGCGGCTTCGCCACAGAGCTGGCCGTTCACCAAACAGCAAGCCCGCACTGAGAATGTATAGTTGTGGCCAACCAGCAGATTGCTTATCCTGAAGAAGGTCTCTGTGGTGTTTCCTAACGGCGTGGTGGAGTTACTTACGCTGTCATACACAGACACTTCATAGCCCTGTGGATCACGGACACAGAAATAATGTTAGCATTGCAGTAGAGAGGAGTCTGCAGGGAGATTGTAGTGTGGGGTGCGTATGGGAGGGGAGGCGAGAGTTCGTACGCGACTCTCGTTGAAAATCCGCTCCTTGACTGCCAAGCTCTTCCAAAACAGGAACACGTGATCTTGCTCGGTAAGGATCTTGAGAGCATCTGGTGCAGGTAGAGGAACTGTAGAAGAGACAGGAGGCTGATATTAACGGATGTTTATGAGTTCTAATGCCAGTTTACGTTACTTTAACAGTAGCTGTCAAAAGATTTACGAGGGGCGTTAGGGAGGGACTTGGGATGAAGTTTCTCGTGATATTCATAGAAGACTTTAAGTACAAGTACAGCAATAATACTCTACACCATAAAGGAAAACATTTCAATTGTAAAAACAATTTAAAGAAGGCCGTATGACGATCCTGGCCGAGATGGCTCCGTTTTCACGGATTGACGGATAACTTGTCTCCAACTTGCAGAAGAGACGCATTTCTACACATAATCGTTCACCAACACAACTTGCACTTCACAGAAACTCAGCTGGGACTTACTGCATCAGCAAATTATCAAAAGAACCTGGCTTAAATCTTCTCACAGATGAACCACAAGCAAAGGAAATCTCAGCTGTCTCAAATTGCCCGCTGCATGATGCGTAGGTTAGGATTCAGCGCAGCTCTAACAGCAGTCTTTGGCTTACACTCGGGCCTTGCCATCATTTATTCACTCATAGATTATGGGATATCTATCCATAAACCGTATATAAGTGGACACCTCATCTCAATGAATCCCTTTAGCACCCATTAATGAACTATGTAATTGGCTATTATTTAGTTCTTCTTAAAGTTCTCCTTTAACTGCTAAGTGAGAGTATGCACTTCTACATTAGCTCTAGGGCAGAACGTTCGATCGTTCATGCGGTCTTGCATGCACCCACTCATCCAACACAGATGCGCACACAATAGACGAGCCCCCTTTCTCGCTCTCTTTTTCCTTCTCTCACATTTTTTCCCCTAAGTACCTGGGTGATTAGTGTTTCTCATTAAATATATCACATTTTATTGCGTTTCATTGTAATGCCTCGTCTTGGTTGTTACACTAATAAAGTGAATACTCGGCATACAAACAGCCCGACTTGGGAATTTTTGACTTGGGAAAAAAAATGTTGGCTGGATTTTGGCTCGCCTCGCAAAGCAGGTTCAACATACGAGTGATCAAGGCGGTCACACATACTTCCAGTTTCGCGCACTTCTGGTAGTCAGTCAAAAAACAACACTCGATATAATTGCAAGCAACGATGAGCGGGCCCAAGCACCCTGCGGATTCCATCCAGATTCCCCTGCGCAGATTCCAACCTGTCTGCCAATTTTTTAAATGTTTTGAAAACAAGAGGGTCCTTGGGCCCTAAATATACCAAACCCAAATGAATATTATACAAAACAGACATACTATGCACAAAAAATTTTGCTGTGTATGTGAATGGATCTATAGTCCCATGTCTTGTATACTGTGTGAGTGTGTGCGTGTCAGGGTGCAGGAGTATTGTATCAGCTTTCCTGGCTTTATGAGTCAATCCGGGAGTACGATGATTAAAAACCGCTGTCCTGTAATAGTGTCCCAATGGTGAATAATCCAATTTTGGTGTATCCGCAAAAAGAGAGAAGGATTCATAGTGTTATGCAGCACTGGGGAAAATAATAGCTAGCAGTCGTATGTGCATAAACAACACTGGAGCCTTAGCCTCGCGCCTTCCCGTTAAACATGGACAGCTGATCACCGTCCCCCCGCGTTACCAGAATTCCACTCGTGATTTGGAGAGAAAGTCTTATGAGAGTAAAAACTGAACTGAACCAAAACATAACTGATGAGGCAATACATTATATAAACAATACAATTCATATACATTATTGTCAGCTTTATAAAAACCCATTATGTGGCTGTGCTACGTTATCAAGGAGGAAATAAAGTGGAAAACTGAGCTACTTTTAGTTTAATTTTTAAAGCTGCTGCCAGGATGAATCATAGATTAAGGTTAAGTTCGAGGTTTAATGTCTATTTTTTATATTTAACTTCATTTAAACAACATTTTCTAAATGTTTTGATTGCTTTCATATGCTAAAATATGATTATAGTGTTGGAAATTGGTAATATTTCTGGGTGGCTGGAATGGATTATCTGCATTTACATTATTTCTTATGGGAAAATGTGTTTCACAATATAAAATTTAATGAACGGATTTAATTCGTATGCCGAGGTACCACTGGACTGCAAATAGCCAAACTGATAAAGCTGCTGCTTCCTGATGTAATCATTTTGGCCTGAATTTGTAAGTTAGAGTTTCCAATTATTCCAGAATATTACATTTTATGAGGCTGATTATTTCATGAGAGCAATTATTATTATTTTTTTTTATGATTAACAGTTAAAGAGAAGCACCTACACGTTCTGGTCCCACGTCCCCTACACTTATGTGGTTTTATTAAGTTCAATAGATTTTAAGAGCTTGGTACCCAAGTTGATGGGGTTAATAATTAAACACTATGATATTGTACATTGGGATTTGCATTGGATTGAGAGCTATATCAGGCGTGAGAATCATGTCCTCTAGCGGACTCTAACGTGTAATTAAGAGCTGGATTAGAACATGAAGGCTGGTATTTGCTATTATGGCTATTAAAATGCATACTGGGGTTCTTTAAAAATCTGAGAGTTGAGATATAATGGGTTCTGAGGGCTGCATTGGGATCAGAGACCCAGTGGTGTCTTGGGCTCTGTCTGATTGTCATTTATGGCGTTAATGGCCACAGAGAGACATGTTGGGATCTAACATGCATTGAGAGGATTTCTGGGTTTCTCTCAATGCCCGTTATAGGCGTGATGGGTTCTAATGGGCTGTGAGAGGCATGTTGGGTTTCAGTAGGGATTAAGAGCCACACTGGGCTTTAATGGGCATTGAGAGATATTTGGAACTGTAGTAGAATGGCTATTGAGTTCCACACTGGGTTTTTCTTGGTGTTGAATGATATGCATGGTTCTAAATGAAATGAATGAGATCTGTGTTGGGTTTTAAGGGTTTGTTCTTCACCTGTGTTAAGCGTGTAGCTGGCCTCCTTGGTCATGTTGCGGAGGCGGACAGTGATACTGTAGCGACCGCCAGGCTCCAGTCCCTTGAGGCTGTACTCCACTGTGTTGTTCTGAGTGGTGACTTTATAATCACGCTCCGTCTTCCGCACCGTGTCCCTCAAATGCACCACATATGTCTGCACACAACCACACACTCTGCTACACACTGATGCTACACATGCAACTTTGATGTTAATAACAGACCAGCAGATACAGGCACTTACCAGAGGAGAGCTGGGGGAGTCGTACGGCGGCTGCCATTTCAGCATAGCCTGGGTTTTATCCACTAAGACTTTATGCAGGTTGCGTGGAGGAAGCCTTTCATTAGGGATCATTTTCACTACAGCCGATTCTGACGGAGGCCCCAGATATGGTACGATAACCCGCACCTGCGAAACAAACACGAATCAACACCTCTGTACATGTGACATACTGTTTCAAGCTTGATAAACCTTTAAGTAAAGGAAAGGTAAGGGTACTGTGTCATACAAGGAAGAGGTACTGCTCATCGCTCTCCACGGTGACGGTTATGCTGGGGCTGGTGCTGTTCACGCTGCGCGGCCGGCGGTAAAGATCCAGGAAGGAAGTGGCATAGAACACGCCGTATATCTACAAACATACACAGTCATTACTATTTAAAAAAAAGAAAAGAAAAGAAAAAAGCAAACACCGTTCATATGGTCAAATTTGCTATTTTTTAGATAGTATTTTATATTTTTATAGCACACACACACAAGGATGAGTCATAAATTATCTGCACAGTATCTGAAAACTGTAAGCATCAATTTTCCAGCTTAAGATTGACTTTTGAACTTTTTCCATTTACTCTCAGGCTCATAGTGATGAATCCGTTGCCAGTAATGATGCTCTTTAAGTAACTTAGAGTATCGGGTCAAATTTTGTTTGCAGATATACAAATGCAACGATTTATGCTCTTCAGTGAATTGTTTCAGCACCACCCTCCGACCAAAAAAAAAAAAAAAAAAAAAAGCAATCAGTGCACACGGCTCTTGTTTAATGCAAATCACAAGTGGGCGCATATTTTTGAAATACCTGCTGTTGAAAAATATATTTGTTGTTAAAAGTTCTATCGTTATTTTTCAACCTCACAAATTCAGGCAGCAATATTGTAATTTCCTATAATTTAGGTATTATAAATACCTATAGGATTGATCAAATCCCTCACTGATCAAATTCAAATGTAGAAAAATTCAAAAAAAGATTTTTTCATATTTTAAAATTACATTTTTAAAAAGCTTTCTTTATGCAGTTCCTGTCATTCAACATGCTATTTTGCTTTTGAGAAAATTAGGAACTGTTATGCCTAAATAATAGTACATTTGTATGCAGGAAGAGTTACTCTACTGAACAACCGAGATCAGTTAATTTAAAAGCACAATCACTCGTATTTGCAATGCATGTTGGACAAAACCTGATTTATCTGGGGTTTTTTTATTATTTATTTTTTTATTTCATCTTTCCCAGAATCTGACAGGTTTTCCCATACCACCATAACATACATCACTGTGTTTCCTTTAATACTGTCATAATAACTAGCTCTGAGTATCATCCTGGCCAAATAACAAGCGGCGGTTGAGGCGGTTTTCTTTTGGAGGCAGATCTAAAAAAAAAAAAAATAATTAAATTCCATGATCTGAATAGTGATTGAATAGTGATATCTTTAGATATATTGGCTGTTGTTTTATTAAATGGTGATTATCCTAATAATAAATAATGTAGGAATCATTACACAACATGAAGAATTATAAACATGGTCTACTGCCAATGCTGACGCTGCTTTTAGCCTCTTTTTTATTCTGATACTTAAGGATCATCATGTGACTGAAAAGAAAAAGCCAAAGCCAGTGCTGGGAAGCTGTTTATCA
This sequence comes from Dolichallabes microphthalmus, assembly GCA_026413445.1. NCBI lineage: Eukaryota > Metazoa > Chordata > Actinopteri > Siluriformes > Clariidae > Dolichallabes > Dolichallabes microphthalmus. The sequence goes on from JAOTQY010000050.1 coordinate 10,020,242, forward strand.
CAGTTCTCAGCGATGTCTTTATTTACGTGGCTTCTTTTGAAGATGTGCATTTGATCAACTGTTTCAATATCATGTGGAAAAAAAAGTGAAAACTACAAATAGGCAACAACAACAATAAAAATGGACACTTTCTATAGCTTCACTGCTCTTTCTGACGGTTTTACAGTATTAAGCATGGAGAAGTCTGGCTGCAGAGATACGCTTGTAGAGAGCCGTGCAAAACTCATGAACTCTGGACAACTTCGAGGCTTCTCGGATTTTTTATTGAATTTTTTTTGCTGCTCTTACTGCTGAGCTTTAGTGCGATGAAAAACAGCATCTCATAAATTTTTTTATTTATTTATTTCTTTTTTTAAAACTGAGGATTATGTGAAAGCTGTTTTATGTGAATCGCCTCATACCCCGGAATTTTTTTTTCTTCCCACCAATATATGAAAAGCTCAAAAACGGATTCTATAAGCTCCATGTGACAGAGAGATATAGACATTTCTATATAATATTCGGCTCTAAGCAACACAAACCGCCAACATTTTTTTTTTCTTAGCGTGTGCGCCCATGGGCATGTTTTAGATCTCGATGGCGACCAAATGTCTCCCAGCCAGCGAGGACAGGAACATTGTCCTCTTCTGATGTGTGCTTTTTTTTAAAATATTTATTAAAAAAAAGAATTTCCTTTTGGTTACTGAGGTAAAGGTTAGATTTAAGTGTGGCATGTTATTATTAATTAGGTCAAAGGAACAGCTTCACAGGGACCATGAGTGTGTATGTAAGTGTGTATATACTGTACCTGTGCCTGGGGTCCAGTCCAGCTGCAGTCCACAGCGGTTTGATTGAGCGCCCGGGCTTTGAGCAGAGGTTGTCCTGGCTGTGTTCCTGTTGTCTTGAGGCGTGACAGAGCAGTGGGACTGTCTCCAACAGTAGTATGTGCCCACACAGCCACCTCATACTCTGTCCCCGCTGTCAGATTAGTGGCTGTTTGACACGAACATCACATTAATATATATCTATATATACACTCACTTTTTTTTGAGAGAGAGAGAGAGAGAGAGAGAGAGAGAGGTAAATTAGGGGCTGTCATGGGCTGTGAGGTGAGATTAATCAGTGCAGGGTGAGAAGTATCCTGTATCATTCATTCTGTCATTTTATTTATGTCATATTTATTTATCTCAGTAGTACCTATGATGCTATGATGGAGAAATACATACTGAAACCCTACACACTTCCATAAACTCATTCCCGCTAGGAGCATTTACAGTATACTGATGATGGTGAATGCTGAGTGGTTGGAACGGACAAGAGGGGAAATGAGGTTGCTGCTGAGGTTTTTAAATAAACAAGCAATTTTAAATTGTATCTTTAGGCACTAGGTTCTAATAACCTAGCATGAACATAATGGAGTCACTATTAGCATTAAGGTTATGGTAGGATCACCGGCTGTACCTGTAAGAGCATCTCGAACTGTATAGTTCCTGTTTTCTTTCACATGCTTATCGAAAACCCAAGACAGCACCACCACATAGTATTCAGCCTGGAAAAACAATAAAGACAAGGGTCAAAAAGGAAAGGACATTTCAAATAATGCAGGAACAAAGTACCAAGGAAGAACCATGCTTGCTCACCTTATATCCAGAGCTGATGGCAAGTTTCGCTGTGTCGTCTGCGATGCTTATGATGTTTGTAACCGGAGAAGCCAAAGCTAAAATTAAAAAGAGAACAAAGCTGTTCACATTCGCAACGCACTACAAGCAGCAAGCAAAATGTCTGCTTTGGTTTCAAATTATTCACATTGAAAGCAAAATGAGAGAGAGAGTGAGTAGTTGTTATTGAAGCTGGTATTCCTACTGGATTACACGAAGAGTTCGAAGTTAAAACCTGTAGAACTGTAGATTACCTTTCTGAGGAGTGATGGATTTGATTTCTGTCCAGTTGCCGACTCCTCTGCTGGTGACAGCAGCAACCTGAGAGAGAGAGAGAGAGAGAGAGATAGAGATAAAATATCTGAAACTTTATAGCAGTAGTACCCAACTTATAGTTGGGTATTGATAGTATCTTTGTGGTGTCTTATTTTTTTCAAGGTGGAATAATGTGATTTCCCTCCTCTGCACACTGCATGTGTAAAATGGAGGAAATAAAAAAAATGATGGATGCATTTACAGAACAGCAATCAGTCATTAACATTAAAAACCACCTAGGTTTTAGGTTCCCCTTGTGCCTCCAGGGCGTGGCTCTGTAGGACCTCTGGGGGTGTGCTGTGGTGTCTGGCCCAAGAGCGGCATCACCTTTGGGTGCTGTGGGTTGCAGGATGGGCTTACTCGTCTGGTGCATCCCATGCGTGCTCAATCGGACTGGAAGCTGGAGAGTTTGAAGGCCGGATCAACAACCTTGATCCAATCTTTCCCATCTGCATTGGCTTTACATTGCTTTGGGCCACGTGGGTGTAGATGGGCCGCTTATGATGCTTATGGTATTTGATAATGTTCTACAATTCCCTGGCGATGGTGTTGATGATGAGCGTATATGGCATTTGGTAGACATCCTTATCCAAAAAATGCATTCATTTCATTTAGTGAGCATTTGAGGATCAAAGTAAAAGCAGTGTCATTTTGACAGTGCTAGGATTTAATGTACATTGTTCACACTGTGGATACCAGGGCTCGGTAACAAAGAGCCTTAACACGAAGAGCCTTAACACTAGAAGCGCCGAGCACGGTCATTTTGACCACAAGGGGGAAAAAAAAAATAATTACTTCACACTCGATCAAAATCCAGGACCCTCCTTTCATGACTTTTCCTAGATCTGTGAGCTTA
>JAOTQY010000050.1:10050353-10064079 GCA_026413445.1 Dolichallabes microphthalmus
GCCAGTTGCTGTCTCAGGAAACTGAGACAGGAAGTAAGACCGCTATCAGATCCATGACATTCACCGTAAACATTGCTACTCGATGCCTGTCTGTGATCATCAGGCAAGAGGATGACTGTCACACACACACACACACACACACACACACACACACACACACACACACACACCTCCACAACCAGAGCCTGGGAGGCAAAATCGATCCAGCGTTTCTCAGACGACACCTCCAGCGCTCGGTGACTCAGACACAAGATCCTGTTTACACGCTACCTGAATTTGAATTACAGTTGTGTTGCGCTTCGTGGGATCGGCTCGAGATCACTGGAGGTGTCCGTAAATGGTGCTTTGTAATAAAATGCTGAGGTTTTCTGGCTACTTGGTAGATGTCCCGGGCTATGTGTGAACCCCTAACCACACCACACCACTGTGTATGTGCGCTAATTAGCCTGTGGCTTAAACAGCAATAATTAGTGCATCTGTGTTTGAGAGATAGCACCCAAAGTGGGCCGACATCCTCGCAAAGCCTGCTCCTTTTCTGTCTCCATGCTGCCCATTATCTAATAATCATTTAATTAAAGAGCTGGCTGCTGCTGGCAAACACAGGGAGACAATAAGAAGAGAGGGGGAAAGAAAAAAAAAAGAAAAAGAAAACGGGTGCGCCCTTGAGACAAGTAGAGGAAAGTCGATTTCTTCCAGCAGGCGTGAACACGAGGAAGTATGCTCCAGAGCAAACCCACACTCCTGCCCTATCATTACACAGTGCATGGAGTGTTTATTATAGTTGTAATGGAAGCACGTGCTTCGCTTGCCACACACACACACACACACACAAACACTTGGCTAGGAGTACAGATACGATGATTCTGACAAGATTCTCAGAAAACAGGCTGCAGGATGTGAAACTGATGCCGATCACATGACTGACCTGTTGCCAAGATGAGGCCAGGTGCAGACTCTTTGCTCAGAATGGGCATCCTGCGAAGCTGAATATTCAACAACTGACTCCAGCGCTGAGCCAAGTGCAATGAGCAACCTTTAGCAATCTGTAGACAGAGGAAAGAAAAACATGGAGATAAAAGACTAGCAGGTATAGCAGTGATTACAGTATGTCGTGATTATATGTAGTATGAATATAAGAGTTGGCACGGCTTGTAGAACACCAAGCCATGCCAACTTTAGAGGGGAAAAAACATGGTTCAAATAAATGCATCAAAAAACAGGATTTACATTCGCTACACTGTCTGGTCCAAAAACACAATTTCATTTGGCCGACTTTTGCGTTGAAAAAACCCCAGTCGATCCCAGAACCATTCTTTTTTCTATTCAAGTCCTGGAATATGCTTGTGTCGAGTTACGATAAACCGGTCATTCAGTACATTCAGGTCGTCTGCTGCCTTTATTTAATTGCCAATGATTCGTTGCTGAGCCTAGACCTGACTGACTGAAGCAACCCCAGATCATAACGCTGCCTCCAGAGGCTTGTACAGTGGCCACTATGCATGATGGGTGCATCGCTTCATGCGCTTCCCTTCTTACCCTAATGTGCCCATCACTCAGGAATAGGGTCAATCTATGATGATTACTTTTACTAAATAGTGGGTTTCATATGGCCACACAGCTGTTCAGTTCCAATCTCGTGCTTAGCTCAGAGATAAGTTTAGTCCGATCTATATTCTATAAAATATATTCGACTTGGGTGGCACACTGGCTTAGTGGTTAGCAATGTCGCCTTGCACCTCCAGGGTCCGGGTTCGATTCCCACCTCAGGTATATACTGTATATGCACCGAGTTTGCATGTTCTCCCCGAGTTTTCCCCCTAGGTACTCCGGTTTCCTCCCAGGGGTCCAAAAATGTTCAGGTTAAGCTAATTGTTGTTCAATGATGACTGGACATCCTGTAACAGTCGTAAAAATGGTCATCGTTGGGCTCTACAGTATCTAGTCGGACTACAGAGGTTCCTAGATGGATGGATGGATAGACTGAATTGTAAGAGGCAGGTCTGCAGGTTAATGCAGCTTAAACTTAATTTACTTTCCTAGAACCCCTAGTGCAAGAAAAAGACCGACCTGTCCAGAGCTGAAATGTGTTTCATGTGTAAAAGTGTTTTAATTGTCATATAGCATATAACTACTGTAGAAAAAAGAAAGGTTTTTGATTCATTTTCCAGCAGTTTAATGCTGTGTTTGTTAACCAGGCCCCTAACACAATGATTTCAACAGGAAATAACCAACGACTATAAACATTTCATACACACAACTGTTTTGGTTAACGTTAAAAATCCCCCCCCACCCATTCAGCCATCATTTTTTTCCAGTTACATTCATTTCCATATCATTTTGCACATATAATTGTACATCTATTCTACATGTAATTAAATTGGTTTATAATTTATAAGACAAGCTTGCCAGAAGAGATGGCTTGTGCAAATAAGACTCTCACCACTTCCTCCTACAATAAGAACACCCACTCTCACCCACAGAAACCACACTCCGACACACCAGAAGCTCTAAACGCTTCGGTGGTGTTCAGGTTTGTGCTACCTGGCAATCGATGGAGCCCCCGAGGCTGTCGGAATTTGGTGGCTGCAGCAGCTCCCAGGTGCCTCCCTTGTCGAAGGTGATCACCGAGCGCATGTTGTCCTCGCTGAGCGTGCCGTTGATCAGCGTGGCGATGAACACACCGCGCAGGCCTTCAACACGGTGCAAGTCTGCAAATGGCTCGTTGGCAAAGTACCTACACACACACACACACACACACACACACACACACACATAGACAGCTGAAAAAAAGTGATGTCTAAAAAGGTCAACACGAGCGAGCCAAGTCCTGGCAGCTCATTTACATTGTCTGCCGCACTGCTGAAGATCAGAGGTTTGGTAAAGTAACTTTTTTGCTGAACGAGTGAAGAAGGAAAATTGCTCGAGTCCCGAGACCACCCACCTCCGAGCTGCACGGGTACAAGCGTGTGTCTAGATCACGCTGGCAGGGGAGGGCAGTCAGAAAGAATGTTCAAGGACAAAGAGATAAACGCACATAAACAATGTGAGCGGTAATAATAATTAGAGTGTCTATTTGATAAACTGGGGGCAGAATCTTTTCTATTAGCTTGAAATAAACAGTGAGGCCTCAGTGATAATAAATAACGAGTGTCTACAGTATTTGTAGCCAAAATAGCCTTGGCTCAATAAGGCCCGTGAGGGTCAAACTGTATTCTGATGCATATTGCAATTCGGTCTACCAGGCGGCAGTGACCAAGGGTTCGACTGTCAGCTTGTCTGTTGTGACGATTATACGTTGGGCGTTCAAGTCAAACGAGGACTTCTTGTGAATCAGAGGCCGTCTGAAATGTACAGAAGAATCCAATCAGAATCAGGTTTCTGAATTTGATTCAGGCTGTTTGTGGCTCTCAAAGCACTGACCAACATAAAACATTGTACATTTAATGTAAACACACATCGTAAGTGTGCAAGGTAGAGCACGTTGCCATGGTGTGCATCGCATATACTAGAATAAGTAGTAGCACAAATAGCAAGTAGCAGTAATGTACAGTCGAAGGCATGGTGGTGCTTTTACACAATAATACAGAACCACATGGTTGTGCAAGTAACAGTTATGTACAGAAGGGTGTGAGAAGCATGAATTGGAATTTGTTTGTTTTTTGGCGTATTGCATAACAGCAAGTGGAACACCTGATCATGAAAACTGAAAAACTTGACCTTGACCTCCTACACTCCTGACCTCAGTCCAAGTGATTTCCATTAAGAGAGTTTCTGGGAGACCAGAGTTTCAGACATGAAGCAGGCGGTTCCAGCGAAGACTTTCTGTGTGGACATGACGAGCATCCAGGAACTGAGTTACAGTGGGACCTCGCAAATGCACTTCCCCCTTAAAAAGTTTCCCCATAAGAACTGAAATTTCGAAAGTAATCTGCCTTGGCATACGAAGCATTTTCGGCATAAGAGAAAAAATCTGGGGTCCGTACAAACCTTGTTTACGTCAGTGTAAAGTCAAGCGAATCGAGTTTACATTTTGTGGTTTTTTTTTTTAATTGTTGCATTTTGTGCGTGTTTTAGTGAGGACATAAAGTAGAACAATAGCAAGAAATAAAAGAGTCACTATCAGTTTCGTTTTTAAAGCAGCCGGTGCCAAGAGGAATCATTAATTAATATTTTACTTCATGTCCATGCCTTTTTTAATTTTTTTATATTTTTTGGGGCAGCTGGAACAGATTATCTGCATTATATTATTTCCTATGGGAGAATATTTATATTTATTAATATCTATTTTTCTGTTCTATATAAGTCTAACTTCCTTCCTTCATTTTTTTATTCTTGTTAAAAGTAGTAGACATAGTATAGCCTGTTTTTTTTTTTTTATCAGTAGACAAAGCTGAAACTTTAATGCTCCAAGAAGCTAATTTCCTTTGTCCCCTTTCCATTTCTTTTCCCACTGAAACAAACAGAATTTTTAGCTGCACTCATTTCCTATTTTTTTTTTTTCCATTCAGGCTGGCCAAGGGCTATAGCTTTGAATTGAAATGAATTGATCTGTTTTTCTGAAAAGTGTGTTACTCATTTGTTGCAACTGGAACAGCTGGGAAAATATTATAAGCGGAGACGACACAAAAACAAGAAATGCACCAGAATGCCAGATAAAATTAAAAAAAAAAAACAATAAAAAGTGTGTTAAAAGTGTGTGTTTTTCAGTCAGTCACATGTCCGAGCACTACCTGATGAGGGTGTTGCTTCCTGACCCCTCTGGGCTGTAATACAACACGTTCTCCAGCGAGAGAGAATATGCGAGGCCCTGCGTGTCCGAGATGTACAGGTGCGTGACATTATTGTTGTGGTTCACGCAGACGAACACCTGATCTTCCGAGGCGTCTGCGATGTAGTACTCCTGCGACACATGAAGAGAAAATGGCACATGGAGTGACGCACAATGACTTCTACCATTTAAGCTGTTTATTCATGAACATATCATTTAAACTAAAATACACATTTATTCATTTCATATTTCATTTGGCTTAAACATGTACACATCATGATACCCAGACACTGTAGGGTTTCTTAAAACCAGCAAAATGTTTTAAAAACACTGGTTTGATAAAACGACAGAGGTACTCACGGTGATGGGGTGGCGAGTGTTAAACTGGGCTGCTCTCATGGGCTGGCGGTTGTAGGAAACCCACAACTGTACCGACTGGGGCTCGTGACTTCCAAACAACGTCTGTGTGAACAAACATACATTAGACCGACAAGTCACACAATCAAGCTGCTCTCCAAACTCTCAATCTCAAACAAGAAGAAGAAAACAATACTACTCCACTAAAGAGCAGAAGAACTTGCCCTGTGTCGTCCTGACACCCCAAACCCTCCTGAAGTGGACTGTGCGATTATTATTAGAGAAATTTACCCTTTTTAAGATCATCTAAATTTTTTTACTTAAAAAACGTCATATCCTGACGTGAAGCCGATTTACAGTAATTGTTGCCACCCTGAGGATAGATTCTTTTAAAATAATATCAGCGTTTCATTTCTTTTATGCTACAGCAATTTGTCAATAAGTACACCGGTTGATGGAATGTTGTCGAACAGCCATGAAGCAAGTTAATTCCTGTTAGCACTTGTGTACGAACAGACGCTCCTTTCCACCAGGATTGTTTTTTAAGGGCTTGAACTTTTAATAAGACGCACTCTCTGCCTCTGAAAACGTTTCAAAAGCACTGACATGGAGACTCCTGCCAAAGAAACAAAAAAAAATATTGGAGATTCCAACCTAACCTAACAAATGCTAAAAATGTAATTATTCGGACGAATCGAATAATAAACCAGCCTGTTTAACTGTTTTCCTATCTACTGGTTTGAACTTGTTTTGAGATGGACAGCAGCGGCTAGCTCACCATTAACATCAGACTTGGGTATTATTACAATTTTCATGATTTAACGTTTATGATTGAATAATTTCCAGGACGCTCGAGCTATATTCGAAATCCGGTGCTGAAATAACCATTATATAATAAATCAGCCGTCAAGACCGCAACCGGTTTACACAATGCATCGTCCATGATTAACAGCTCAGGCTTAAAATCCCCACGAGATGATAGTGGAGGCCTGAGCCAAAAACCTACAAGAGGGAGAGTTCTTCCTCCTAAGTGCGAGGCACAGAGGAAGCCATGAAGCTTGACAGGCTGCAAACTATCTGCCCAGCATTAATGAATTTCCCTTGATGAGGCGGAAAAGCGCTTCTTGTTCTCTGGCGGAAAGACAGAGCATGTAGTGTCGTCGCTCTCTCCCAGACCCTCTGGTCACGGCCCTAGCATCAATCGGCCTGATTTATCTGCTCGTTAATGGCCGTCTCCAGGAACAGACTGCTGTGGTGTCGCGGGCAGCCAAGACACAATCTGGCTTTAGAGAGCGAGGGAAGGGCGTGAAAAGGGGGTTTGGAAAGGCCTGGCTTTGCTGAGAGAGCGTGAAGAGAAAGAGTCGGCGGCGTGGTAACACCGCGACAAAGACGACAAGCTGGGTTTGAATATGCAAAGCTGGCACGGCTATGCCGAGGAGCCGAGGGACTGGAGCGATGGGAGATACTGCACTTCTCTTGCTCTTTGTGTTCCTTCTTCTGTCCAATTCAATCAACGTTTTTCAATCAAATAATAATAATTTCTAAATAATGGTGGTGAGTATCGGCATCCAAATAAGCAACCGTCATTGATGAGTCGTCTGAAGGGGAAGAAAATGAATTAAAAGATTTATACACTCTTTCTGCAGTGCTTCGGCTTACACGGTAACTCTAATTCCTCTACAGACGCATGTAACGCACACGGGTGTGGTCCGAGTCCCAGAATCGATCCCTCTCCTGCCAATGAGAATTAGCTTTTGAATTCCGACCCGGCTGCCAGCATGAATGGAGCTGATTCTTCCAGCAGACTTGCTGCATACTTGGCTCCTCGAGGCACTTTCCCTTCATTGTGGGAGAGGCTTTTATGTACGTAAACAAGAGCCTTACTGTGCTGGCAAAGAGAGACCCGACTCGCAAGCAGGAGCTCGGGCTTGTAGATCTCTGCAGTGTGATCAGGCTGCGTGAAAAGTGAAAGTTTGAGTGTGTGTGTGTGCGTGTGATGTGACCTGCAAGCTCAATTAGCAAGCCAGAGTCGCACTCTAGCTGCCCAGGTAACAGTCAATAATAATAGCGCGGTACATACAGTACATTTGCAAGTGGAAGTGGAATAATTACTATTTCGACTCGTTTTGTTGTTTGTTTTTTTCTTCCCCCCCATCTCGTCTCTACTCTACTTGGATGAAAGAAAAAAGTGGGAAGCGCAGAATGAGATGTACGAGTCATATTATTATTATTATTATTATGATGTTTCTTGTTTAACATGACCATATGAAAGAGGGAAAAAATTGTCATTACTTTTATAGATTTCCAGGGCTTTAATTAATCTTTTATGCTCCTTGGTGCCAAAAGGTCCTTGTGATATTCATTATACTAATCCTATTAGCAAGCCGAGGACTAGTGAGATAGTGAGACATAGCGGTGTATAGAAAGAGAAACAGATATTTCCTCAAAAAGGCAAATAAACCCTGATTCGAGCACCAGAGCCAATGAGAAAGCAGCTCTGCTTGGAAATCTGCAGATGGGCCAAGTCCCAAAGACTTGTACAATTCCGTCTTGTGCTTGGGGACATTTCCTGCCAATTGTTCTCGCTGGTTGTGCGTGCTTGTCTAGACATCCCTGTAATTTCTCCCCGTGGCATCTTCTTCAAAATTTGACACTATGCTATTGTAATAACTGTATTGTAGGTTATGAAGAAACATAATCAGAGCTTATAAGCAGATTTCTGCAACAATTCATAAGGAAAGGCTAGTTCGTGTTTGGTATGTTCAGCACTTAAACAGTGTGCTTAAAGATGTGCTCTTTTTGTAAGTTCTTCTGTTTGTTAGAGATAATAAAAACATACTACGAGCATAACCTTGGCTGTGCAACAGGCTCTAGCAGTTACGAAACCTCACATTTCTGAGCGTGTGCGTGGTAACTTCTTGGCATGAGCTCTACGCGTGTATAGCGTAGCGCTGACGACATGCCAAGGCCATATGGCTGCACGGGTAAGTGGAACACGGGGAAGCGGTGCACGAGCAGTTACAGATGCCCTGGGGAGAGCCAACCACACGTTCATCGAAAGCACATAGATCTGCCGGGGCCAATAAGCTGCACTTCATCCGCTCTTTCCAAGAACGCTCACATACGACGCTATTCATTAAGGTGCTTCAATTATCGGAGACCGCAGTAACTCGTGCAGAAAAGCTCGATCCGGCCTGATCTGACCAACCGGCGCTGTATTGGGCTCGACAGATGAGTGTGTCCAAGGTTTATTTTAACAGTCCAAACATTTACTGTGTCGCCACACTTGGTTACGATCCAGTGTAGACACAGGCATGAGTAACAACTAAAATTTGTGGAGAAACAAACCCTCGCAGGCTGGAATCCAGGAAGGAAAAATAAACCAACGCATAGCTTTAAAAGTTATAAACATAACAACGAGCGATTGTTTTATCCCCAAGTGCTCGGCAACAATTTTTGGTGAGATGTCAGATTCGTTTTACAAGAGCTGCGATGTAAAGACTCTGCCCATGCAAGGTTTTTTTTTTTCTTGGCTGAGTGCATTATTCACAGAATCTGGTCTTCTCAGGAGGAGCCGTAAACACAAGACGCTCCATTTAGCTGCACGCAAGTGCCGGATCTAACCATAGCGTCACCGCTGAAGTGATAAATCTCGGCGGATGACTGCTGCTCGCCCAGCTGACTACTCTAGGTTTCTATTTTTATAATGCACTATCTAGTAAATTGGCTGGAGAGCTGATTTACAATCCCTTTTATATAAGTAACGAAACAGCAATGCTGATCCTTTGGTTTTTGCTCTACACTGAAGACATTCGGGTTTGAGATCTAGATCTGAATATGAGACGATGGATCAGAAGGCCAGCTTTCATTTCCTGATATTGAAATCTAAATGCGTTAAATGACTTCCACAGCATTTTCTTTTTTGTTTTAACTGGCAGGGGTTTCTTGTTGGCACAAGTGTACTCGGTAAGATTGTTGTTAAGAGAGAACAGGATAAACCAATATGAAGACCAGCGAGATGTCCATGAGGGAGGGGAAAAAAACAACAACAAGCCATTTAGAAGTTGAATAAAAGGGCGAATAAGCATTGTGCGAAGCCAATAAAACAAATTGGACTGCAACGATTTTTTTTTTTTTTTTTTTTTGTGGTCTGAGGGTGCTGAAACAACTCGTGGAAGAGCATAAACCAAAGCATTGGGTATCTGCAAACAAAGTTTCTTAAAGAGAATCATCACGGATTCATCACACAAGAATAAATGGAGGAGTGTGAAACGCCAACTAAGAAACTACAAAAGGTGAAAATTTATGCTAGCAGTTTTTGTTGGGATTCTCAGGAAAAAGGTTGCTTATTGAAGAGCTGAAGCCTAAACTCCAAGGACTGCTATCCATATTGTGATCTTGCATGATAATGCACATCTGCACACTTCTGTGTGACTGTCGTCACTCTGCACAAATGTTAAAGCATCATCCTTCCTACAGTCCTGATCTCGCTCCATAAGACTTTCACCAGTTTGGTCCCCTTAAAGCAGCTCGACAAAGACGAAGATTCACTTCTGATGAAGAAGTGAAGACAGCGATGCATTCCTGGTTGGCAGCAACATTTTTTCTAATGTGGGAATGCGAAAGCAAGGGGGTTATGTCAATCAAACCGGTCATCGGCCAATTAAGATGAAGCTAGTGTTATGGTTTGCGGTCACGTGCCTGCCGATGAACACATGATAGCAGGGGCAGAATAAATTCTAGTCTACACAAACAAATGTTCTGTCTGTCAATTAACAGAGAAAAGCATCCAATCTAACTAGGAAGAACGTCATCATGAAGCAAGACAATGACCCAAAACATCATGCCAACACGACAAAGGAGAAAAACAAAAGGTTTTAGACTGACCAAGTTAGTTACAAGATGATAAATCAATTGACCAAATCCTAAAGATAAGACTGAAGAAGGAAACCAAACCCTTTTCCAACGTTCCAACGATTACGTAATTCACATTCCCAAGATACAGTACAGGGTAGATTTCATACCCCCACCATCTGGACAACCTCACTTTCTCCACACAGGCAACACGGACTACAATAAAAATAAATAAATAAATAAATAAATAAAAACTCTTGGCTGTGTCCGGTTCTGATATCATCATGTTATACAGCTTCCTCTGGCGGTACGGTGGTTTAGTGGTTAGCACTGACGCCTCGCACCAGGTCTGGTTCCCAATTATGGCGTTATATTCCTGTCACAATTCTGAGCGCGTGGTTTGACATTTTGAGAGCAGACAAAGCACTCTATGCGCGTGCAATGTCTCCCCCTGCGCGCTCAACAGCTCGATTCTGCGCGTGCAGTGTCTTCCTTGCTCGCTCAACGTGTTCTCTGCGCATGCGCGACTTCTCGATTCTGTGCGTGTGCAACATTTCTTTTCTGTGCGCGCTCGATTCTGCCTGCCTGCATAAAAATGGGAATAAATACAATGGTCACCACTGACCTTCCCAACCCCTAGTTGGACTACAGAGGATCCTGGATGGATGGACAGGTGGATGGACTGCTACCGCTGCTGCCACAAGTGGCGCTGTTAGAGATTCTGGGCCCTTTAAAAGCCTAATATACTGTACTGGGCCCCCAACCTTGACAAAGACTTTTCAATAGCCTTAGTATTTTTAGTGCCCCCATGTGACTTATGTCTTTGGAATTACGCCCACTGTTTAGGGCACCTGTACTGTCTTTTCTATTCTGTGTACTTTAGTACACAGTACTTCCCGTTAGTACTTCGATGCACAGGACTGCATGGAACCATCAGTATCTGCAACTTATTCCTTTCCTTTATAACAGTTTTATTTGTACCAGAGAGAGACCGAGAGAGATCATCTGCAAGTCCACAATCTCTTTTGTACAATTTGATAATGCAAACCAGACGACCGCCTTCTTCCACAAGACTCACTGTGATCTGTTGGTGCCGCAAAAAAACAGCAGCCATGGAGAGACTTCGAGGGCTCCTGGCTGCTCAGTCTGTACATCACAGAGGATCTCACGTGGGCCCTTAACATCGTCTTTCTAGCCAAAAGGCCCGGGAGCGTCTCCACATTGTCCCCTGACTAATTCTTCAATTCATTCAACAGGACCGTAGAGATAACAATGAGCAGATGCGTGCTGTAAAAACAAAAAAATGAGCACATCACTGAGGCCCCTGGTCCTTCTATACTTCCACTGATGATGCACATCACATCAGAAACATTGCATATGCAAAGCCAACAGCTTTAAAAATGGTCCGACAAATCACAAGCCAGATTGTAATTTCCAAGCTATTACATTGTTAGCTGGAGGAAAATGACTTTCTGGAAATGCAGCAAAACAAAAGTTTTGGCTGCCAAATGCATGTTTTTTTTTATACTAACCAGTTTAATTAGCATGCACAAATGGCAATTGTTCCAGTCACTAACACACATTGGGCACTAGTGAGATTGAAATCACTAACGATCAATTCAAATCTCCAACATGCCATGCACTAATATAACACATCTCCAATCAGCCAATCAAAACTTTCTTTTCTCCCTAGTACATAATAAAGATGATGTCAACACACAAATTACAGCATAGTGAACTTCTTTTCTTCGCATATCCAAGCTCGCTAGGAAGCTGTGGTCAGACTGCAGGGTCAGCCACGACACTGTGTGCCTGGAGCAGAAAACGTTCAAGAGTCCAACAGTGTCAGCTTGGCAGTGCTGAGGCTTAAACATCCAACCTGCCAATCAGTAACCCAGAGCCATAACCACTGAGCCAGCGCTAGCCCGAAGAGAGGAAAACACGGAGATTGTGGTGAGGTTATAGAGCCTGGTTTCCGATGAGGATGATTCTTATGCTGCAGTTCATATACACCGCCCCGGGGAAACGCTGGAGCACGGATTTACATCAACTGACATCAAATTATAGTACTGTGCAAAAATATTAACCCACACCTCATTTCTTTTAATTCTGCTTCCAAAGAGACAGACTTTCACCAGTATTATTGATGTAGTCTTGACGGATAGTTCTCCAGGCTTTATGAAAGTATTTTCCGGCTGTACCTGACCAGTTTCAGAAGGTTTGTTAAGCTTATGACATGAATCAGTAAGAGACAGATGCAGATATGATTGGTGATGCTGAATGCTGAGTGGTTGGAACAGACGAGAGGGGAAATGAGGTTGCTGCTGAGATTGTTACATAAACAACCAGTTTTTGAATGGCATATTTAGCCTGTCATAGTAAAACATTTGTTCTCCTTTCGTTCATTTAATCTACATAACTTAATTTTACATAAAGAAATGATGGGCGGCCCCAGACTTGTATTTACACTATCGTATTTTACTTCCATTATAAGAGCATGATTTGCACAGCTTCACCACTGATACCTTACCCTGGTTGTAGTAGCGAACATGTACTTGTCTCGGAGCTGAAAGCTGTCCACCCTTTCCAGAATAATGTGTCGGTTTTCCTCACTCTGGAAGAAGTCGGTGCTGCTGAGAATGCTGGAGACTCCCTGGGGTTCGTGCCTTTGGACCAGCACTGTGGTTGGGCTATCATACGGCTCCACTCCCCTACGAAAACATGCACAGTCGTAGAAATCACAGTTGGCACTATACAAATACTGTACAATCGACACCCTGAAATGTAGAAACACACACTTTTCCATCTTGTCAAGCTGTGCGAAGGGGCGTTCAAGTCAAACCGGGAATGGAGGATCTTTCTTGTGAATGGAGGCATGAAACTGATTGACATTTATTAAGGCCTTAACCACTGTACAGTGATGACATGGATATATTGTTACCAACTGTCTGTGTTAACTGTACACACAGTCGTTCCAAACCATTTCCTCATGTTTGGGATATTAAAGGAGTTCCTGGGAGGCCAGCATTTCAAACGTGAAGATCCGATCATGGCTCCGATATAATGAGAAAACGTCTTACCTTGATTGTATCCAAGCACCAGTGAAAGTCTCGGATGAGTGCATTAGTGCCGCAGAGAATTATATAGAGAAGTAAAGGTTGTTTTTATTCTCCTAAGTGTGTTCAGTTATTCTGCACTATCAAAAGTCCCAGTTTGACCTGAACACCCCGTGTATTTATCTTGATTTCTGCTCCTACAGGAAATGCGCCTTATTCAACAATCTCACGATATGTCACAATGACTTTTTAACATTGTCTTATCAAACAGAACAAACAGGAAACGTCACTAAAAACTTTAGGATTAACAGCTCTAAATTTTGAGTCAAATCACTTCAGCTGGATTTTCACCAAAGGGGCTCAGAGAAGGGATAAAAGTGACCTATTTCCCAGTGGTCTCAGCTAGTTTTTCTAGAGCAACCGTAGAAAGTAATGATGTTCTTTGGATAAGGAATCAAAAAGTAAACAATATTACAGAAAAAGAAAAATTGTATGATGTATATTACATAATAATAATAATAATAATAATAATATACTGTATATCAATACATAACGTATAGCAATAAATTTAGTATTCACATATTTATATACAAGTGTCTCTTTTCCTGAAGTGTATATACATTTTTTTGGCTGACAATGTATATATGATTATATGATCAATTAATTTAATAAAAAAAAAGAATTTTAAACG
>JAOTQY010000050.1:10131919-10143056 GCA_026413445.1 Dolichallabes microphthalmus
CTCCTCTTATACTTCCTGGTAGACGGCCGTCTTACTTCCGGGTCCTAGTGCCGGCCGTAGATTGGGTGTGCATGACAGATATACAGTATGGTAGGATATGTGGTAACCAACCCATTACAAGGTAGACACACACATCCCCAGTGATACCCTATGGGCAATGTGGCAAATCCAATCAGCCTATACTGTGATATTGAGGGAGGTATAAGGCAACCATGCTAACATCTGAAGGAGGAGTGGATTCACATTATAAAAACTGTAAATTACATACAACAAATCAATGTGTTTAACCAGAAAACGTTTATACAGGCACGTTATGTAATGATAAAAGTATTGATGATGCAATGTGATATAGCAATGCCATGCTGTAATATCAGTTTGACTTGTACATGGTCACATGGCCGCAGTGAGCTATAGCTCTAGCTCCATCTGTGCTAAGTGTTACTAAATGACACACCACTCACGTAAAAAAAACAAACATAACGGCCCATTTTCAGAGTCTCTATAAACACAAGGGGAGTCTACAGTACATGACGCATCCGACTCCGGCCATTAAGTGTTTCTGTCTCTGGGATCTGGGTTGAAAGACCAAATATACAGTGTCGGAGGTTGTTTATAGGAGGAAAAGTGTGGCTGCTTCACCACCTTGGGCTACGTGCACATCTGTGGGTGACTCACAGTTTATTGTATATTGTGACATGTTTGTGACAGTAGAAAAGAAAAAAAGATGAAAGAAAATATATTGCAAAGAAAAATGGAAAAAGAAAAATATCTACAGTATCTTAAAGAAAAAAGAGACATGAAAATTTGATATTAAAAAGAAAATATATGGAAAATAAAAAATAAAAAATTTAAATAGATATTAAAGAAAGCAGAGAAAATATATGTCAAAAAAAGAGAAAAGAAAAAATATTTATATTAAAGAAAGAAAAGAAAATATATGGCAAAGAAAAAAGAGGAAAGAAAGATATCACTCACTCACTCATTGTCTATACCACTTTATCCTGTATTCAGGGTCTGGAGCCTATCCCAGGAGACTTAGGGAACGAGGCGGGGTTCACCCTGGACAGTGCTGTGTGAAAGAACAAAATGTTAAAAAAAAAAAAAAAAAAAAGATCAAATTTGTGTTGAAAAGAAACAACAAAAAATATGTTGAAATGAGTATTGCGTCTTGAGAACAGAAAGAAAATTATTTTGTCAAAGATGATTTATTTTTAGAAAAGAAATTAATTGTTTTGACAAAGAAAAAACCTTTAGTAAAGATTTTTTGTAAAAAGTTTTAATTTATTTAGTTCGAATCAGGGAAGATCTACTGTATGTGTGAAAGTGGTCTTTACTTGAAATTACCCACAAGGACTCCTGCATCCCGTGTAGCATCTTGTTATCGCCTCTCAGTCTGCATTGGGCTCTCATGTACGCATTTCTCCCATCACTGCTACACCACACACCACTTATTCTGTAACAACATCATTCTTGTGTGGGGAAAAAAAATTCAACCATGTGGATAATTCAGGTTCATAGAGTTTCCATACGCAGATAGATTTCAGGTAGAGCTCTTTCTTGGAAGCTGTTGCACATCTGGGTATCACGGTGACAAAGCAGAGCCCAGATTCGATCATGTGATTGGATGCACAATTTCTATTTTCATGTGATTGAGTAAATGTGTTTTGTGTTTCTTCTTCAATTTTTAACATTATTTGTAACTTTATTTGTGCCTTCAGCTGTATAGTACAATGTCAGAGTATCTATTTGTCAAACAGCATGGCTTTTAAATCAGTAACTTAAAATCAGTGCCATTTTTATTATTTGATCTTCCCTGGATGAAGCATCTTGTCCTTGTAGCCAGATGTTCTTTGTTTATGTTCTTAGGAACCAGAGGTGTCCATTTTCCATCTGACTTCTTTAGAATAAACATTACTGCAGGATTCAGTTAATCACACACAGAGTATATTTATGATGGGAAGTCAGGTCAAAACCTTGACTTGTGATGAAATTTCTTATTAATGAAGGTGTAAAACTCAACAAAGTACAGTGATGAGACTCTCAGCAGCAGTAAAACAACTGAATGTTTAAAAGAAGGTTATACATTGGATGACGTGAATGACGTTCCTGTCCGAGGTGGATCAGACCCACTGCAGTCATTCCTTTTGAACATTCAGCCTGATCCTTGATTTGTCATAAACTTGCGGAAGCAAGGCATCTGTCTGTGGGAACGCAATCATTACTAAACACCACATTACAGGAATTCGGCTGGGGCAGTCCTAAGCCATTTTCATATACAGTATTTGGGTCATTAAAGGAGTTCCTGGGAGGCCATCATTTCATATGTGAAGCAGGCAATCTGATCTTGTGTACTGAGAAATTTCTACCTTGACACTAATGAAAGGCCAGGATGAGTGTATTAGTGTAGGAGGAGATTGTATAAGGAAATACAGTTAGTTTTTACTCTTATAATTCTGCACAGTCAAAAGTCCTGGTTTGTCTTGAATACTCCTCGTATATACGTATACTGGGTGTACTGTAAATAGTGGGAACTATAGTAAAGTTCTTTCCACAGTTGACACCATATACCATGCAAATAAGAAAGACCATGATAACACATTACTTCGTGACACAGAGAAATGAACGGGTAGAACAGTTCGAATCAATCCCTGATCTCTTTCGTTGAAATTAAGGTTACATCAAGTTTCACTTCCACACTGACAATAAAAGCCAATCCTGAGACCACGTACCCATGAGTTTTTTTTTCTTTCATAATATTCTAAGTACTGCATGCCATTTGCAAAAGTAAATCTCCTTTGCCTGTGCTGAGAAAATGACATTGTAATATTGGAGAAAATTGCACTTCAGGGTTTTTTTTTTTTTGAGGTAATGCATTAGGGGTGCAAAAGAAAAAGATCAACAAACAGACTCATTTGAAGAACAAATGTTCTCTTGAAGGTAATAAGGCATGCAGAGTAGTGGAGGCAGGTTTCATTTGCGTGGACATTATGAAATAATCAGTGTAACTATTCTATGCTGGAACATTAAGGAACATTTATACATAAGAGAGTGGCCACGGGAATAACAAAAAACAAATTGTACTGTACGATAGATAGATAGATAGATAGATAGATAGATAGATAGATAGATAGATAGATAGATAGATACTGTAGATAGATAGATAGATAGATAGATAGATAGATAAATAGATAGAATATTGCAGAAATAAATCTATACAATAATACTCTATATTAATTACTACTCACCATGAAAAGACTATTGATGATACTCATGCCATTGTAATACATAATGTACTACATTTCAATTATTATTATCAACCAGTGTAGAACTTCCTCCCTATCCTTTAAAAATACATTAAACGCCATATCTTTTTGCACATTACTCAAATGTGCTTTATCAACCATGTTTGTAATGCAGACGGTTTCCCCTTCAAGCTGGTTTATTTTGATTACCAGAGGAAGAGAAGATAAAAGAGCTTAGCTGGATGTTATACAGACAGGAGGGCGTGGTGGCCTTGGTACACCTTGACCTCACAGAGGACCAGTGTAAAGGAATTGCAAATTGACATTAATAAGCTCCGGATGGAAAGTATGAGGGAGGCATGTGAAGAGAAGAGTACGGTTCATTGGTAGCACGGGTGGATCAGAGGGAGCGTGTTGTGAGACGGGAATGCTTGACGTCAGCCGCATTGGCCTCCAGCTCCTTGATTATTTACAGCTGACGGTCCCCCTCCTCCTCTTCTCAGCATGTCCCCTTCTAGTCTCCTTGCAAACATTCATTCCATGAAGCGCAAAGCCAAGGCAGTTGGAGAGAGCAATTCATAACATCCCAGTATAATTTAAACCATTTAATAGGGTTTGGAGAATGTCCTTTGACATGGTCAGGAGAATTATTCATCGCACATACTTGAGTGATAAGATCAAGTCCTGATTATTCATATCCGAATTATGTCCATTGGATGTTATATTGTCTCAGTTGCCTAGTGCTTCAGAAAAATTTATCCTTGCAATGTGTAATCTTTGACCTTTAATATGAGGTGATGCTTTGACAATATTAGAGAAAAATTTTGATTAGAGATTTTGATCCACTCCTCAGTTAAAAGTATTTTGGGCTCTTTAGTATTCTCAGCTTTGTGCATGTGGAATTTCCTCCTCAAGTCAAGCCACAGTTCTTCAGTAGGTTTCAAACCTGTTTGTGTCTTACCACCTCATGTTGATTCGGAAGTACAGTCTGCTTGCGGTTGTTATTTACTGTAGGTAAATGATCACTGTTGGGGGGGCACCTCCACTTTTAGGTGACCCTTGTACCTAACAGTTTGTGCATTGTGGCCGACGGATACGATAGCCATCATTTCTGGCAGTTACTTAAGGGCTCAGGTTGCCAATGTATGTCTTTGGACTGTGGGAGAAAACCGGAGTACCCAGGGGAACCCAACCAAGCACAGTTCTCTAGTTCTCCAGAATTTATGACGCTGACTATGACACATGCATGGAGTTTGTCAAAATTTCTGGGTTTTTGTTTGTCCACCTGCCTCTTGAGGATTGATCATCAAGTTATTGATGGGACTAAGGCCTGGGGAGTTTCCTAGCCATCGGAACCCCCAAGCCATTTATGGGAAGGTGCTCTATCATTCTGGAAAAAAGGTAGTTTGTCACCAAACTGTTCTTGGATGGTTGGGAAAAAAATTGTTAATGATCCCACTCCCTTGGGTGAGAAGCAACACCACACATGAATGGTCTCAGGATGCTTTATTGTTGGCATGACACAGGACTGATGGTAGTGCTCAAGTTCGTACATTTCACTCTCATCAAAGAAGCCACTTCTTTCCAGGAAAAACATCAGGGACAGACTGCAAAATGTACAGGGATTTGGACTGCTGAGGACTTGGGTGAAGTCATTTCCTCTGATGAATCCCCTTTCTGATTGTTTAAGGCATCTGCAAAAGAGTTTGTCTGGAGAATAAAAGGTCAGCGCTACCATCAGTCCAGTCATGCCAACAGTAAAGCATCCTGAGACCATTCAGTTGTGGTCCTGTACACAAAGCCTTCACAATGCAGACATATTTTGCCAGTGTTGGTATAGAAGAACTTGTGTGCATTCGCAACACTGCAATTCTGACCAGACACCTTATTTGAGTTTACAAATTCCTGGAAGAATGTTATATGATAGGCAATTAATTTCTACGGTGGCTCAGTGGTACAGTAGGTGTTTCGCCTGCCATGCGGAAGGCCTGGGTTCGATTCCCAGCCAGTGCCAAAACCCCCCAGCCACTGAATGCAATGCCGGTCCCAAGCCTGGACAAAATGGGAGGGTTGTGTCAGGAAGGACATCTGGCTTGTGCCAAGTTGTTGTGTGGACTGAATACCCCTTTCCAGGAGCAGCTGAATGACCAATACCAACTTGTTTATTGTATGCCATTTTTCAGTGGTCACCAGTGCTTGGTCGGTTTTCTCCCTTGCTGATCAGGTCCATATTGTCCACACAGGTCCCAAATTGTCCATAGTGTGTGAGTGTTGACCTGAGGACATAAAATGGAAATAAATACAACGGTAATCACCATTATTGGCCTCTGACATCCCTAGTTGGACTACAGAGGTTCTTAGATGGATGGATATGATAAAGTTAAATTGTAAAGCAGTAGATTTATAAATGTAACAGCATTTTCTAAAGGTATGTTATCTAAACATCTACTTTCTGGGTTTAGTAGTATATAATACTGTTTTTGTCTAGTTGGTTGCTCCTAGCTGTCTTGCTGATTAGTACAATTATAAATTAGTGGATTCCTTTAATAAAGAAACAAGTGTAAGTGGACCAAAACTTAAATTAGAATGTATATTGAATACTAATCACTTTAATAATAAATGATTACTTTCTCTATCCAGCATTTGGTAGAAAACTCTTTTAATTTGGCGGGATTTTCTCCCAAGACTGCGGCTAAACAGGCCTCATTTACTGCACATGCGCAGTAGAAACGGAACCAAGCCTAAAATCCAAAATGGCCGGAGCAGAAGGAGACGATTCTCTCTATCCTATTGCTGTTTTAATCGATGAATTGAGGAATGAAGATGTCCAGGTACAATAGGAAAATATATTTTTTGCTGTATTATAACATATACGACTAAATTTTGTCTTTTAAAACTATGTTTTAAATAGAAATACGGGGGCTAATGTTAGCTAGCTAAGGCTACCGGGGCTATTTAGGAAGCGTTCAAACGGTCGGCGCCTGTGTCTCCGTTTATTTAAAATCTTATAATACGCGTAATGGTCATGACCTAGACAGTCCCGCATACTCATTGCACGTTTCAGTGATAATTATAATTTTTTTTTAAACCTTAAGTATGTTCTCGCGTCTTGTACCAAAACGACTAACCATTGAAAAAAACAAGCTAGTCTGCTAACGATGTTTCCGTGTGGGCATTATGCTAAGCTGCTAGCTAGTTGCTCAGCCTTGTGTTGTGTGACACAGGTAAAAATAAATGCTAATTTCGCAGTCCTATTTGCTCTGTGTTAAAACAAATTTTAATGAGTGTTACTGACATTTAAGCCCATTTCTCAATTCCTAGAGGTAGTGGCAGGATTCGTTTTAAAACACATTCCAATTTAAGGTGTGATATTTCCGTCAGGATATTCCTCAGGCCTATCCTTATTTGATATTCGCTTACCACGAGGAACATAGATGAGGCAATTAATTACATTTCATTAAGGGATTTAGTGATGATCACAGTCGTGGTGGATCCTGAGGAATTTCTTGAGCGCCCGGGATCGTAAGTCACACACAAGCACACACACATACATACATTCGTATAGGGTACACAGGTAAATCACTTTAGGAGGTGGATGTTTAATAGCTGATTTGTTAAAAAAAAAAATCGAAACTTTTTCCAATTCCTTCCTACATTAGAGTAGAAATGAAAATCACCAGGTACCAACATATAACATAATATACATAATACGTACAGTACCAGGCTAGAGTTTACCAACTTCTAATTTAAGGTTTATTTATGATGTTTTTTTAATACATACCAGAACAATGGCGATGTCAACCATGAAATAGCATATATGGGATAATGTATTTAAGTAACAACAAGAGTCAGTTATTTTAAGTCCGTCAACAAGTCAGTTATTTTAAGACACGAATTAAGAAATTTTTTTCTTGCTTATAACAGTGATGTCATGTGCATTTGCAAAACACAACCAGAACCATGATGAAATTGGCTCCCATGAAGACTATCCCAGGAAAAGCATGACTTTAAATTTACCTTAAATTTACCAGCTTCAAAAATCACTCATTAACAAGGAATTGGTTGTGTCCAGACTTTTGACTGGCAGAATTAAGATGCTGATGAGATTTGTATTGCAATGATTTATTTATTTTTCAAGAATCAGTTTTATAAACATTGTGATTTGATATTGATAAAGTTTGGAGCAGGATTATAAAGGAAGAGTAATATTTTACCACCTCAAATGCTGCTTGTCGCTAGAGTGTTCATGTAAAGTCAGAAGTAAATTGAATGTGCAGTTTTTGATGCTGTCTACATAACTGGAATTAAAGAGTTGGCTGGGTTTATTTAATTTTTTTCATTTTTTATAATTCACTGTTAATAGCATTGGAAAATACATCCCAGGGCACTTTGATAAAAGATCCATTAAAAATTTTTACTTAACATTTGAAATATAAAATAAGTATCAGCCAGTATTCAGTAAATATGTATAAACAGAGACTCAAGAGGCTGCTTAAAATCTTTTAAGCAGTTTGAACAACACTTTCTCATTTTTACTTGCTGTGAGAGCTCAGCTGCTGTGTTGAAGCTGACACTTTTGCAAACCTCTAATGTTCCAAGTAGCAATTACGAGTTGGAGAGCTGTTCAAACATATCTTATCTACTGGGGAGTCACAATTCCCACTTGGTCATGAATACAGCACTAGGGGCAGTTTGGTGTAGCTGGGTGGAAGAAACATTGCACAGACGGTAACCTTAAGGCGTTTTCACATAAGGGCTTAGGGATAATTTCTGGGACCACTTGGCTCCAAAGTAGCTTTCATTTTGATTAGTAAGAACACAATTGTTCCAGACTTGGAAACCATGTGTGAGACCGCATCTTGAAGATTAGTACAGCATACTCGGGCACGGATCGAATCGCCAATCGGCCTTCTCTGAAATATCGGTGTGCAGAAAAACACACGTCGAACTCATCAGCCATAGCTGAAAAAGTGCAAGAGCATCATTCTTGACTATTTTCCCCCTCAAATTATCGATAATATTAGGCATAATATGAAAATTAACTTTCTCGTTCTCTTCTTTTGTGTTTAATGACTGCTCATGAACCAAGTAGAAGTATACTGCCATTTACTGTATTTAAGAGTGTAAATACTCAAGTGTATCCGAGAACGGAAAGCAAAAAAATGTGAATAACGGGTTCACAGAACTCGTGTTTAAGATTGTATGATGGCTTTTGGTTTATGGCTTGGTGTGTGTTTAGGCAAAAAAAACAGAATTCAAAATGTCCAATGTTTAAATAGAAATTTATTTTGAAAACCATATTTAATTAATTTAAAATGCAGTATGAGGCAAATGTAAGCTAGTCCCAAAATTAAGCCTTTTACCCTCAAAACAGTGAATTATCACATCCAATATCTCCTTAATTCCAGTTTATGTAGTAGATAGGGTAAGAAAATGTGCATGCATGTGAAGGCTGTAATTTGGCAAGGGGCCAGAATTTTTATTAATAAATCTTTTCGAGTGGGTGGGGTTTCAGCACTGTCTAGGTGGGATTTTGTCAGTGGGTTAAAGTGTAATCCGGTGATAATTATCAGGTCATAAATATTTAAAAGCATATTTTGCCAAATATGAACCTACAAAGGTTAAGAAAAGGATGGACATTACACAACACTTTAAGAGATCTATAGAGTCTGAGTAAATATATATATTTGTTTGTATCTGCAGTTGCGCTTGAACAGCATCAAAAAGCTGTCAACTATTGCCCTGGCTCTGGGTGTTGAAAGGACACGCACAGAGCTCCTACCCTTTCTTACTGGTATGTTTTTATTCAATTTATTTTTATTTATTTTTCACCTTGTTTGCTTTGTTAAACGAGGTGTCTTTATACAAGTCTTTATATTCAACTAAAGTTGGACTAATTAAATATGCCTTCAGGAAGTTTTGCTTGTTTGACAATGCCTTACACTCTAAAGCATTCCTCTCTGTTTATACAGACACTATTTATGATGAAGATGAGGTGCTTCTTGCCCTGGCTGAACAGCTGGGGAACTTCACCATGCTGGTTGGAGGGCCGGAATATGTGCACTGCCTTCTGGTAAGGCTTTTGACCAGTGAAACTGAAGAGAATATTGATCAGGACTTTATACTGCACCAATTAAGTCACATTTTGTGACCATTTTTGGAGACCACATTTTATAACTGACTTTTTCCCCAGCCACCACTGGAGAGCCTGGCCACTGTGGAGGAGACGGTGGTTCGAGACAAAGCTGTAGAGTCACTGCGCAAGATCTCTCAGGAGCACTCGCCTGTAGACTTGGAGGTGCACTTTGAGCCTCTGGTTAAACGACTGGCCAGCGGCGACTGGTTCACATCTCGCACCTCCGCCTGTGGTCTGTTCAGTGTCTGCTACCCACGTGTCTCCAGCACTGTCAAGGCCGAGATCCGCCAGTGAGCATTGTTTAGTTACTGTGTTAATGCATAATGAGCTCATGTTTTTTTTTTTTTATTTTATTATTATAATAAATCTGATGTTGCAGTATAAACTTAAGGTGTGCCATGTCTATGATGTCTTTTCCGTAGGTATTTCCGTACCCTTTGCTCGGATGATACACCCATGGTGAGGCGGGCTGCCGCTTCCAAACTGGGCGAGTTTGCCAAGGTGCTAGAGCTTGATTATGTAAAGAGTGACATCATCCCACTTTTTACTGCACTGGCTTCCGATGAGCAGGTAAATGCACATTTTTACACACTTATGAGTTAGAATGGTCACATGACAATATTTGAATCAATATTTAATCATGAATTTAACATGTAAAATGAGTGGGCTGAAATTGTACAAAGCGGTATCTGATCCACTACTTGTTACTGTCAGAAACTCAACCAAACTCAAAATTGGTTGGTTCAGTTCATTGAATTAGTAGTGTTTGAAGTAATTTTCAATTGTTTAGGTGAACATTAAATGGTTATATTGAATGTAAATGGTTTTGTATAGCACCTGCAAAATACCCCAAAATGTAGTATTGCTTCATTTGAGTTTAAGCTATTTGCTTTACTGCCACCTACTGAACTGGAGTGTAGAGCAGAATATTGGTGGAAAAAAGGATACTTGCGTTTTGTACTTCACGTTTAAACAAACATGCGTTACACAGTGTGCTATATAGCTGCTTGAGACAAATCAGAAAGTAAACATTTAGTACTGTTAAATCAAATTGTAAATTGCGATGCCTAAATTTTTTTTTTTTTATCAACAGTCAACATATGAATCACAGTTCTAGTAATCATTGCAGTTGAAGTCCTGCAGTGTCTTAAATTGTTTTGCAAATTGATCTTGATATTAACATTCTGCTATACTGCTGGATTACCCTTGCCCACATTGTACATAAGGTGTTTAAGAGTACCCTTGTGATGTGTCCGCTGCTATATTTTAGGACTCTGTGCGGCTACTCGCAGTCGAAGCTTGTGTTAGTATCGCCACTCTGCTGCCTCAAGAAGACTTGGAAGGTCTTGTGATGCCCACACTGCGCCAGGCTGCTGAGGATAAATCATGGAGGGTTCGCTACATGGTAGCAGACAAGTTCTCTGAGGTAAGCCCACATAACTGCTAAACTGTTTGTAACGTAAGTCAGTAGAAACTAGGGCTGCACGATATTAGGAAAATGTGCGATATGCAATATTGTTGTTGAATTTTGCGATAACGATATTTCTCGCGATATAACATTTCCCTAGAGAAATGCATTTTTTATTATTATTGACTATTTTTAAAAATTATATATGTAATGATCATACAAAAATAAACAGGTAATAGATATTCGTCTGATGTAGGGGTGGGCGATATACCGGTATACACGGTTAACTGGTAGAAATTTGTCAACCGGTAGAGATTTTGGTCTATCGTCTTAATCGCGGTTGAGATCACG
>JAOTQY010000050.1:10210233-10225949 GCA_026413445.1 Dolichallabes microphthalmus
ATAATTTTTTTTTTTTTTTATGGCAGGGCTTTTTTTCATCGCAATCGGCCCATGGGAAGAGAAGATATGCTACTTTGAAATTTCAATGGAAAATGCTCTTAGATCATTAAAAAAAAAAGAATCAACTATGAAAAAAAAAATCATTATTTAATCTCAAAATTCAACAGATGGTGCTGTGCATTCTTTAATATGCACTTATGAGTGTGCAATTTAAATATACCTAATAAACGCAATCTCACACCTTTATTTTGCGCATTTCACGGTAACGTAAAAATTTTGGCTAATTCCAAAATTCCACACATGGCATTGTACATTTTTTAACACGTGCTTATGAGTGTGCAATTAAATTCCATGCGAAGGAAGTCACAGGCACGTCTAATCTGGAATAGCTCAGTAAGTCTGGACCAAAACATAAACCATCATCATTATATGCATCTCTCATTATTTGGGTTCTGGGAAAGTTTTGGCTCCTTTCTGCCGCTTTCTGGTTTCTATATCATTATAGATCATCAAAGGAAATGATTTAAATTACCCACCTTAAGAAAAAACAAAAAAACAAAAACAAAAAAACAGCTACACTTTGAAAACAGGTGCAAAGAAATCTATTAACACTATAACTGATAAAAGTTATACGCACCTTTGTGGTTAGCAAATTTGAGTCACTTACTTCATTCATTCATCTTCAGTAATCCCTTTATCTGGGCTAGGGTTGAATTACTGTAGATCTGAAGCCTATCTGGGAACGCTGGGCATGAAGCAGAAATATGCTGTGGGTGGGATGCCAGTACATAAGCATGCTCATCTAGAGGCCAACGCAGATACCAGCGAGTTTACGGGAGATGGAAGGACACGGGAGAACCGTGGCAGGAACCTAGTTAGACATGAAACTCTACACAGACAGTTCAGGACTGAGTCTGCGCTGAATCTCTGCTGTTGCATGATGGTCGAACTGCACCAGACACTTAGTAAATAAATTATAAATAGTTAATAAAAGAAATAAATTGTGATTAAAACAAACCCTCATAACACATTACCATTTAACATCTAAATGAAGCAAGAAACAGAAACTGAAAGGTTATGTGGATAAACTCAATTGTTTTAAAGCATAAACCAGCATGGTGGTTTTGTGGTTAGCAATGTTTCCTTGTACCTCCAGGGCTGGGGGTTTAATTCTCAGCCCTGCTCGATGTGTTTGGTGTTGGCAATTTTACCCTGCGCGTGGTGGGTTTCCACCAGATGCTCTGGTTTTGAAAAGACATGCAGTCAAGACTGATTGGTATTTCCAAATTTACAACCAGTGGTGTAGAATTGGTTATGTGAGTGTGTATGTATTTATGTATGTATGCTCATGGGTTGGCACCTCATGCAAGGTGTCCCCTGCCTTGTGCCCCAAGTTCCCAGGGCTAAGCCCTAGCTCTCAGGATAAGAACTATAAATAATGTATTGGTGGAGTGTTACCGCTGCTTATAAAATCAACTATAACATAGGGGTCCTTAAATGTTTTTGCAATGAATCCAGCTCAATTTTCGAGTCAAATCTTTAAAAAATGGGAACTTATACCATGGTAGTAGATCTGTACAATTTTAAAACGATTCTTTATAGATCTTGATTTTGCATTTTTGCACTCGGCATGTTCTTTTTTTCAGTATAACCAAAAAAAAAAAAAGACACCAAAACAAACACTATGCTTGATTTAGTGTCATTAGTTAGTAATGACCTTCAGTCTTTGAATACTATTTTATAACATTTACATATTTTAGGGCAGGAAATTCACATTCAAATGTCCAGCATACTTTAAATTGCTGACGGTGCAACTCTACGGGAATGTTTCCTTAACCCTCTCACCCCTTAGTGCGGCATGTATTGCAATAAAATCTGTGAATCATTGCAGTGCTTGATTGTCAAGATTTCGTCAACTGACGTTCATTTTCTAACTAAACATAACAAAACGAAGAAAGTGTTCATTTCATTTCTATGCTGCTGATCCTGTCCAGGTCCTGGCACCAGTCTCAGGGGACAACACGACAACTTATGTCTTTGAACTGTGGGAGGAAACCAGAGTTCCCAGAGCAATCCCCCAAACATCCCCCACACCCTGGGTGTGTGAGGCAACAGTGCTAACCGCTGAGCCACACTGACTGTGCCTGGATGGATGCCTGTTCTAGTCTTAATCCCCTACAGCAATCAGCCTTTTCAAACTCTGACACTGTTGTTTATCTTGCATGATGAAAGTAAGGGCCGTCGTCACACGTCAGCTCAGGTGTCACTTACATCTCTTTATCTCAAGATTATAAAGATTTATCTCATTTTTAAAAACCTGTAATACTAAGCTCGTGACTTGTTTATCTTTATACACTGTCTGAGATTAAACTTAAGAGCTGGTTAGTGTTTAAGGCTTAGTGTTCTAGTAAGTGCACTTATTTTCCACTTATGTAATATAAACATGAAATTAAACTTATGAAAACCTGATATTGCACCAATGTCTCTTTACTTGGGGCTTTAACCTTTCAAGGCAGCTGATCTCTTTTTTTTTTTTTTCCCATTTTCAACTTGTTTGAACCGCTGCTAATAAGTTAGTACACCCTCTGGAGGCATGCCCTGAAACCACAATGCTGCCAAACCTCAAGACAATGCTGAAACCTTGCATCTTGTAAAATAAAACATATTATAGTCTTCGCAACGATGAGTTCTTTCTCTGTTTATGGAGTGACAACATTCACATGGGCGCAAGAAGTGTCAGAAAAGAAAATGAAGTAGTGCTTTTTACACTTACTTCTTTAAAAAAAAAAAAGAATTCACAATGATACAGTCATGAATTTCAAAACTTATCAAAAAGAAAATCTATTTATTGATTCCGTCTCTCTGAGCCTCATACTTTTGTATGGGTAGAAAATGAATTGTGTTCAATATGCTATATAGCAGAAGGCCTTATAGAGACGTGGGGGTGAGGGGTGGTGGGGGGGAATCTAATTCAGTTACATATCGCGATTCATCTCCAATTTTTTATTTATTTATTTCTAAATGTTTTCATTTGAGGTGGGAATATGGTGCTGTTCCACTCTACCACTACAGGTGGTGCGCTCTAAACTATTCACACACTGGCAGGCAGCACAGCATCCTGTGGCATACTGTAGAAGCAAATTATTTCTGAAATTTGCTTAGAATTGTAACAAACAAACAAAAAAACCCCATCAAATCAAGATGTTTATAAAAGGCTGACTTATTATCTGGCTGATGCACTAGTAATACAGTGATAACGATGAAGATAAATTATACTTTATTAATGTTTTTATCATCATCCAGGAGGCCATAAATGAAAGCTGACTTTCATTTTCTCCAATGACTATGAACAAGTGAAATCTCTGGTTGTTGAGAATACAACCCCTATCAGAAAAATTCAAGAAAAACAACAAGGAATTCCGCTATGCTACATTGCTTCACTCTGAAGAATCTAAATTGAATGCTGAATGAAAGAATCATTATTGTTTTGAGACATGTTGGTAAAAAGCCACACATGATCGTGCGCCATGAACAAGAAAACAACATTATGCAAGCAAGATCTGTGCCGAGAGCAGGTTTTAACTGGAAGAGGTCAAATTCTGCACAACACTCCCTAAAAGCCTTTATCACTGCTTGACTCACTGTCCCTCAAGATACAAGCATGGCATGCAGCAAGTACTGGTACTAGGGTTGGGTAACGTTAGGGGTTTTTAGGATACCGTTGCCAAAAACGATACTTATAAAACTGTACCGGTGGCTAAATGGTGTCAGGACTGATACTTAAAAAAAGTGCCACAAAAAATGGTGTACAACATTAACAAATGAAAAGAAAAAGTCAAACAAACAATGCTTTTCAAGTATACATAAATATAAGTAGATATAAATGGCAACAAGTTTACATACTACCAAACACAACTACAATAATTTAACACCGATAACAACAAAGCAGTTGGTTTTCTTGGTATGCTACAAACCAGCTTCAAATTTCAGAAATTATATGACCATATTTGCCTTATTTGGCTAAATACGAACACTTCTTCTGACTTTTCTAGGGTTGGTCTGACTGTGGCTGAGGACGCCCACACTGCCGGCTGATGTCCGCAAGCTGTTACAAATGGTTCATCCCTTTGCTTTTAACTTCATCCTATGTGTCCTCAAATGTTTCATCCAATTGGGCTTTTAAGTTACTATAAAGATTAGTTGGATTTATATTATTAGGGCTTTCTGACTCACATACATGTGCATTTTCTTATTCGTGAAATAATTTTTCATGTACAGTGACATCGAAGTGAGGCACAAAAAGCTGCAATCCGATTCACTTCTAGTACATATTGATTAAATGGCAACGGGCCTCGGTACCCAACCCTAACTGGTACGCAGGTGGTGGAATAAACTGTGCAGAAGTCGGTTCAGAATAAAAAAAATAAAATAAAATGCGAATTATGACAAAAAAGATGAAATGTGCTGGATCAAGTGCTATTTTATAACCTACCGATTGACAAGGGCGCAATTAAGCTGTACTAAGAACTGTAGAACGCACAAATTGACATATTTTCAACCACCACCAACCTCCATCTTCCTCTTGCCACGAGGACTTCTATAAAAAAAACAACAACAAAAAAAACCCGCTAAGGGTGTTCATGCAGAGACATGCTGTCCACTGTAAAGACAAAACTTTATAGACATACATGTGTCTTTATTAAACTGTTGTTAGAGTTGGAAGCGCATAATTATCTACAATGTCACTTCACAGGATCTAATTGGTCCAAACCGTTTTCGGCCCCTGGTCATGCTTTAATGACGCTGGTGTCGAAGAACTCAAGTGGCCTGGTCATAGCACTGACCTCAACCCCTCTGAACACCACTGGGCTGCATCGAAATGCTCACTGCACCACAACATCAACATTATAATACTTTTATGGGTGAATGCGGACAAAACCACTCACCGGCTCGCCCTCCAAACTTTAACAACAACAAGCCTTTATAGCAGCAAACGGGTGTCCAAATCCATATTTTGGAATAGGATGTTCAAGCGAATCTGGTTGTGAATTTAGTTGCATATCACATACCGTGCATATCATATACCGTACTGTGCAAAAGTCCAATTACCATATTATTTGTATCACAAATTTTGCTATACACGTTATACAGCATATGCATCATGTCTGGGCTTGGGACCGGCACTGTATCCAGTGGCTGGGGTGTGGGCACTGGCTGGAATCGAACCCAGGCCTTCCGCATGGCAGGCGAAACACCTTACCACTGAGCCACCAGTGCCCATGCATCATGTCTGAATTACCAGGAACAAAATAATTCAAAACACAAATAACATCACAGAAGAATATTTGCATGCCTTTAAAGATCCAAAGCAATATATTACAGGACAGACCAGTTTTCAAATTAAACCTAATGTAGGCTCCTGGGTTTTGCATGACAACAGAAAGGTCAAGCATGGCAAAGTTATAAGAAGAACTCTGGCATATTCTCCAGCATGCTCAGTAAAACCTAACAAAGGGATTTCACACCAAAATACTCCCTTTATAGAAGTTACTTTTATGTAGGAATGTTTTCTAAGGCATATGGCATATTTTTTATTACATCTTGGAAATGCAATTTCCATCTTTTTTTTCAATCCCTGTTCTTTTGTAGTCTAACATGTTTGTGCTTGTGTGTAAAGGATGCAGTCTAGACACTATTGAAAACGGCCACCTCAGATGCTTCTACTCAAGAAACACTGGCGAGTTCAGAGGTACAAACTAAATGCATATTTGCATGCTCTGAACTTTTACTCATCCTTAAATTCCCCTGATGCAAGTAGTGAAATGAGTACTTATCTTAAAAAAACCTTAACTGTACTGTTTTGCTGCTGTATTACCACATTGTACTAACTTCTTTCTCACACGGTTTTCCCTTGATGGCGTTCTTAAACCCTGGCCTGTTTGAGCAGAAATGAAGGTATGTTTGTGACGGAGGCAACAAAGTGCTTTCGTCAATCGTTTTGCATGATGACGTCCGTCAGGTCCAGTAGATGTAAAACTCGGAGTGTTTTATCGATCCTGCCAGTGAGCTCTGAACAAGAGAGTCCGAGTCGTTCTAAGACGTTGCGTAACGTAACCGTATTCACTTGTAATGAAACTCGTGGTTGATGAGAACACATGGAGCAGACAGAAAGCCGATTGCTTATTTGGCCATGACGGCTGTTTGCACCGTGTTTAGTCTCGCCCTTTGCGTTTGCGTTCTGACCTCTAACATTATCGTCTACGATAAACATGCTGCCACGTGTTGCGTACGAGATTGTGAAAAATGAGACGAACTGGAGCCATATTTCAGCCAAGTGGAGTGAGATTAATTAAATTATACTGTGGTGTTTCTAGTAAATAACTACTGTAACTTGGGATTCTACACTCGTACTGTTGGCACAGTGCTCTCTTTAGACCTCTTCAAACCTCAATATTCTGCAACATTTACTTTTGCATGTAGTTTCATTTTTCTCTGCACTACTTTCACTTTCTTCTTTTGTAACAAAGGAAAAACATCATAATGCTATTTAGCTAGGAGGAGGAAACTACTGCTGGAAGACTGTAGCAAAACTTTTATACCCCAACATACAGTAGTAATATTTATAACATTCATTCATTCATTTATTCATGATCAAGCGAAATCTATAAGCCACTTACCAAAAATCTCCCCATTTTTGGCATACTCGGTCACCAAGTAGAGCATATTCTTGGTCTCCATGACCTGTGCAAGAACAAAGAACATCAATATTCAGACTACACACATGGACAAATTGGTTGGTACCTTTCCATCGAACAAAGAAGAACCTGCAATGGCCACGGAAATTACTTGAAACTGCTAAAAGTAATAAATGCACATATTTACCGGCACATCGACTAATGGAAATGAGACATTGCTATTGGATTGAGATTGAGTAGGAAGAAGAAGAAGAGGGGAAAAAAAAAACATTAATGCAAATGTCCTGGACAAAAATAATGGGACCGCCACTGCAATCAAGCAACTTCTGTAGCTCTCAATAAGACTTGAGGAAGTGCCAACAGGTACTGTAGTTTGGGTCACTCATCATGAGCAAACTGCTCCAACTGTCCCAGGTTTAAAGGCCGCCTTCCCATACCGCTGCACTGTTTCTAGTCTTTCCACAGAGGTTCCATCAGATTTGGATGAGATCTCATAGGAGGCTATTTCAAGATGGTCCAATGCTTTGTTTTTAATCATTCTTGGGTGTTTTTTGGGTACTGAAACTGAGCTTCCTGGCTTGTCAATATGCATCTTAGCAGATTCTAATGTGGCTTTTTTTTTTTTCCCATAATTTGCTTTCAACAGTGGAGTGCCCCTTGGTCGTCTTCCATTAAATCCACTTTTTTTTTTTTTTTTGCAGTGCTGCATGCATTATTTATTTATTTTTCATTAAAGCCACTTTTGATCAAACAGCGACAGATGGCGCGATCCGTCACTGACGTACCTTGACCTTGAAGTTCACCTTGAATCTCTCTGGAAGCTGTCCACGGCTCTTTGATTACTATTCGTATTATCCCTTTGTTCAACTTGATGTCAATTTTCCTCTTGTAGTCACATCCAGGAATTTTGGCTACAGGTCCCATGGATGATAATAATAATAATGGTTTAATAATATTTGCAACTGTAATCACAAGAATAGGAAGCTGCTTAGAGCGTTTAGCTTTAGCATGCTTGTCGATCATTTTCTTTCTGATCTCCTCGGACAGATGTTCTCCTTTCTCTGGTCCATGTTAAGTGATGGTACACACCATCATACCAACAAAGCCGCTTGACAACTTTCAATAACTGATTACAAAACTGAAGACGACTGTGATGCCGATTACAGGACACCATTTAGTTTAACATGTCACTATGGTCACATTATTTTCAATATATTTCCCTGGACAACCCATAATTTTTGCCCATGCCAGGTTTATTAGTTTCATAAACTTAATTTCTTTATCCTGTTGAATCACAATTGAAAAGCAGAGTCTGATTTTCATTAGTCAATGTTCATAAAATTATCATTTATCATTATTGCTTTCATGTCAAGTTATTTCAGTGACCACTACAGAATTTTCTTTCTTCAGGCACACACAAGATTAAATGAAAAGACAGTTTAGGGCCTTGTGTTACTGCACAGCTAGCGAAACAATGGTGTAGGCATGAATCAGGCCGGGTGCTTGGTACCCTGCTCCATCGTAAGCTTGATTCATAGTGCCATGACCGACACAGCGATATGTGGGAGGACTCCAAAATTAGCTGAAGAAAACAAAGAGATGAATATGGCTAAAAAAAAAAAGGAGGAGGGTGAGAGGATCTATTATAAATCACATGTGCAGAGCCAATCATAGACACACTAGGGAGCTATTGATACACATTCTGATACTCCATCATTCATCTGAGAACTTTCAGCCTTATACAGGGATTTCTTCATCTCTCAAAAGACAGAGGGCTTTCTGGTATCTTAATAACATGACATAACATAATATCAAACATAACCATAAACAAACAAAACGTATGAGGGGCGTTCAAGTCAAAACAGGACTTTTAATTGTGCCAAATATGAGAAGATTCAGTTATGAGATTTAAAAACTAACTTTAATTCTTTATATAATCCCCTGCTACTATACAGTAATGCACTTATCCCAGCATTTCACTAGTGCTTGGATACTATCAAGGGAGAATGTTTTCTCAGTATGCTGCCTGCTTAATGTCTAAAACACTGGCCTCCCAGAAACTCCTATTATGTCCCAAATATGTATAAATGGCTTGGATGAGGCTTTAACTTCCAGTCAAGTTTCTGAAATGTGCAAGTGACACGATTCTTCCGCAGGTTGGCAACAAGTTAATTGTCGATTTTCAAAGATCAGGTGTTCCACTTGCTGAATGTTCACGGAAACGTCCGCAGTGGGTTTCGAGTCACCTCAGCCACGATCGTCAACCTTCTCCAAAAAGTTTGCACCATGCTGGGCTTGTAGTCTTGTGTAAAAGTCAATCGATTTTATGCCTTCATCACCAGAAATTTTATCAGAAGTGTCGGTTTGACTTGAATCAGTTGTTTGTTAAATAAAAATGATTGCTAATCTTTGCCAATCCTATGTGTAGTGTGATTAAAAAGGTTAAAAAATGCTGCAATGTGCCGTCATTGGAAAATAATCAACTTAAGTGTAATACCAGTAGCAAACTTTGCTTTGGTTTGCATCACACCACCCGGTCACTGATTATTTTCCTATAGTGGAATGCCATGTTGAGTAATATTGTTTAGACCAGACCAAGAAACCACGCTCTTCTGCTGTTTTTCTTGCCTAGATGAGAAGCATTATCTTCTGGAGATTTTCATAACATGCTGACCACAAAGTACTTCTGATCCACGCCAGCTGCCAAATATGCAAATCTCTGGAAAACCGCTTGAATCATCTTATGTAAATTAGATTACACAATTGTCCTGCTGGTGTTCTAGGTGACAAACCACGAAGTCAGTGTTTAGTCAAATTAGCTTGATATATAGACATCATAATCTTAAAAACCCATGACCATACAAGTTATTTGTACATCACACATGAATAAAGAACATTAAAACAAAGAAAAATAAAATCACTTATGGGATTCATGCTGTCTAGGTCTTCTTCATTGGTAATATGCATATAAAGCCAAAGATATCTTTGTGGCCTTGTCTTTGTATGAGTGTACAGTACACTTTGGTGTGGGTATGCATGCGGGGATTTCTATCTTTCTTCTCTTGCTGCTGTGGAATTTGCACATGTGAAATTAAGAAAATGCATTCCTTATTGTTAAGACAAGGCAAACTCTAAAGTGAGTCTATTTGTGTGTGTGTGTGTGTGTGCATCCTGGTTTCAGGGCTGTGGGAAGCTGGGGGTTTAAGATGACACAGTACGGGCCTGCCGAGCTGCCCTCTGTTTATGCGGCCCGAGAGGAAATGACTAATTGACCCATGCAGCCTCAATGGAAGAGCTGTTGGAAATAATGATACATAGCGGTTACGTGGCCACATTTGGACCGGTTTTACAATAATCAAGCGTTGTTCACATTCCCTACGACTGAAGCCAATGACATTCTTACATAAGGGGGCTTATGTGAGGTCAAACCGAGAGAATGGTTAGTCATTGACTCTGTCCTGATAAGTTAAACATGTGATGGAATGACCTGATAAAACAAGTGGGATCAGAGTTACCTGGTAGAGCTTAATAATATGCGGGTGGTCCAGCAGTTTCATGATCTTCACCTCGCGATAGATCTTCTCCAGGTTTACCGAGTCCAGCTGGGTCTTGTCTATGATCTTTATGGCCACCTGTTGAAGGGCACAGACGCACTCTACAGTTAGCAGACAGTCTAACGCCCAGGGCTGCAGTGTGTGTGTGTAGGTGTGTGTGTGCGTGTGTCTCGAGTAGCCTCTGAGCTGTGCGTGAAAGGATTCAGATCCAGTTCTCACATGCCCTCATGAAGATCAAAGTCAGATAACATGAGAGAGGAGATGACAGACACCTAACTAACATGCCTGATGAAATAACTCTAATGATTTAAATCATTTCCTCAAGCGATGAGGTGCCAAAGATTAAAGAAGGTTGCGTCTCTGTAAGCACTTGAGGTTTATTTAAAAGGGAAAAAATGGAGAATAATCTCTTGCAGAGTTTAATGTACACACGTTTTTTCTTAAAAGCTTTCTTGAGCGGTTAAGCTGATGTCACATTCACTCGATCTCTCCTAATCACTTCCTTCATATTCTGGATGTCTTCCAACAATTTTTCCGTACCACATATCCTGTGTGTAAGGTCAATGATGCGGGGGTTTATTCTATCCCAGGGAACTTAGGGCAAAATTCCAGGGGGTGGGGGCACACACTGGAAGGACACATAGTAGGGCACAAGCACACACACACACACACACAGTCACACACACTAGGAGCAAATCCCAATAAAGCTACAATGCTGTCAGAGACTGTCAGAGAACCCAGAAGAAACCCACTAAGTACAGAGAAGACTCCACTCACACAAACACCTAGCCCTGGAGGTGCTCACCTCCATGCGGCCTTTCTAGTAATAAGTGGGGTGACTAGTGAAGCTGACCATTGAACGACCTCAGGCTTCATGGAAAAAGCGGATGCCTTGCATGGAGTGACGTAACAAACCATTAAAACTCCTGCTGTATTCAATTCACATCAAGAAATTAGTCTATTGTGTACAACGTTCTTACAGTCCTAACAGCCGTGTTCATTCACTCATGCTCTCTCTCTCTCAACTGCTGACGTGATTCTTGCACATAGCTCTGATGTTAAATAAAAGTTCTGATGGATATCACGAGCATGTTGCTGTTATCAAACAAAAATGAAAAAAATTCTTTCTGAGCCAATGCAAAAAAGAATGGAGATAAAAAGAAAAAAAACAGTCTCATCTACTAGTAAGAGCTTGTTGACGAATAGGGACAAAACTGCAGCAATTATCACGGAATCACGTACACAAGCGGCATACAATTCAGCACCATGGCACCACATATCCACCTGCTCCATCGTCCTTATTGGTTTTGCAACAATAAATACCAGGATTGTGTACTGCACACAAGAACTGTATTTGGTTTTACAATACAATGAACTGGCTGTAATGGATTTCTTGAGGTGTTGACTGACAGGCACTACACAGAGCATACACATGAATATGAAACAACAATATTAACGTACGGGTAAGCTTCCAGCAGTATTCCAGCATAAAGGATTTCAGTATGGGGTCAGGATCAGGTTTGCGGATATTGTTATGGAAAAGTGAAAATATGGTGATGTGAGGATTTTCACACAACTTGTTGACTGGACAATGCTGAACACAAAAACAGAGAGAGAGAGAGGGAGAGAGAGCACCAGCTTGCCGTGCAGGAAACACTGTAAGTGAGGTCAATGTCTTCTTATCTCAAATAAGATTTCAAGTTGCATAGAAGATTAAGTAGAACCCTGCACGTGCGCATTTCCCAGAGAGAAAGATAAATGGCACACTTTGTGTTGTTACAATGTTACATTTAAGTTGTCAGGTCAGGTGACAGTTACTAAGTTGCAGCGCAGCAGTAAGACAGTTATGCATGAAGTTTGCACGGGTATAACCCGGTGTTTTTAGTGCAGCAGTTGTTGTTGTTCCAGATGTGCGAGTGTTCTGCACTCACCTCAGTTTTAGTGATTCGGTGTCTCGCCAGTTTGACCACAGCGAAGTTTCCTTTGCCGAGCGTGCGCTCGATGTCGTAGAAGCCCACGCGCACCGGCCCGCGGAGCGCCGCTTTCGGCTCACAGTCAGCCATGACCATGCTTCACAGGAGGGCACGGAGGGGGAAAAACACACGCACGCACACGCAGGAGACTTCAGCCTCGAGTCAGAACACTGCGGTGCTCGGAGCGCACCGAGCCGCCAAAAGTATAAACAACCACCATGTCTGTCTGTCTGTGAGCGAAACGGAATCGCCAGGGCGCGCGCGCGCGGCCACTTTTGTGACCGCTGCCAGCCGCCGTAGCCGAACTGAGAGAGGGCGAGAAAAGAAATTGGGAAAGGGGTTGTTTTTTTTTTTTTTTTTTGTGGAGAAGTGCGACGTGTCACGCCAAAAAAAGCACCCCCCTCCGTCTGATTCTCCACCTCTCTTTCTCTCTCTCCCGATACAATAGCGCTATAATATTTCAGCTCTTATTAGCGCCAGTGCGCGAGCTGACTCGCAGGAGGCATCGTGTTCTCTTTGCTGACGTGCATTGACGTCAGAGTCAAGGGGGGTTATTTGTACCGGAGAGGGGCGGGGCTTTGAAGCGCTTCCACACTTCAGTGCCAAACTCGTCGCCCTGGCGACCAGAGCCACCGCTTACGTCAAGCGGTGCAAAAAAAAAAAAGTTTGCTTTCTAGTTGGAGAGCAGTGGAGTAATGTAATGTCGGACACGACTTCGATCAGCTTTCACCAGCTGCAAGCTGCAGATCTCGGATTAAGATATAGTTTGCACTAAAGGAACTCACAGCTCGTTTGCAATATTTAACAACATCGAAACTAATCCCACTGAGTGCACTGTTCTACCCAGCCTGCATATGACCTGCACTCAAAGTCCCTCCCAGAACACTATTCAACATCATAGTGACACAGCATATGCATATGCACTAATGATGCATTAAAGCATCAACAACAACAACAAAAATCCCTCCAGCACATTGAACATTACCCACAATGCCACCTGACTACCTGCTTCTAGTAATGCTAGTGCAATTCAGCCTTTGCTTCATTTCTGCCTAAGAGCGATGCAGCAGAGCTTTAATCCTTTTGTTCTCAGAACTCTTTTAATCTGTGAAATGTGACCAAGCTTCAACTTTAATCTATTTAATTCCATTAATATCATCATCAAACACCATCGCCTTGCACCTCCGTGGTCCGGGTTCGACTCCTGCCTCGGGTCTGTGTGCATGAAGTTTGCATGGTGAGGCGTGGGTGCTCAGTGGTTATCACTGTTGCCTTGCACCTCTTCTATCTGGCCTGTCAGTATGAGTGGCGTCTCACAAATAATAAAAGTATAAACACTATTGAAAATAAATGCATTA
Organism: Dolichallabes microphthalmus; assembly: GCA_026413445.1. Classification (NCBI taxonomy): domain Eukaryota; kingdom Metazoa; phylum Chordata; class Actinopteri; order Siluriformes; family Clariidae; genus Dolichallabes; species Dolichallabes microphthalmus. The sequence goes on from JAOTQY010000050.1 coordinate 10,223,814, forward strand.
TCAGTATGCCTTATATTTGAGTTAAATTTTCCTCCTATTTCAAAGCATTCCAGGGGGACATATATCAAACTTTAAATAAAAGTTTGATCATGCCGTTACTGTATAGATACTGCAAGATCTCCACAGTTGGGCCTGAAGCTGTACTGCAAACAATAGTACAATGGTGTCTTAAGTTGCATGCTACCATATTGAAGAGTAGACAGAATAATAGCTGGCAGTATAATAATTGACAATATAGTGTTGAACATTGTGTGTTTGGCATGCACCTTTCAGAGAGGGTATGTCTACTACAACAATCTCATTACCTTCTAACTAGGCATGCACGTTCAAACTGGCATTATTAAACAGGGACATCTGCTGGCAAGGCTCATTATTACAATGCTGCTAAGGCCTCGTAGTTCACCAGCTCCATGTCTTTATTTTATTTAGTACCTTTTAACAGTATTTTACAAAATGCAATAGAATTTTTATACCAGGCAATAGAATTATGTTTAACAAGACAAAATACCAAATACTGCACCAATAACCTGTTTATTAGCCCTAAAATAAAATTAAATACAATGCTATGATGGGATTCAACACATTTGCTTTAGACTATACAGTCAGCCTCAAACATAATAAGGAAAGGAGTTATGTGTATAAGTTCATCATTAAAAGCTTGCCATACTGTATGTTTAATCCTAGCGAGGTGCAAAATGTTGCAAACATATTGAGAAATGCTGTCTTGTTAAACACTTACTGTAAAAACTGTCTAAAAAGAATGATAACTCGAATAACAGCATACCATACAACCAATATTTATGAGGAATTTCAAGAGGAAAATATCAGTTAGTGTAACAGGTATTAAACATAACCAACAGGATACATTTTCAATTATTCACAAATCCCGAAATAGGAAATCCTTTTCTTATTTGTTATGAAAACGAGTTAAAACAGTATGGAAAGATTTTTTGGATATTTCATTCAGTATAATATTATGCACAACAGGAAAAGAATACAACACTGACAGTTTTATGCTGCTGCAAACAGGATTTTTAAGCCACCTTAAATTTTCCATGCTAAGCAAAACTGCCATTATTTTACCTTTGATCTGGTGTGCCATTACATAATCAGCCTGAAAAACAAAGTAGATCTCAATGGTAGAGACAGGACAGGACGTTGTTCAGATGGGCAGAAAGGTCAGAGCATTATTGTGCGAGTTCCCGTATGCACTTTCTTCTTCCTGGATTCCGGCTTTCACAGAGGAAGTAGATTTGAGGTGATGACACCTTCGTGTGGCTCTTTGTACTGCCCTTTTACTGTTCACCTTGTTGACGAGCATTTACAGGACCCAATGTTCTTTGCACTGGGTTACTATTCCTGCATTACAATCCTGAAGACGTTGAGATGAATTTGTGCCAAGTGGGTTAAAAGTCATTCAGTTTTGATCCCATAACTGGACAGGTTCAGTATCCATAAATGTCATTATCCACCCATCCTGCTTCTACGGTGGCTGGAGTGCGACAGGTCTCGTAGATGTCGTTGGTGACAAACCCAGTGGTATTACTGGGAACGTTCTCATAGTCCGTTGAACTAAACGTTCTGTTGATTTCTGAGCTCATGTATTCCAGCTGGGCCCTATTCTGACTAGGACCAGCCTTGGAGGCTGGGCTACTGCTGTTTTTCAGGGCACTACCAGACACCCATTGACCAGGCACATCATAGATGTCATTTTGTTCCTTTCTCCTAAAAAGGAAATAAAAGAAATAGTTATTAATTTCATATGTGAATATACATGATTGATTTACAGGGGATTTTAACACATCAAGGAGAACTGGGGCAAGATACCTTGACATATGGTATTATTTTTTACTTTTTATGCATATTTGCACACCATCGGTCTTCTTCTTCTTTTTTTTTTTTTTACACCAAATTTCTAAATTTGTACAAATGTATATTTTTTTCTCCATATTTTCTATATTTTGCTACATTGTGAAAGTTCTATTTGTACAGTTTATTTATATTTTTACCCTAGTTAAATTTATTTTCTATCATATTTCTTTTTATTCATATTTATTTATTATCTATAAGCTTTAATTTTCTTTTTTAAGGTCACTGGCGGTTGTATAAGCATTTCACTGCATATCGTACTGTGTA
>JAOTQY010000050.1:10313400-10325953 GCA_026413445.1 Dolichallabes microphthalmus
GGGGGACAAAGCGTCGGCTCAGTAATCTGGAGACTTTGATCTTAATCCCCAAGGCTGAGGTGGCACAGATGTTACAGTTTATGGATTTGATAGAGGAATATGATTCAGAAGTGGATTTGGGTGAGGACAGTGGTTCTAAGACATCAGTGTAGGGTGACTGGTATTTCCAAATTGAGTGAGTATGAATGAATGAATGAATGGATGACTTGAAGGTATACCTGTACTCTAGAGTTTTTCTACTGAAAACCCCCATATGAATGTCTAAGCTGTTTGCATATTATTCAATTTGATTCAGTGTACAGTATATTCCCCATAGCAACTGACCATCTGAGTGAGGTGTTCTTGGATTAGTTCTTTGGGAAACCTAGCACTCTTCAGTTGCAGTGAGAATGCAGTTAAACCCTGAAGTTATTCAATAGTGGTGTGCAGCATTTTTTGCAGATGTGAAATGCTATACCAAATCACAGTCAGAGCTGCAGAAATCTGAGCTGTCCTATTTGGACAATGAAACAATAAGATAAAAACATTGAAAGTGTTGCAGTTATTTATTTATTTTTGGGGTTTGTCCATTTTATGCTTGATGCCACCACATCAGATGATTTGATCGGCAAGATCTGGCACAGGGTTTATGCCAGATGCCCTCCCATTTTGGGACCAGTACTGGATGCAGTTCCTGGGTTGTATGGAGCATCATCCAGCAGTGGTGACCCCAGATGGGGTTGAACCCCCTGACCCTCCAATTAGCAAGCCAGAGCCTCAACTAAGCTACCGCTGCACCTAAATTAATACAGTTATATGGTACCAGTCAAAAGTTGGGATACAGGTTTGCATATGGCGTTGGGTAAATAAGTAACAACAACCACAACAATCAGTTGTTGCTTTAAGACACGAAGGTCAGCTGTTCTGGAATAGTTCTGTCAAGAACAGTATTGTCAAGTGCATTTGCAAAACCCATCAAGCACCATGATGAAACTAGCTCTCATTAGGACCATCTCAGGAACCAAGACCAAAAATTCATTTAAAGTTTAGAGTTACCAGCCTCAAAAATCACCAATTAACAGCACATTAACAATAACACTGTTTACAAAAGAGATGATTGCATCCTTTGAATGCCTTCAGCATTGTTTTACAATGTAGAAAGAAATAAAACTCAGGAAAGACCATGGAATTAGAAGGTGTGTCCATATTTCTGCCTCGTAGTGTGTATTACATAATCATTTATATAGTGCTGACTGAAAGGTTATTGGAATATTGTACCCATTACTATATTTTTCTGCCTCTGTCAGATCCATAGACCCTTACAGTTAAATTGTAATGGTTTATTGATGGGGTTCAATAAAATGTTATCAGCATAGATCCAAAATGTTCACTTGGAAAGAACAATGTGGAAATTCTTGTCATTGGTAATCGCACATACAGTATACAGAGAGATGATGCTATTCCCGTAATATCGGCACTTACTGTACAAGCAGTAATAGTACACCAGCGATATGAATGACATTTCTTTTCCATCTCTGTGGTGCCACTACAGATTATCTGACACAAGTGAATTTGGAAGAGAAGAAAGCCTTTCAGGAAGAAACAGCACTCAGGGAGTTGAATGATGGAAAAAAAGATGCAATGGTCATTCCTGACTTGCTGACGAAGCTGGACAGACCCAATGAACACAACCTTTACTACTGCGGTGGAGTGGAGCTTCTCACACAAGCTGTTACAGACAGTGAGTGCAGATAATGCTGAATTTATAGTGTTTGTCCTCTGTTTTATTTCTCAACCTATGTCTCACTGTTTGTGTCAAGTCATCTCCATTCAGCTATGCTGGTCCATCTTTTTTGTGAACGTGTATTTCTTCTTAATTGGGCATTGTGTTCAGACAATTTGTTCTGCTTCGTGGTCAATATGGAAATGAATATGAGTGTAGGTGTCTCATCGATTCCCCTATGTGCCTTAACACCCTATGATGAGATATATCCATGCAATTGGATTGATCTCTTTAAGAACATGCTTCAAGCCAAAAATGCAGCAAAATGCAGGAACAGGTACTGTAGGAAATACACTCATTGCCCATTTCATTAGGTACACATGCTAGTACTGGGTCCTTTCAGAACTGCCTTAATTTGTTGTGGCATATATTCGACAATGTGCTAGAAACATTCCTTGTTTTATTCTTGCATCCATGCTTTCATGTTGTTTAAGCTAAATTTGAGACCCTACCGTCTGAACGTCGCACTGAGACTTATGAGATCAGGCAACATTTTTCTCATCTTTGATTGTGCAGTTTTGGTGAGACTATGTAAACTCTAGTCTCAGTTTCCTGTTCTTAACTGAAAGGGTGTGGTCTTCCACTACTGTAGCTCATCTGTTTCAATGTTCAACATTCTTTGTTCTGCATTTAGAGACGCTCTTTTGGCATACCTTGTGTTGTAATGAGATGTTGTTTTTTGAGTTATTGCTGCCTTTCTATCAGCTCAAAACAGTCTGGCCATTCTCTTCTGACCTCTGGCATCAACAAGACATTTTTTCCCCAGAGAACTGCCACTCACTGTATATTTTTTCATTTTACACCATGCTCTGTAATTCCTAGAGATGGTTGTGTGTGAAAATCCCAGCAGATAAGGAAATACTCACAACATCCTATATGGCACCAACAACCAAACCATGTCACTTAAATCACCTTTCTTCCCCATTCTGATGCTTGGTTTAAATTTTAGCAGATTGCCGTGACCTACATGTCTAAATGCATTGAGTTGCTGACATGTGATTGGCTGATTTAGATATTTGTGTTAAAGTGCAGTTGAGCAGTTTACCCAATGAAGTGGCCGGTGAGTATATGTTCTGCTCCTGCCAGTATGTCTGCACCTGAACCATACAAATTTCTTTATTCTACGCTGTACTGGAGTTCTGAGCTCATTCCAAAGAAGACCTTTTATATTACCAATGAGAAAGTTGCCTTCCTTACATAATAAATAAATGACTGAAGAAAGTGCCTAAATTAAATAAAGTGTAGTGAAGTTTTCACTGCTAGCAAGGTGTTTTTGAAACATTCTGTTGGATGGTTGTTATCAGTGAAAGCAGAATGAATGCCATGTCCTGAAGTCGTTTCTACAAACCACGCAGCCGTGAAAGCTTTCTAAAATGAAAAGATCCCAACCAGCACCCTGGACAGGGAAGATACCTAAACAGGGCCTTTGTGAGCTAATTTTTTTCCCACTGAAGGTGTACTGCTTTGGGCCAGATAAGGGAACTACCCTTGACTTTTAATGAGTTTTTGTTTATTTCTCTCTTGTTTTTGTCCTTTTGCCCTTGACAATAAGGGATTTCGTTTGTGAGGCTGCCCAGGGTGGTTTTGCATTGATACCTAGCTTTCACTGGATTTGTTTTGCTCACAATGACTGCATTGTTTTATCTTTCTTAGGTACTGGCCAGACGTTATTCCGATTGAACAATGGCTTTAGTGTCATCACAGGAAATAACAATATAAGGAGGTAAGTTTTTTTTTCAGAGAAAAGCTTTTTGATGGCCTGATCATTTGGAAAAGTTTTCTTTCTAATTCCTCAAGGACATCAGTCTTCTGATGCAGCAAAGAATTTCCCAAAGTGTTTTAAGTGCACAAACCAGCTCTTAATTGATTACAGCTTTTAAAGGCTTAAACAGCTCTCTTTATCAGCTGGCTTGATGTGTGCTAATTTCTAAATGACTGAATATAAATAAACAATACAGTGGTACCTTGGCATACAGTACAAACGCACCACCTAATGATTTTCCGCCTTAAGAACTGAAATTTTGCAAGATACAAAAGCATTTTCGGGAGTTAAATGTGATGAACCGATGTTGGCGTATGTCCTGGAGCTGTTTTAGTGTAGACATAGCACAATGTGTCCCTGGAATGTTAGCAAGGGCGGTAACAAGAAGAAAATGGAGCCACTTTCAGTTTCGTTTTTTAAAGCAGGCTGTGCCAAGAGGAATCCTAAATTAAGGTTATGTGAGGTTTATTGTCGATTTTTTTATATTTTACTTAATTTCTATGTCTTTTCTAAATGTTTTAATTAATTTACTGTGCAACAAAATATGTGATTATAGAGTTGGAAATTGGTAATATTGGTAATATTTTTGGATGGCTGGAATGGATTATCTGCATTTACATTATTTCTTATAGGAAAGATTTTCGCAATATGAAATGGATAAAATTTATATGTCGAGGTACGACTGTACTATGAATAGCTATGAAACCTTGACACCTGTTTTTATAATTTCTTTATGTCCCTCATGTCTTATGTCCCTTTTTGAATCAACAAGATTAGCAGCAAAGGTTAACCATGAATAAGTGCATAATAATCCCCTCTTTTTTTTTTATATGTCTTTGTTCTTTTCCAGCTGTCTTGCACGGACTTCTCAAGAGCCGCACAGTGAGGAGCTATGTGTTTCTGTCCTCAGGTTATGGAGGAGGGTTTGCAGTGAAAATGGTAAATATTATTTTTTCTCTATTTGTTTATTTGGCAGATATTGTCGTGTAAGTGTGGAGAATATAATAAACAAAAAAAATTCACCACAAATTCTATCAGAACTAAACCCAGAGGGATGGAGGGGATGATAGTCTTCAGAAGTGTGGGTTTATCACACTCTCCAAAACGAGTTGAAAAGTCCTGATTTATCTTGGATAAAAATGAAATACACAATATCGTTTGGATATGCATCGAGTATCCTTTCTGTTTAATGCAAGTTTGAAGTTTCTTTCCACCATGAAACAGGACAATGGACATGCCCTCAAGTGCATTGTCTCGCTACTTTCTTTTGTATATCTGACCTATATGCCATACAGAATAGCTGGATTTCAGCTGTGTAACCATGCACATGCTCAGTCATTTGTTATATTGATCACCAGCCCTGGTTCTTTCATTTCAAGGAGACTGCACCCAGTTGTGAACTTGTGAAAGCCCAACCAAGTGCCACAGCTTGACATTTAGTTCAAAGCAGAATCACAGGGCTTAAATCTTCCCTGCTTATATTGAGTGTATTAGAGTGGGAAGCGTATGAGCAGGCACTGATGATGAGACTTCGGCTGCCTGGACAGATAACAGTTCTAAAGAAATATTTCTCCAGTTCATTATCCTAGCTTTTCAAGTGGAGAAAATTCATTGGCGGTCTCTACAAGAATAATAAACTTGTCTTAAAGCGATCGGTTGTTTGCTTGCCTAGAACTGTGTGTGTGTCACTGACTGGTTCATAATGCTGCCAGGAAAGAACTCAGTACTAAAATATTACTTGTCCTGTCAGAAATTCTGTGCTACAACATTTCTGTTCTGGATATGAATGTTCTCAGGACACTGACTAGTCTTACAATGCTTTTTTTTTTTTTACATTTGCAGAGGAAAATCAGCAGCTGTTACTGCAGTGTCTCAGCACAAGAGAATCGATTGTCCAGTTGTTATCCTCAGCTTCATTAGCAATCCAGCAGGAATGTTTAACCCTTGTCCGCATGTACTGTCAGACCCAGTATGGGAGACACCTGGTAATTGAAAACCTTGATCTGCCCAGGTAAAAGATTTCCGCATTATGCGGTTTCAACTTGAATGAATCCAAGTAATGAAATCAACATACTATACCACATGGTGTAATGAGTGAGGAATAAAACACAATGGGGTGTGCTGTAATTAAGTAATACTGCATAAGAAAATTGCTTAATTTGCTTCTTCAGGATCTGTTAGAACAAAAATAAACATAGCACTTGGCTATATTGTGTCTGAAATGTCAATTATTGAATATTAAGTTCTTGTATGAAAAAAACATCGCAGTCACAATGTAAGCAGAGTGATAAACACATTGAAACGTCCCAGTGATGTTCTAATAAATATAAATACCACTCGACTAATCAAATTAGTGGATTGGAACTAACTGGTATATAATGGGAAAATAATCCTGTGATATGATGCCCTGAAGTTTATTACAAATTAATAATGAACAATGCTTTTTACCATTAAGAGTCGCATTAAATGTTGTTTATTATTATGTTTATTAAGTAACAGGAGATTGTTTGGAATATTTTATATTAAATGAAGTTTTTTATTTGGACTACAGCCAGCACTATTGTCTATTGTTATAGAAAATTTATATCTTCTGGCCAATCAGATCAAAGGATTCAACAGATATTTCATGGTTTAACAGATATTAATCTGCTGTTATTAATTTTTCCATGCATCTTAGAACTGATTTCTTATCCTTAATTCAAATTGTTTGATGAAGTCATTTATTGAGTGTATTTTCTTACTGTCTTTAACCCGTAGAATGGTCGAGCTCTTGATGGACCATGTGTCCAAAGTGGACAATTCAGGAACCATGGCCCTTGCTATTCTGGAGAACTTGGCTGGTGAAAATAAGTAATGTCCCGTCAATATATTCACTTCCACCTCTCAGCCACTTGCCTTCTCTGTACCTCACTAGAATTTATAGTACTTCCACCTCTCGCCCACTTGCCCTCTGCAGACCACACTAGAATTCATCAGCCTGATGGCAAGTGCGGAGCAGCTTCACGAAATCCTGTACACGACCCACAAGGGATTGCATTACGCACCCATGTATCATGGTGACGCATTTTAAACCAAGACCTATTAAACTGCATTCAAATTAATAGACAAGGCCATGTTGGAATGCCGAATGAACCAGTATGAAACAAAGCAATGCATCACAGCTCAGTGCTTCAGACTCATCTCTCTGAAATGAGAGGATTTTTTTTCTTCCTCTACAATTAATTTGACCACTAATCAGAGTAGAAAGGCATTGATCACACTTGTGGTTTTAGCTGTCTTGTGCTATGATAAGAATCCATCCTCATGGCCAAATCCAGAGCTTTAGGGTCATATGGTGTGATGCTGTCAAGGACAAATGATTGACTGACCTGTGAGCTTTCAGATAAAGACTTCTACCTCTAGAAATTTCAAGCATTCGATACGGTGTGTGACATGGTCCAGTAAATTTTATTTCAGCACCAGAACTCAGATTGGCTTTCACTCTAAACCCAATGTTCAGGTTTAAAAAGATTTTTGATGATCGTGTGATAGATGGTAGTGACCACCAGGAAGAATGACTGCATTCTTCATTACTTGTGGCTTATGCACAAGACATCAGTTAATTGGTAGTTTGTTAGCCACTTTACCAGCAAAATTTAGAACATATCCTTGATAAATTAATTGGTGCACAGGACCCCATCTTTCTTCTTGTAGTAGCATGCAATACTCATCAGTAATTCAACATTTACATGCTCCGCATGGATCAGTGAACACACTGGGGAAAATATGCTGGTTATATTCCACGCCTGAGGCTCCATTTGCATAACATAGAGACACAGTCATATCACTGCAGTAAAATAACGGCAGTGTAACTATTGTTCTGTCGTTGTTGTTTGCAGGTTTCGAATACGGTCTAGAGAGAGCATTACAAAGATTTTCGCTCCAGCTTTTGAGCATCTGCTGGTAAAAAAAAAAAAAAATCTTAGACATTGTTCTGATTTGTTTAGTCATCATACCAAGACAATTGAACACAGAACATTTATTTCATCTGTAGGAAAATGTTGCGGCATCCAGCCGAGACTTGCTGCCCTGCTTAATTTCTGTGATTGGCACCATGTCTGTGGATGAAGTCATCGTTAACAAGCTGGCAAAGCGTGAAGAATTTTGGAAGAGCTCGTTCTCTGCCGTGGTAAAATTTAACACGATGAAGTTACGTTTGTCTTTGAACATGACTGAATGATGTATAATGTTTGCCCGGCTTGCACTTTGAATTAAGAATTTTGAGGCCAACCTCCTGTTCCTTTTTACATTGTATGAGCTGCAAAACATACTGTAATGCTTTTTTTCCCCAGAAGACACATTTAAAATTTTAATCATGTAAAGATGAAATTATGTTTTTACTTCAGGGGCAATGTGTTGGCTGTGAATACAGAAGTGTTCTTTATGCTCTACTGGGCCTGATGATCAACCTGATAGCCTCTAATCAGACTCCTGCCATTCAAGTAAGGAGCTGGCTACAACTTTGGATCGATGTACTAATGTATTTAGTGGACCTGAGGAAGGGGATGGGATTGGAACAGAGTGTCTTTTTTGCTTTTCTCTCTACTGTCACGTTGCATTGGGAGTCTGAGATGTTTTTCCTCACACAGGAGTATGCTGTTTCGGGCTGTAAAAGATGTGTTGGTCTGCTCAGTGATCCTGATGGTGGCATCATTACGGTGAGGATATGGCTTCAAGTCTTGTCAGCTTTTACACAACATCTTATTCTTATTTTTCTGCTTGCTCGTCTTACAGTGATTTTTCTTCTAATGTCTTTTCAGGTTATCTGTTGTTTTCACATTCGTCCAATTTATGTTGTACCTTTTGCCCTAACTCTACTATATTCACTCTCACTGCTTAGTTTCTGAAACTCATTATTTTATATATAATCCTTGTCTGAAATGATGCCCAGTAACTGAAAAACGTGTTACTCATTGGGCAGCGACTATACTTGTACTATAATTATACAAGGTTCAGTTGCCACTTATACAAGGTTCAGTTGCAACCTTCTATTAGCAATAACAATATCTGTCTGTCCTTAAGAAGTGTGTTTCCTCATGATTCATGATTGATAAAAGTAACCTTGTCTGTTTGTCTGCTGATCCCAGCCAACCCCTACAACAATATTATAGTAACACTGTAAATACAGTTTTCATATTTCATACATATTTCCTTCCAATGGCCTGCATTATAGTCCATTACCATTCCATTACAGACTACGGTCGATTTAAAACAGTACAACAAACAGCAGTGTTAAATTTGTTCCCAAATAGTTAACTCATTTTACATTAACTCATAGCTGTCTATGATGAAAAGATGATGTGTGACAACTTGATAACCATAAGGCAATCCTGTCAACATAATAATAATTATAACATGGCAGGAAACCTTAGCAGGGGTCTCTACAGCAACCCATAACCATCAGATACAAAGAAATTGAGCTTATCTGTGTCAATCAGTCCTCACATGCAGTCAGTCACATTTACCAGTTCCACAATATACAATTGGAGCGATAGTGGCACACTGGTTTGCCTGTATGTTGAATACTGAAGTGGATTGCTTACAGTACTGTACCTGAAGTAGCAACCTTTCAGTGCTCAGTCTATACAGTCCATCAGCACTGTGACTAGCTTTTTGTTGTCCTCCTGCTAGGATTGTGAGGATTAACCCCTAGAGGGCGCCACTGCACCAAAGGACTATTTCAGTTGTAGTTTGTTTTCTGTTCTGTTTTAAAGTTATAACTTCATTTCCCATGTTGCACCTCGGTCAGGTGACGGCAGCGTGCACCTGAACCGAGGAAGTGTAATTGAGTTTATTATAAATAGTCTGTTTCAGTTGAGTTTTAATTGTGTTGCATTAGTTGTCGTAAGGTTTGTGTTGGTGAATGTTTATTTAAGTTTAGTTTAGAGATTCTAAGTATATAAAGAGTTCTAGGTGCTCTCAGAAGGAGCTTATGTTTTGTTTTGTATGTTGTATTTAAATAAACATTATTATTGAACCGTCAGCTCGCCTCCTGCATTTATGCCACGACCACGCTGACACACACCCAAGGTTCATGACAAGGATACTAAGCAGCTATGGAATTGAACTCTCTCTACCTGTCTGCGAGTAATGGTGCTGTTACTCAGGAATGTCTCTCAAATGTCACCTTTTTTTTATCCTTCACTGGCTTTAGAGAGCAGCAGGATTGCTAAGCGTGGTCCTCCCAAGATCCACTGCTGCCACTCAGGAAGTTGTGCAGCAAGGAGTTGTAAAGAAACTGCTCAAGATTCTCAAGGTACAGTATCAAAAATGTGACAGTTACCAAAAAATCTGTCAAAAAAAAAAAACAAGAAACACTAAGCCTAAAATACAGTAATATGCATGAACTTTTGTGCTATTTTAACTGTACATATGACTAATCTCACATAAGATGTTCACACAATGATTTGTCATTCCTGCTGATTACATATTGCATTATTGTTACATAAATTTGGTCTCACAACTTGTTTACATTAATTTAGTAGGGAAATGGCATATAAAATCTATTGTTGAAAAGAAACCTCAGCTAAACTGTTTTTCATGCTACATTTTCATATATATTACAGTATATCTACACTATCAATCCTAATCCATTCAGATTGAGGTCATGTGGACTATTGATCAATTTTAAAACATTTTGTTAAAAGACAGATAAGCATCATTTCACATATTGTTGAGAATCACACAGATGAGAAACATCACTATGGATATATGATGAATGACCCAAAGTAGTTAAATAAAGTAGACTCTTGAAAAGTGTGAATTTGTTAGCTTTCATGATTGACAGCTGTACATACAGTACAATTGTAATCTTGAGCTAACTTTCGACGGCATCAAGTGTTCTTGTTTTGTGTCACAATGGGATACCACACTGAATATGTAATGTTGTGAGGTTTCCTGAAAAGATTAAAGTACTTCTTGTCATTCTATCAGGGAGAAGGGAAGACAAGCTCAAGGTACTCAATTAAAGCTATGGCATTGTGTACAGCCTCCGGCCAGCAGGCCTGCAAAGAGCTGGTAAAGCTTGACAGGAGTAAGTACTGAAGGCAATTAAATTGGGATTCAATAATTTAGCAAAAATTTGCCTTAAAAATAAATAAATAAATAATAAATAAATAAATAAATAAATAAATAAATATATTTAGTTGGAAAGACTAGCAAGTAAATGTAGAAGCTAAATAAATTGTAAAATTAAGGAATTGTAAAAAGAAAAAGTAAGTAAACATACTGCAACTTCGTATGCATTATACACACTTGTTTATTCAGGGCTGACGACCATGAGGAAGCTTCTGGGCAGCAGTGATGAGTTGGTGGTAGGGAACGCTGCTCTGTGTCTGGGACACTGTTTGACAGTGCAGGGAATCGCAGCCAGTCTCTTGGGAACAGATTGCGTGATGCTTTTGCTGCGCCATGTGGCTGGCGAATCTCAGACGACGGCCGTGCAACAGAATGCCGCCATCACTTTGGGGAAACTGTGCAGAGCCGAGCCCAGGTATGCAGAAGTGCCCTTTCTGTATACCCTAACCATTATGCCAATTAGGGCTATGTTTCCATCACACCTGTTGCCTGATTAGCATTCCTACTTCATTGTGGGTGATCAATAAATTGCAAGAGAGTGCCAGGTAAGTTAATAAACAAATTCAAGTGTTGCCCTCATCTGTAAAGTTCACCGTTTATCCATAGTCATGCGGTTATTAATGATGCACAACATGGATGCATGTGGTATAAATATTTGGGTTCCTTCCTTTTCTCATATATACTTATCATTTTTTGGCTATAAGACTAGTTTACATTAAAAAATAACCTTTGTTTTCAGGAAGACCAGATTATATATGCAAAAAGTTTCAACTCCCATTAACAGTGTCTCTACATTATGTAGCATCTCCTTGATGTCACTGTTCTCTATTATGCCAAATAAAATTATTATTACTCATTTTGATAACAAAATGGGATTATTTTAATATAAACTTTATTGTCTTATATTAACCACACAGGAGCACTTCAGAGTTCATGGGCGAAAGATTTATGTGTGTTTTCATCAGAGTACAAATAATATTCATAAAGGGGGACACATTTTTGTTATGAGATTTGAGGAGAAGATTCTAAATAAATATTATTGAACTCTTAGAGAGCTCATTCTATCTTGATCTCATTTTCTGATGAAGTTTCCTAGCTTGCACAAGACATGGCGATTTAAAAGATTGCAGAGCAGTCATTTTCAGATTATACAGTCACTGGGCACTTTAATAGTACACCTGCTTCTTTGTACAATTATTCATTCAGCCAGTCAAGTGACAGCATTGGATCACTTCATGAAAACTGCAGCCAATTGCTGTCCATGTTACACTTGTTTTGTGATGTTTGCAGAGTATAAGAAAGTCGCTCATTTAAATAGAGTGCATCTAAAAAGAATTTGAATATTGTGGAAGAGTTATTCTTTACATAATTTATTTCAAACACTGAAACTCTCATATATTCTATATTCAATATGTGAAAAAGCAGTTATTTCAAGCAATTTTGATGATTACTGTTACCAGCTCATACAAAAAAATCACTACCGCAAAATATTATAATATTTCCTAAGTTTAATCAAAAAAGGATTAAACATTTTACTTGTCACATACACAGCCAATATGATATGGAATGAAATGCTTATATGGCTGCCCTTGACCTAAAATAAAAAAATTAGAGTATTTAAATAAAGGTTGAGAAAATTATATAAATATAGAAAACTTTAGCCCTAAAATGTAAGTATTTTAGTTTATGCACTTGATACTTGGTCAGGTCTCCTTCAGGACTAGTACAAATTCATGGTTAGCATGAATTACTGCATCAATGTAGCATGGAGGTGATTACAATATGGCACTGCTAAGGCATTACTGAAGTAACCATTACTTACTAGTAACCTCATTATCAAAGTGGCACATTCCACAGAGACTGCCCTTCTGTCAGTCACTGAGAAGCTCCATGCTGCTAGATCTGCTAAACTG
>JAOTQY010000050.1:10331087-10344154 GCA_026413445.1 Dolichallabes microphthalmus
TGATTCATGTTTGTGACTGTAATGTGACAAAATGTGGAAAAGTTCAAGGGGGCCGAATACTTTTGCAACCCACTGTAAAAGATTTTATCCTAAAGACCAAAATTAAAGTAATACATAAATTAATGCCAATTATTACTTATTAAATTGAGCAATTTTCAGAATATTATTATTATTATTTTATTTTATTTTTTTTTTACAGCATTTTACAATTTGATGATGTGAATTTAATGTACAAAATTTAAAAGTACAATTTCCAGAAACATTCTGCGTTGAGTCTGGGGATCTTTAGAAATTAGAAATTTTTATAGGTGAAACCCTGCCTGTAAATGTCAACACTAGTCATTAAAAGGTTAAAGGTGGAATTAAATGGCCCAGAATCCTGTGACTCGGCTAATTCCAATACATTTGTGATTCACTGATCGAACAGAATAAACGTTGCAGTTACTGTATGAACATGAGTAATAATAGAAGATACTGTATGGACAAAGCACTAGTCTTTTTTTTCTAGCTGTTTATGTAAGCAATGTTTTTTTTCACAACACATTCTTACCTGCACACAAACTTGTCAGGAGACTGAATCTATGCCGCCTCATCTGTTCAACATAAAAACCGGCTAAGTAACATTCTTATGCAAATAAGCAGCACATTAAACTCCTCCTAATTCCCGGACAAGCTAAAAAAAAGGTTGTAGTTCATGAAGTTGTTAAAGAGGAAATACAGCTCATGGTTCGGATTTCCAGAATCTGGACTTTTTAAAACTTCAAAATGGCTGAGATTGCTTTAAAGAAAACAGAACATCTTGATTCCATCAATCAGGAGAGATTTAACTGTTTTAAAAAAGAAGAATTTGAAGTAGACTGGGAGAAAGTGTCTGAAGGCAAGTTCAGCTGCGTGTACCAAGTCAAGCTCAAGCTGTGGCGGGAGATGTGTGCCATTAAGATTTTTACTACCACCAGTGATTACAGGTACAGCTGTACAGTCACTAAAATTACACTAAGACCCGTTTTATTCAAACAGATTCAGTTCAGTTTTACTTGTTTAACTCATGTAACAGAACACATCGCGACAATGCGGCTTTACAGAAACTTGTTTTTTGTTTTTTATCTTCAGATTATATTCACATCATGGTGTCTAATTCTGAATGTTGAAAGAGATTTGCGAGCGTTTCTATAGTTAGATCCAGATTTACAAGTCACCTACTTGTGTGTGGATCAGATTGTGTCATGTGATCTGTTTCTTCTAGGAACATGTTGCAGATTTCCAAAATAGGAAAGATTAAGTTTAAATACTTGATCACTGTTTACGGGATGTGCAAAGACTCATCCGCAGTGGTGATGGAGTACATGAGCAGAGGATCCCTGGATAATCTTCTCACAACTCATAATTTTATGTGGCCAAAGAAGTTCCAGATGATTCATGAGGTGACCATGGGCATGAACTTCCTGCACAGCATGAAGCCACCTCTTCTGCATCTGAATCTGAAGCTGGCCAACATCCTCCTTGATGATCATCTTCATGTTAGGGTGAATAATTCTAATCAGAAATGCTTTAGAAATCTAATTAATCATTAGCTGATGATTAATTCTTAAATAGTTGTGCTGTCCGAAAGGTTAATATTAATACTATTGTTTTAATCTTATTAACTCAGCTTACACAAGTATTTTTATGGTTGATGCTTTATTATTTGGGTTTAAATAAGTCAGAGGTACAGCTGCAAGTAAGTCTTAAGGATAGAGGCCATTGCTGTGTAGAGGTACTTATGAGGGAATAACTGTTAATCCCTGCGAGAATTAAAATTTTAAACTTGATTCCCATTACATTGAATGTACCTATAAATGGATAGCATTGTGTCTTTTTATTTAAAGTGAGAACACTTTGGGATATACTGTACTGTCAGTACAAAGAGTCAACTATATGGTGGCGTTACATCTCCCCATAACTAAGTTTTTGCCATAACTATACTATATTGTTGCTTATGTAGATTATATTCCATTTAAGTTTTAATTTGTACTAGGAATGTTCAAGCCAAACCCACACTTGACTTTTGATTATGCAGAATAATCTAACAGTTATGAGAGTAAAAACTCTCTTTATTTTTCTAAATAATCCCTCGCTACACTAATTCACTAGTGCTTAGATAAAGTAAAAAGTTTTCTCAGTGCATGATCAGACAACTCACAAGTGGTGGACATGAATGATTGTGTGTATAGTTTCCATAGACAGATGTGGCGCTTCCACAAGTTATCTGTCAATGTGTTGTTGTTTTTTTTTTTAAAGGATTAAATGTTCCACTTGCTAAATGTCCTCGACCAGGATCACTATTCACAGATGTACAGATTTCTTTAATCCTCTGCAACATTTAAATGTTTTACCACGCCCTTCCAAAACATCCTTTCAATTAGTTTTATTCCTTCATTCACGAGAAGTCCTGGTTTGAATCGAATGCCAAAGAACTCAAATTAAAACTTTTTAGAGAACTAAAACTTGTGTAGCAAAACATTCCTTTAAATTTTTTTTTATTGATCTATTTCTCTAAGATTTCAGATTTTGGGATAATTAAATGGGACGACTCTTGTAGAAAGATGCCCTTCATTGACTATTTGGCATTGAGGGGAAATGTTAGTTATGTACCTCCGGAGATTGTCAGCCAGAATCCTGAACCTCCTACTTCCAAGTATGATGTATACAGGTATGAATTCAATAATCACAATCACTTTAGAATCACAAAACCAAACCTCACTATATTTACACCCATGCCTGATTAAGGATTGTATCTGTACTTCCTTCATAACAGCTTCGCCATTGTGATTTGGGAGATTCTGACCCAGAAGAGACCGTACTCTGGTACACTCGAGTCCGAATTTCACTTCATAAAGAATTTAAGTACAAAACATTGTATCATAGATCCAACATTTTCTGCTCTTTGATTCAGGAATGAATATGAGTGAAATATTGATCAGAGTGACCTCTGGCAAAAGGCCCAATGTGGACAAGGACCATGATAACAAGCCTCCTGAGTGTGAGGAGATGATCAGCATAATGCAAGAATGCTGGCACCAAGAGTCGAGCGAACGGCCAGCCTTTTCTGGTAACACACAGCTGTGTTTATTTCACTCTGGAGGGCTGAATAAGATTTCACGCTTGCTGTGACTTTGAACATAAAATTTTTTGCAAAGATTCAGGAAAGACAAAAAAGAAAGTATTGTTGAATATTATTGATGTTCTGTTGATTCTACATTTTAGTAAAGTATTGAATTAAATTTGAGAAACAGATTTCATTAAGATATCAGTCATTTAGCTAACGGTGCAAAAGATGATTTATTTATTTTTGTTATATTCTTTACTTATATCATGAAAGATATATAGAACATAAAAATAATGGTTTAAACCATGGCATTGGCAAATGTGTAATTGCTGAGCCTGGTCCGGAATTCTTGTTTCTGATTGTAATGCACATACATTATGAGCCAAGACTCCTGGGGCGGACTTATGCAACTTTGGGAAGGAAAGTACTTAAGGGGTATAACCATCCATTTTAATATCAAAATCACCTGGTTAGAGAGTGAAGAACATAATCTCGTGGAGGAAAAAATATAAAACTAATCTCGCTTAATGCACCTTTAATACAAACTATTGGCATCTAATGCATTAAAATGATTTAACGTGATCCTACTCTTTTCAGCAGTCTTAAATCTAATGAGCTGAATGTAATTAAACCTGAGTATCTGCTTACTAAAAACATGATTAGCACAGTTATTTTCTCAGCACAACACTTTTATGTTTCATGTTGAGAACTGTTTAATTAAGACACCCAGCTGCTCAGAGGTTACAACTCATTTGAAGGCTAATTACATATTATATTTGGTAATGAACATGGACTGAGAGCTATCAAAATAATCATCAGTGCAGACTCATTTCACCAGAGCAGCATTTGCCCCGACATTCTAGAAAGGTAAATTGAGCCAAATGTTGAAATTAACCACTCAGAAGGATGATACAGTATGTTTTTCTTCAGAGACGGTGTGGATGACCGAAGCTCTAAGTGATGCTCTGAAGCTCCCGGACAAGATTCCAGGCAAGGACATGAAGACGTCACGTAAAATTGAAAAGTCTCTGCCAATCTTCCCAAGAGGAGTAAGTCATGTAGCACACTGTCAGCACAAAAGAAATGAAAAAAAAAAAAAAAGGAAAAAAAGAATGAAATTAAATGTGAAATTAAATTAACCCCACTTTCCCACAAGGGAACCCTTGTGGCCTTCAGGCTAGATCTAATACAGTGTAGACCTAACAGGTGTATTAATATAACTTGTTTGCACTCTTACTTTTCCAGGACTCCACTGAAACACCCGATGAACTTTTAGGTTGGTTTTTTCAAAACATATTTTAATCTATTCTGTATTATATTTTAAGCATTATATTTAAAACATCTGTATTGTATTGAAACATCTTTTTAAAATCTGTCTTGCTAACAGATAAAGATATCATCTATTATTTGAAGCACAAGGACTTTGAAACCTTCAAGAATATCTTAAAGAAGGAGCATGTCTCAATGCTCTTCAAACACAACAACTCGCTTCTTCATCATGCAGTCGTTAGCGGCAACGCTGAAATCGTGAGGCTGGTGTTAAATCATGGGGCGTCAATTAACTGCCAGAGTGCTAACGGATACACACCACTTGTTGTCGCACTGCTGAAGAAGTTTCACGAGATCTGCGGCCTGCTTGTGGAAAACGGTGCTAACGTCAACCTTGCCGATCAGGACATGTGGACGCCGCTGCATTTCACCTCACAGAACGGAGACGACCGGGCTGTCCGCCTTTTACTGGATGCCAAAGCCGTAGCTGATGTGAAAGACAAAGACGGATGGAGGCCTCTTCACCTCGCTGCTCAAAATGGTCATGAGAATGTTGTGCGCCTTCTTCTCTCTCGCTTGAGCAATGTAGACAAACAAGAAGAAAAATCTGGGAGGACAGCACTACATATAGCGTGTGAGTATGGTCACTTGAAAATAGCCAAAATCTTACTGGGTAAAGGAGCTGACCCAAACAGAACAGATCATTCTCAAGCCACTGCGCTGCACCTAGCTGTCGAGCAGGGCTACTTTAGAGTGGCACGGTTGCTGGTGACCAGCGGAGCCGATGTGAAATGCAAAGACAAGCGTAGTTACAGCGCTCTGCACTTCGCAGCCCTACGAGGATGCACAGGCATCTGCAGGCTTCTGTTGGGTCATGGTGAACACGCTGATGTCAGGACATGGCAGAATTGGACACCCATGCACCTGGCGGCCCTCAAGGGACACTCAGAGACACTGCTGGTTCTGGAAGAGAATGGTGGATCTGTGGACGGACAAGGTGACGAAGGGTGGACGCCGCTGCACCTCGCATGCAAGCACCAACACGATGAAGTCGTCTCGGTGCTGATAAACGCTGGGGCCGACCCAAATATAGTTGTGGATGGAGGTTGGACGCCACTACACTTGGCATGCCACTATAGTGGCTTTGCCAATGTACTCTTGCTCATAGCTGGGCACGCCAAAGTCAACGTGCAAAACAGCAGCAAGGACACACCACTGCATCTGGCTGTGCAGTCAGGCAGCGCCCCGATTGTCAAAGCCCTGCTGATGAATAATGCAGATAAACACATAGTCAACTGCAAAGGATATACAGCGTTAGATTTGGCCCAGAAGGGAAATAATGAGGAGATAATGCAGGCGCTGAAGCACTAGAAGACGAGGTGAGACAAGGTGACTAGGATTAAGACATTCAAATTCACACTTAACGGAAAATAACAACAGGCAGAGGAAGAGCTGCATTGATCAGGTTTATTGATTATGTCGCTCTACATCTGTTTTTTCTGTTAAAAGTGTTCCTATTGATTTGGCTCTGGGGAATTTTTATAATGTGAAAGGCCTTACTCAGGTATTGGTCACCCGTTACAGTGAATGACTTCTTCTGTGAGCGCATCCTCTGTGCTGGTAATAGTTGACTTAAAGTTTGGAGCGCTTGTGTCGCGATTGTATACACTACTATCCATGGAATCTCTCTTCCAGTGCAAAAGAATGAAGGTAATTTTGTGACGTTCCATACCTGCCAACTACTCACATAGCACAGATTCACAACTGCTCGTACTGCATTCTTCCCTCTCCTACTTTGCATTATACAGAGAGCCATTCATTCTGTGTGTTTATTTTCCTGAGAAGATTGTAGACTTGAAAAAGCACAGGTTAAACAAACACTAGTAAAAAACCAACAGATTCAAATGAACCTTGGCGATGTGTGATTTGATTAGAATTATATAATACAATATAAAGACTTACCCCTTTTTAACCTTTCATATGAAACAAATTGTTTCTTTTGCCAAGTGAGAGAACATGGAGAAACGTGCACTGAATACACACTGACTCATCACAACTCTCGCACAAAGGAATTCCTGCTGATGAATTTTTATAGGGCTTGTTTTGGAAAAAGGCTTTATCAGAAAACATTCACGAGCAATAATAATCAATAAAACGTTAGCTGTTTATTCATTTAATGAAAGATCAAGCATTTTTCTGCGCGGAGAAAAGACGTACTGATATCAGAACCGAAGCAAGATAAGTGTATAAGTGAGAAATGAGCATGCTCTAGATAACGTTGTAGCATAGCAAGTAATGAAATGGAAAACACAAAGGAGTATTTCATCATTTTATATCAAGTGGAAGTATCTCTTTAAACTGGAAGCTGATTGAAAATAGCACATTTTATTTTTAAGTAGATTCCCAAGAAATATGGAACGCTTTTTATACAAACTAGACTTTTTTTCTATAAATATATAAGGACATTTAAGTCAAACAGAGACTTTTAATTGTGCAGAAAAGCAGAACACAGTTATAAGAGTTAAAATCTACAATTATTTCTCTATATCATCCCCTGCTACACTAATGCACTTACAGTATACCAGTGTTTTATAGTGCTTCGATACCATCAAGGTGGAAAATTTTCCAAGGCCTCCAGAGCCATAATCGGGCTGCCTGCTTCACATCTGAAATACTGGGCTCCCAGGAACTCCTTTATTAGTCTAAACATATGGGGCCTAAACATCTAACAACTTTTTCCAACTGTAATGTGCAAGCGGTGTTCATGAATGATGTGTGTAGAAGTTCTCACGGACAGCAAGTTAGGCAAGCTGGCGCCAAGTTATCTGTTGATTTTCAAGATTCAGGTGTTCCGCTTGAACATTCAGTCATGGGAAGGACTGCACCGGGCTCTAAGCTACCTTGGTCGGAACCATCATTCATAGATGTACAGTATAACCTTCTTTAAATTGTTTACGCAATTCTAATGTGATTCTAATGTACTGCAGCCAAGCCTCTCATTACCATACTGTGCTTGAAGTCCGTAAATGGCAATCATTTTTACACCTCATTAAAAGTTAATTCTGTAGATGGTCAGGAAATTTAAACTCATGCTTGGACATTGTTTTCAAACCAACAAAGGGACAACAAGGCACTGCATTCTCATGACATGTCAGACACTGTCTGGCGTGGAGGTTTCTAAATGTTATTATGTGCTCCATAGAAACCCTAATGAATTGAACTGGTTTTACTGTTTGAAATCCAACGAAGTATCAAGTGACACAATTTTATATATATAAATAATATATAGTAAAGACCTCATTGGTGACACAAGCCTTAACAATATGCAATTATGTTGTTTCAAAGAAGATGTTAACTAATTATTTATATTGTACATTCGATTACAGTATATTGTAGTAAGCAGACCTGTGCTAATATTACAAAAGTGTTTACTCCGGTACCGTTTTCAGTGAGTGGCATTAAAATCATTAATTATAATAACACAAGACCTTAGCTTCCTGAGGCTTATTGACAATTTCTCCCAAAGGAGACCATGGAATATTGATTGCGTCCCGACTGTTTGCTTCAGCAACAGGCTTGTTTTACTATGGTTGTCAAATGCTAACTAGATGCTCTATTAAATCACATCTCTCTCTAACACTCTTTCACTGCCTTGTGATATGTTTTTCTCTCTCTTCTTTTTGGCATATGGCAGTGTATTTTGTTATATTGTTTTTATACACTTCAGGGTTTGTTCATACAGTAGCACCACAAGATTTAAAAAGAGCACTGTATTAATAGAGCGTAGAGCGATATATTAGGCAGCAACCATGACCGTCCAGTGGGATTCCTCTGAACTGTGAAATCTGTTTATTACAACACAGGTTATAATTCTTTATGTGGAGAACGAATTAAATCTTTTTATACCAAGGCATATAATTATTTCAATCAAATGCTTGATTTTGAAGTCTGAATGATTTTCATCCTCTTTTATTCTTTGCAATTGGAAAATGTATTATAGTTTAAACTGGATTTCAAGCTCTTCACCTTATGATGATACTTTCTAAAACATCTCTTGAAAAGGGACTTTGTTCATTTCGGTGAAGGAAAATGACAGAATGACTCATCACACCTTGCAGTCCTCATTGATCTCTCACCAGACGATATTACCTTCACAAATCAGCTTTTCTTAAAACAGAATACGTTAAAACGAATACCAATGTTTCTAGTTATTTATGATTCAAAATCTATGACTCTTTGCTATGAGTAAAATATCTCAGCCATGCAAGATGTGGCACATACTTATAAAAGCTTTATGTCTGTGTTTTTTTTAATCCAACTTTTGTATGAAAATGCTCTTTTCCATAATAATACAAAGACACCCAATAAATCAATACTTATTCAGGAATTATAGACATACATGAATCACAGCTATCCGCTCAGATGATTGTCCAGCAGACTAGACAAATTGCTCCTGCCCATAATTTGTGACAATACAGGCGTTACTAAATGAATAAGTGATGTACAGCTTGTGTTGAGCGGACTGCCAGGCACGGTCTGACAGAAGTGCCTTTATTAACACATTAGAAAAACAAACACAGCACCTGCCCCAGGCTCAGCTGGGGCAGGATAATTTCCTATATAATGGGTGAGCTTCATCTCACTGGACATGTGATTAAAGGCACTACAGGAGCTTCCTTTACTTGCGTTTTTTTTTGTCACCTCCTAAGTTTGGCTTTGTTAATAAATAAAATAAATAAATAAATAAAATAATTATAGCTTGATGTGTCTGTCACACCTGGATATGCCTACAAACATTGGGAGAGCCACAGTCAGACACACACACACACACACACACACACACACACACACACACACAGAGCAAAAAAAAAGAAAAGAAGATCCAGTCTCTTTTAAAGTCTAAACATTCTGGGAAGCCGTCACTTCTAGTCATATTAAAAAAAATTATCTGATAAGAAGGAAACAAACAGTAGTCATAATAATGACAAGAAAATGTTAGTGCATACATTTTACCATTGGGTTCCTATTTACTTCTCACAAACCTGTATACAGTTATATGCCCACAATCTACAGGGAGTCCCAAAAAACTTCATTTTGTAGACTAACAATGTAGTGTAAAAACTACTAAGTTTCTTTTTTTGTGATATGACAATGTGCTATTAAAATAGCCACCACGTTCACCTTACTTGACACCTTGTGATTTTTTTCTATGGTGCTATCTATATGAGAGGACTGGTCTATACCCCCCCCCCCCCTCTTCCTACAAGCCTAGAGGAACTAAAGCAGATATTCATTGAGAATGTTACACGAGATATTCTACCGACTTGTGTCGCTCAGACGATGTGCATATTGAACATTTGTGAAACTGTGTGAAATCTGTTATAAATTTGATATCTATTTGAATATGTTCTTGAAAATTTTTATATATAAATCTTTTATTGTTCAACATGAAGCCAATTTAATTCCATTGGCCCAGGACATAGAGTTACTCAGATATTCATACTTAAATTCAATTCCATTTTATTTGTATAGCACTTTTAACAATTGTCATTGTCGCAAAGCAGCTTTACACAATCAAAAGAAATTATGGAAGTCTGTATGAAATGTCAGTGTGTATCAATCAAAATGATTCGATAGTCCCTGATGAGCAAGTAGGGCGACGGTGGCAAAAACAAAACAAAACTCCCTTTTCCATTCATTTTAAATGGTCGATTTTTTGGGACACCCTGTACTTGTGTCAGATCTTTCCAGGAAGGTGTGGGGGCAGGTTTTTCATTCCACCCAAGCAGCAGCCACACCTGATAGCATTTTGAAAGGCAAGAACAACTAATTAAGTAGGTGGAACCAGTTGTACATGTGCAAATGAATGAATTAGAGAAACTGCTGACTTTTATGATATATTTTTTAAACATTTTCACAGCTAGTGCCTCCACTGAAGTGATTATAATTATATGTTTCACGTACAGTAGCTGTTCAACAGCTTAATCAGAGGGTGACATTTGCTGTATGAAGAAAGCAAATGACACTCCTAAATTGGATCCATCATGGTGGCAAACTTCTGGAACCACACGAAAACTACTCACGGCCACATATGTTCTAAATGTGTTCATATGAAATAAAATACAACTGAGTAAGGTTCTAATTAGAAACCATGGAAATGTATAAGATTGCATTTGATACAAACAGTTTTGCCACAACTGCTTATGACTGCAGTTCTTCTGATAGTTTCACAGTAGGACTGGAATTGCCATGAAAAGTTTTGTTCACAAACTCCATCAGTGAATAGTTCCCTGAAATGTTTTTTTTCTTCTGTTAAACAATTGCACATTTGTCCAGAAAGCATACAGTTACATATTGAGCACATTTATAATTGTGCTATCCACTATCACCCAAAATGAGGAGGGTTCTCTTTTAAGTCTTTTTGGTACTGTAGATATCAAGGTTTCTGCCACCATCTTCCCTGGCTTGAAACACTATATAAAGGACTGTGCAAAAGTCTTGCCAGTCTGGACACGGTGCCAATCTATTGCAGGGCAAACACATACTCATTCACACACTACAGGCAATTTTAAGAGCGCCAATTAGCCTAATCTGTATGTCTTTGGACTGTGGGAAGAAACTGGAGTACCTTGAGGAAACCCACCAAGCACGGGGAGAACATGCAAACTCCATGCACACAGAGGTGGGAATCGAACCTGGATCCTGGTGTTTCAACCACTATGCTGCATCCAGACATTCTTATATTTTTTTAACGTAGGCATTTTTGGTGAAGTTTTATGTCTCATTTTCATTCCAATATCTGTACCTGACCAGTTTTAGAGGAATGTTTTTGTTTGTTAATTCACACACTGACCTATTAATTCTTCAGTCATGAAAAAACATCTAACTTAAGGCATAAACCAGTAGGAAACAGTTGCAGATAATAATAGATAATCAGGTCAGTGATTAGTATACTGGTCATGCTGAATGCTGAGTGGTTGGCAAACAGCAAAATTAATTTTACTTAATATGAAGAAATAGGGGGAGCCCAATAAATATTGGCATACATCCTATATATTAATTTGTCTGATACCCAGCAAGTTTTGCCATGCTGTTATATTTGCAACACTTGGGGAGTAGTCAGCATTAAAATGATAATGAGGCATTTACATTGTAAGAAATTGCTATGCATGGATTTAAAAAAAAAAAAAGATGAACAGCACAGCATTTGTCAGTATATGAGAGCTGGAATAGTATGCAATAGGAAATGGCACACTAGACGAATAAACGGTAAAAATGCCCCTTGTGTTATCAATTGCACCATGTTTTAAATCCGACCTTATTGTTGGAAAAAAAATAGCTTTTCTTAGACCTAAGCTCATTGCATTTTCAATTCTTTTTTATGAAGCCTGGTGTATATGCATAAGCTTTTCTTTGTTGTGCAGGACTGGGAAGTAGCTTATTTGTGCAAACCCTCTACAGAGTAAACGAATGCATATTATACTTGTAATATTAAACCATGTAATATTATACTTGTGGTCCATTCAGCAGACAGCTGCTTTGTGGATATAACTGTGGAGCAGCAATTGTGCATTCCCATGATAAAGACTGTCCTATTCAGAATGCCGTAAAATACAGCTGCCCTATATAGCACCTTAATTTGGCCAAATTTGAATCTAGCATTCCATCCATCCCTCTCTGTCAGTGCAATTTCACAATTCTGTTCACAGACACAGAGTCCCCTGGAAGCTGATGATCAGAACTGATGCTTCACTACACTCACGCAGTTAATATAAATTGTACATACTGTAAATGCAATCTTTTTTTCTTTGTATAAATACCTGGATATCTTAATTTAAATCACCTAAAGTTATCAGAAAACAAATATTTAAAACTTCAAGTTGTTCCATTTAAGAAACATGATTGCATCTGTATCTGTACTGCAAGTCACTAGTTTAGAATTATTTTTAGAACAAAATCCAAACTGCTCATAACAGCAGTGACTAAGCCTCTGAACTTGCCTTTATGTCTCCATGACCATGCTCCATGTCTCCCTGGCTCTGCAGCAACAAGGGTTTAAAATCATGACGGGATTCAGCATCACTCATGAACTCAGCTTTTGGAATAAATCATACCTATTTTTTTCCTGGTCATGTGTCCGTCTTTAACAGTGATACACTGCCTGTGTTAAAAAATAAATAAATTCATGCAATGTCACTGGACTTTTTGTCTAGAGTTGCATTAATTTTCGGCCAACATCTTGTATTGATGACCTGAGAGTTAAACTACAGTACTCTGCACAGTCTTTTCAAGGACATTTGAGACAATTATTTATCATGCATCCAGAACCACCATTTAAGCTTCGGCTTGCTGGTCTGGAATATGTCTGTGCTGTCAGGAAAGCATGAATCTGTAGATGTAATTAAAAGGCTCTCAATATTTGCTTATTTAAATCCAACTTGTTTTTGGCCAGGCATCGTATCTCAAAACAACTTATTTGTAGGTGCGCATGGATCAATATTATTTTCTGCCTGACTGGACTCCTTTGGATACAGTCCAATGGAAAGTGTACAGCCTGTGAAAGGTGTATAAGAAATGGTGACTTTTGGCCTGTACTCTCTCTCTCTCTCTCTCTCTCTCTGTATATATATATATCAGTGATCTCCGGGCCCTTAAACGACACTGCACCACAAACAGGAATGCTACTGTAAAGGAAATCACAGAATGGGCTCAG